>CM018684.1:64590693-64945009 GCA_009363875.1 Mikania micrantha
TTGTCAACCCAAATTATTGAAAATAAAAGCAGAAAAATTAAACAGTTGATTGGAAACCAAGCCATGAATAGCCGAAGCTAAATCAGATGGAACTTGGTCCCAACCACCAGATTTATTTGAAAGACAATGTAAAAACACATGTATGAGGTACTTGTAATTATAGGACACTCTACCCTTCAAATAGGTTGTTGAAGGGAGAGGACCTTCGTACCCCATCGACTTAAATGTCGATGCTACCTCATCCTTCGTGAAAGAGACCCTTCCACCGGCATCATTGAATTTAAGATGCCGACAGATGGTTTCCACAGTGATAGCAATGGGATGAGCATCAATGGTGGCTTCAAGAGACCGACCATTGGGAGACGAAGAAACAGAACAAGATGCCCAAAACTGTTGGTGATGAGATTCATACACCAAGGGCTGAACAGTTAATGCAAAGAAATACCTGCTCCTTTGAAGAAAGGAGATTATTGGGGCGAAGTCAGCATCATGTTCTGCTAATAAACTCCGCTGGTACGTTGTGAGCAGGTTTGAAAGCAAGAAGAGCCATGAAAGTTGGTGATTTTAGGGCACAATTGGAGAGATCAAAGAGAAGAAGAGTTCAAAGTGAAACAGTTTGTGAGAATTTGAATGAGCGGGAGACTTTATATATACTTCGGATTTCAGCATTTAATATATAGACACATTAAATTTGAGATCCGGATGTCAGAAAAAGGTCTTCCGATGACAGCTGTTTCACAATTAATTTTCTCTGACTGAGGTGCTTCCGAAGAAGTGACTTTCGGAAGCAGGGTATTTATTAGACCAAGAGAGTTCAGAAGGGATGTGCTTCCGAAGTATAAAATTTATACTGTCGGAAGCACTGCTTCTGAAGTGTTAGAAAATTCATTAGGCAAAATGTTCTTCGGAAGACACTTTCTTCTGAAGAGTACCTTGAGAAGCCTATGCTTCCGAAAATAATGTATCGGAAGAATATTACTTCAGAAGGTAAGTTAGCTTCTGAAGTGTGAGATCTTCCGACTAAGGAAGAAATAATGCTTCCGAAGACTTAACCTATCTTCTGCTGAGTAGATACTCATCGGAAGATAAGTTAAGTTTATCTTCCGAGGAATTATTTATTCCTTGTCAGTACATTTATTCAAAGTTGATCATCCCAATGGATGTTATTAAGTACCTGAATCTTCCTTCATCAAATGCCTTTGTGAAGAGATCTGCCAAATTGTTTTCTGAATCAACTTTGACCAAATGAATCAACTTCTTTTCTGCACAATCTCTGATGAAATGGTATCTGATGTCGATGTGCTTGGTCTTGGAATGCTTGACAGGATTATTGGTGATGGAGATTGCACTGGAATTGTCTATCTGAATAGGAGTATTGAACAGATCTACTCCATAATCCTTCATCTGATTTTGGATCCAGATGACTTGTGCACAGCAGCTAGAAGCAGCTATATATTCAGCCTCTGCAGTAGAAGTAGAAACACATGACTGTTTCTTGCATTGCCAAGACACAATCCTGGATCCAAGAAATTGACATCCCCCTGATGTGGATTTCTTGCTGATGTTGCAACCCCCATAATCACTGTCTGTATAAGCCATGAATTGGAAGTCTTCATTTCTAGGATACCATAATCCTAGACTTGGTGCTCCTTTGAGGTATCTAAAGATTCTTTTTACAGCCAGCATATGAGAGACTTTGGGATTGGCCTGAAATCTTGCACATACACAAGTTGCAAACATGATATCTGGCCTGCTTGCTGTGAGATACATCAAAGAGCCTATCATTGCTCTGTACTGGTGCTGATCAACATCCTCCCCCTCAAGATCAGGGCTAAGTGATGTTGTTTTGGACATAGGAGTTCCCAGAGCTTTGCAATCAGAAAGCTTGAATCTTTCAAGAATGTCCTTGACATATTTTGATTGACTAATGAAAATCCCTGTAGGAGTTTGTTTCACTTGTAATCCAAGAAAGAAGGTGAGTTCTCCCATTGAACTCATCTCAAATTTGGATTTCATTAGTGATTCAAACTCCTTGCAGAGAGATTCATTAGTAGAACCAAAGATAATGTCATCAACATAGATTTGAACTAGCATGATATGTTGATTTGACTTCTTGAAAAAGAGAGTTTTATCAATTGTTCCTCTCTTGAATTTGTTTGCCAACAGAAAAGAAGATAAAGTTTCATACCATTTTCTGGGAGCTTGATGCAACCCATAAAGAGCCTTATCAAGCTTACAGACATGATCAGGAAACTTTGGATCTTCAAATCCTGGAGGTTGGCACACATAAACTTCTTCATCAATTTTTCCATAAAGAAAGGCACTTTTAACATCCATCTGAAACACTTTGAAATCTTTTGCAGCTGCAAATGCCAAAAATATTCTAATAGCTTCAATTCTGGCAACAGGTGCAAAGACTTCATCATAGTCAATGCCTTCCTCTTGAGTGTATCCCTGAACAACCAATCTTGCTTTGTTTTGATGACAACACCTTTGTCATCTTTCTTGTTTCTGAACACCCATTTGGTTCCAATGGCATACTTTCCTTTAGGCAAAGGACAAGTTTTCCAAACTCCTTGTCTTTGAAACTGAAGAAGCTCTTCTTGCATAGCTTCTACCCAACTGTTATCTTTTAAAGCCTCTGCAACCTTCTTAGGTTCTATTTGGGATAGAAAGCAAGAAAACAAGCAAACATTTGCTTCATGCATAGAGCTTCTAGTTCTGACACCTTCTTCTACATTGCCAATGATGTTTTCAACTGGATGAGTGCTGTGAATTCGAGTCCTTGGAATCACATCCAGTTGAGAAGATTCATCCACGTTGAGTGACTCAAGGTTAGGAAGAACTACCTCAAGTTGGATTTCTGGCAGATCACGTGGATTCAACGTTTGAACTGTTGTGGGTTGGTTTTCTCTGGGAGTAGTGATTTCCAGAGAATTTTCCTCTGCTGGAGGACTTCCTACTTCTTCTTGATGTTGTGAATTAGAAGCAGCTTCAATTGAGGGACCTGCCTGAGATGTGTTGATTGTCTCAGACTGTGATACATCATTTTGTGTTGAAGTGGATTCTGCCAAGTTTTGTCTTGAAGCTATTGGCAGTTCAACACGAAAGTCATCTTCTCTTGAGCCTTTGGAGGTGTCTGTGGTAGCTGACTGTGAAACTGGAACATACTCTTTCACCAGATTAAATGCAGATGTAAAACTATCAAGATCAAACAACCAATCAGGGCCGGTTCCAGGTTTATTGAGAGTATGTTCATTGAACTGAACATTTGCAGACTCTTCAATAACTCTGGATGCTTTGATGTATACTCTATACGCTTTAGCATTTGAAGAGTACCCAACAAAGTAGCCCTCTGCTGATTTCTCAGCAAACTTGGCTAAGTAATCTTTAGTATTCAAGATGGTGCAATGACATCCAAATGGTTTGAGAAATCCAATGAATGGCTTTCTCTTATGCCAAATTTCATAAGGAGTCATGCCATGTGACTTAACTACCAATATTCTATTTTGGACATAACAGGCAGTGTTGACTGCTTCTGCCCAAAAAGTTATTGGAAGTTTGGCATCAGACAACATGGTTCTTGCAGCTTCAATTAGTGTCCTATTCCTTCTTTCAGCTACACCATTTTGTTGTGGAGTTCTAGGAGCACTAAATTGTCTTGTGATACCTTTAGATTCACAAAAAGAATTTAAAACATGATTCTTGAATTCTGTTCCTTGATCTGATCTGATTATTTTTACATGATGGTCACTTTCATTCTCCACCCTGAGTATAAATGACTTTAGGATTTCGGCAGTTTCATCCTTGGTATTTAAGAAAAACACCCAGGTATACCGAGAGAAATCATCAGTAACCACCAAACAGTATGATTTTCTACCAAGACTTTTAACACTTGTGGGCCAAACAAGTCCATATGTAGTAAATGAAGGACTGTGGTAATAGAATTTATCTCTTTGGCATAATGAGATGACTTGTGTTGCTTACCCTTTAAGCATGCAACACATTTATCAACACATATGAATTCTTTTGTTGGTAAACCAGTTACTAAATTATTTTTGACCAATTTATTCATATTTTTGAGGTTTACATGACAAAGTCTTCTATGCCAAAGTGATGATTCATCAAGTGAAGCTTTTGAGACAAAGCAGCTTATATTACTAAGAGGTGCAGCTGTGCTCATATCTAGCATATACATGTTACTTCTTCTTGGAGCTCTGAGTAGAATTTGATCATTTGGTATCACAAATCCTGGTTTCAGAACAATGCACTCATGCTCAGTAAACAACATGTTATGCTTTTGATCACACACCTGTGATACACTTAGTAAATTGTAGTTAAGTTCTTTTACAAAATGTACATTCTCAAAGCTTACCTTACCATTTGTGATTGTGCCTCTACCTGTTATGTATCCTCCTACTGGATCACTTCCAAAAGCAACAGACCCGCCAAAGAATGGTTCATATTTGTGCAAGAGGGTCTTGTTGCCTGTCATGTGCCTGGAGCAGCCACTGTCAACTATCCACAAGTTGCCTTTTGATTCCTGCTGTTCCTGCACATGACCAGAAGTGAGTTAGTTTCTGATGGGAACCCAAGCCCATGTGGTCTTGGGTTTACCATTTGCATCATTGTAAGTAAATTTCTTTGACATCATTCTAGGTGGGACAGATGATGTGGATGCTTCTGATGTGGGTGATGGCTTATCAGTTGATTCCTTCTTCTTCCATACTTGTGCCTTTTGAGTTGTCGGAAGACTTGGTTTCTTTTGATGGTCATCGGAAGCTGTTTTTCTTTTTCCTTCCGATGATCTTCTTCCGAAGACAGATGACCTCTTTTGTTTGTTGAAAGCATTCCTTTGATGAGCTTCCGAGGTTCCTTTTCTTTCGGAAGCTTCCTTTTTCTTTGCTTCCGATGCTTTCTTTTCAGAAGCATTTTTATTTTGTTTCTTCCTATTACTGGAGGTACTTGCTTCCGATGCCCTCTTGACCAAATTTCTTCTCTGTTCTTCCGAAGAAGTAGATGACTGACTCCAACTATTCTTTCTTCCTCTTCCCTTGATTGAGGAAATTCTGCTTCTTGGATTATAGAAGCAATCAGCAGCAAAATGATTCTTTTCACCGCACATCAGACATAGAGTTTGAATGTTGGGAGAGTGTTGCTGCTTATCCCTTTTAACGAAGTCTGATCTTTGATCCTCAGAGAATGATGGTTTGGATGTTCCAGCATACTTGTTAGTCTTAGACTTTGCCTGTTTTCCTGGAGAATTGACTTTTCTCTCCATTGATCTACCTCGTTTTGACTTGTCAGATGGGCAAGTCACATACTCATCTGAGGAGATATTTTCTGTGGTTTTAGCTTTGATAAAAACTGTTGAATGTTTCTTAGTTTTCTTATTTTGATTCTTAAATTTCAAAGCTTGTTTTCCTTTTAATGATTTAATAGGAACATCATCCTCATCTGAGCATGTTGAGGTACTTGGATCAGAGAGATTATCCTTTTGAACTACCTTGTGTATATCCAACTCCTCATTATACACAAGGTCAACCAGTGATTTACACCTAACATCTGTTATGGAAGTATAAGCAGATGGAGGTTCCACTTTGTTATATCCCAAACCAGCTCCCCTTTTATTCACAAGTTCAGTTGTGCTGCTCATTCTAAAAAGTTTTTCATATTTTTCACCTTGGCTTAGAAATTTGTCTCTGTAAGACTCAGCCAATACAAGTTCAGTCTTGGCAGTGGTTAGTCTTTCTAAAAGATTTTTAATCTGACACTGTTTGTTAGTATCTTCATGTTTTAAACTTGAAATGGTCTTTTCCATTTCTTCAATCTTTTCTTTGTAATTTCTTTCAACCTCAAAGAAATTTGCCTTGACTACTTGTAGAGACTCAAGTTCATTACAGAGTTGAGAATTTATTTTCTTATAAATAGTTAATGTTTCTAAGCATTCAGGTGAGCACATGCTATCAGTTACCTTGCTTGAGGAAGATGAGTCATTTGCCATCAAAGCACTGTTGGAGATGGAGGGGTCCTCAGCTTGAAAGCTCCAGTCTGCAAAATCTTGTTCAGCAATGTTTGCATTGTTAGATGAGCTTGATGGTCTTTGTTGTGGTTGCCCAGAAGTTGTCTGCTGAGTTCCTGTGGACTTGCATTCTCTGGCAAAGTGGCCTAACTGTTGACAGTTAAAGCATTTGAGTTTAGATTTGTCAAGTCCAAACCCAGTCTTCATATTGTGCTTTTTGAACTGTCTGCCGGTTCTTTGGTAAAACTTCTTTGCCCTGTATGAAATCATAGCCATTTGATAGTTTATATCCATCTCCTCAAGATCATCTGCAGGAATACCATCCAAGTCTTCTTGACACAGATGAAAGTAATTTGTCTCCTCAGCCATAAAAGCTCCTTGCCCAGAGGTTAGTAGTGGGGTTGGGTTAGATACAAGGTTTGATGAATTTGGAGTTTCAGGAAATGTGACAGTGGGTGTGGAGGTAGAATGGTAGAGGGGTTGATAGCTTTGGTATGGAGGATTATTGATGGGTGCATAAAGAGCAGCTGAACCAGATGGTGAGTGAGAAACTTTAGATTCTTGGGCATCTAATTCCATCTGATAGGCACTGAGAATACCAAACAATTCTCCTAAAGTTAGAGTTTTCAGGTTTTCTGTTCTTCTGATTGTTACAGAATAGATATTCCATGCCTTTGGAAGAGACCTCAGAAATTTTCTGAGCACATCTTGATTATCAAGAGTTACACCTGCAGTAGTTAATTCATCCACAAGTTGGACATACCTTAGGTACTGAGAAGACATATTCTCATTGTTTTGTTGACAAAAGTTTTCAAACTTCTGTTTCAGCATATCCTTCTTGTTTTCTTTGACATCTTCTGACCCTTCATACATCTGCTTCAAGGAATTCCACAGTTCTTGAGCAGACTTGCATTTCTTGAATGCATGTATAATGGAGTTCGGTATTGACATCTGAATTAGCCAAAGAGCTTTAGAATCAACTTCCATCTTCTTGTAATCTTCGTCTGAGTACATAGATGGATCTTTTGGTACTGCAGCAACTCCAGCACCGGCAGCAGCAACTGTAGGAATGTAGGGACCTTCAAGAACAGACTTCCAAAGTTTGAAGTCTTGGTTCCTGATGAACCCTTCCATTCTGACTTTCCAGGTATCGAAGTCTTCAGGTGTGAACATTGGTGGCTTGTTGAGAGTGCCATTTTCTGTATCATGTTTGTTTAGAGCAGCCATCTTGGACAGACACAGAAAATATGAGTGTTAATACTATGAGGATTTTATAAGAAATAGAACTGGTAACTTGATGATGATTAGTCAGTCAAGTTCAAGAGCCAAAAGCTCTGATACCACTTGTAGGATCGGGTTGTTATCTCTAAACAACACTTCACAAGTATTTCTTACTTAATTCTAACAGATGCGGAATGTTCTGTTAGAATGATCTCACAATTTCACTCAAAGTGACACAATAATAATCTTTGAACAATATTAAGAACACAAGAATAATTCAAGCTCAAGGATATATTTCTCTCAAAGTGGAAGTATACAAGCAAGCACACTTCAAGCAACAATACATTGGGAGGTTATATAGCCGAGGCTACAACCGTATACACTTAGGAATACAAGTTGGGTATACTAGACAAGTACATAAAGTAAAGCTTATTCTAGTATGTTGAGTGTCTTAACAGGCTAAGACACTCAGTCATGATCATTACATTAATAGACATTGACTTTACAAAGGACTATTAAATACAAAAGACATTTAATGTTGTTGATCTTCAAGGCTTCAGATGATCTTTTGCATTTAATGCAGCATGGGAGAGGTAAGACGCTTTATCTGACTCATTACATGTTGTCTTTGTCTTTACTCAGACCAGCATGTCTTGTGTCAGTACCTTTTGTACTATGAGAGTAAGCTGCTACAGTCTTTGTCAGAGGATAAACCTCGGAAGTCTTTGTCTTTAGTGCATAAGAAGATTCCTCGGAAGTCTTTGTCTTCCGAGCATAAGAGGATTCCTCGGAAGCAGTTGTCTTGTACAACCTTCGGCAGGAACCAGTTATCCTTCGGAAGCAATGTTGCTTCCGAAGAATCACTTCTTCCTTCCGAAGGTGTTTATTCAAAGAGACTCCTATACTTAGACAAACAAGAAGTTTGGTGAGCATCAGCCTTTATTAGTCTTTACAGTTACACATATCGTACTATTCTGTACATAATTTATAGAGATCTCATCTTTATTTGGTGCCAATGTTTCTTCTGGAAATTCATTTTCTTCTGGGACATTTACCTCTGCTGGGGTTTCATTTGTAATGATTTCTGATCTTTCACCAACCATGTTATTTTGCTCTTTTCGTTTGCGTGGATTCTTATCTTTGGAGCCAATTGGTCTTCCACGTTTTCTTTGTATGGTAATCGCTTCAGGGATTACTTCAATTCGAGCAGGTGCATTTGATGCTGGTATATGTGATTTTGTGATTTTATTTATGTTTGTGAATGCATCTGGTAATTCATTTGCTATTCTTTGCAAATGTATAATCTTTTGAACTTCAGATTCACATTGACCACTTCGAGGGTTGAAATTTGATAACAATGATGCATTCCATGTTATTTCTTCTGTTACCAGTCTTTCTTTATTCTTATCTCCCCCTAAGACTGGGAATATTGTCTCATCAAAATGACAGTCAGCAAAACGTGCTGTGAACATGTCTCCTGTTAGTGGTTCTAAGTACTTAATAATGGATTGGGAGTTAAAGCCAATATAAATTCCCAATCTTCTCTGGGGTCCCATTTTGGTGCGTTGTGGTGGTGATATTGGAACATAAACCGCGCAACCAAATATTTTCAGATGAGACAGACTTGGTATTCTTCCGGATACCAACTGTAAAGGAGAATATTCATGATCAGCAGTTGGTCTTAATCTAACCAGTGCAGCAGCATGCAAAATAGCATGACCCCATGCAGAAGATGGTAATTTGCATCGCATCAATAGTGGTCTAGCGATTAACTGCAATCATTTAATTAAGGATTCTGCTAAACCATTTTGTGTGTGAACATGTGCTACCGGATGTTCAACATTGATCCCAATTGACATACAATAGTCATTAAAAGCTTGGGATGTGAATTCTCCAGCATTATCCATTCGGATTGCTTTGATTTGATGTTCAGGGAAATTTGCTCTCAATTGTATGATTTGGGCTAACAACCGAGCAAATGCTACATTTCTAGTAGCCAGAAGACTCACATGTGACCATCGTGAAGATGCATCAATTAAGACCAAGAAATAACGAAATGGGCCACACGGGGGATGTATAGGCCCACATATGTCCCCTTGAATTCTTTCCAAAAATGAGGGATTTTCTTGTGATATTTTGGTTTGTGAAGGTCGAGTAATGAATTTTCCAAGAGAGCATGATGCACATGATAATTCTTGTGCTAACAAGATTTTTAAGCCATTGAGAGAGTGTCCTGTAGCACTTTTGATTATGCGCCTCATCATTGTGCTACCAGGGTGACCTAGTCGATCATGCCATATGGTGAATATGTCCTTATCTTGTAATTTTTGATTATTCACCATATATGACTCAATTGGATTGATATTGGTACAATATAATCCAGAGGATAGAGCATTTAATTCTTCAACAATGGTATCTTGACCATTTTTGTTGGTGATAATGTGTAGATATTCAATATTGTTTTCAGATGTTGTTTTAAGGTGATAACCGTTTTTTCGAATATCTTTAAAACTAAGTAAATTCCTTCTTGATTTACTTGAGTACAATGCATCGTTTATAATCAGTTGGGTACCCTAAGATAGGATAATACATGCTCTTCCCGAGCCTTCAATGAGGTTACAGATACTAGAGATAGTAGTAATATGTGTCTCTCTAGGAGATAACTCAGAGAAAAATTTCTTATGTTTAAGAATAGTGTTAGTTGTACCACTATCTACTATACATTCATCACCAATAATAGCTTTGTTGGAGCTTGGAGACATAATTCTGTAGAAATAATATTATAAAATCAATACAAAATTTAAGTCAAAACCATAACAATAGCTTTGTTTAAACCACGGTAGGAAGTTTTTTTTTTCAGAGATGTCAAGTGCGATGAACTCAAGTTTTGAGAGATTCGACATTTGTATCTACAAGGAAAGATACATATATTTAAAAGAATAAGCCTTTATATATGTTTTGGAGAATTTCAAGTTCTCATTCGTTAGAACTACGTGTTCAATAACGAAAGGCTATTCTTTTATATTTATTGACAAATTTTCTCTTATGTTAATTTACTAGGGAAGACAACAATATATGTCTAAATTCATTTTTCTACATTTTAAATAACATTAATGGTATGGAGACAACATAGCTTACAGTAATATGATATAGTTGTGTAGTGTATATTAAGGAGTTTAAAATGAACCTTATCTCAAAATTATTCTATGTATATATAAATGATCTCATGAAGTCACTAAATCAAAACTAATCTATACCTTTATTATTTATAAACCATATTATTTATATTGATTTAATACTTTCATACAAGTGAAGAAATCAGAAACATAAATATGTAAACAAGTTCAAAAGTCATTCTGAATTTAGAATGATGAAAAAAATATACAATATTTATATATTATTTATGCTAAATTTTAGCATTTACTAACTTTACGAATAAAAATAAAATTAGAAATAGGTAATAGCTAAATATATAATAAAACCGAATGGGTCTGACAAAATTCCCAACTTGTCGCTACCCTGTGGACTTTTCGGTTTCAATTTGTTCTTTTGCAAAACAAACCCTTATCCCCAAATATTGTCTATAAATCCGTAAGCAAAAAAAATGATTTCAAGTTGGGTAAATCTTTTGATGCACCAGTTCATCGGATTATCACGGAGAGGGTGCCCGAACATGTTCAACCAACAAACGCCGACCGACTTAAAGAAACAAAAATTTGATAGAGATATGGAACGATCTAACTGTTTTAGTGTGAATCACGGTCGGTAGCAGCCTCAACATCGTTAGCTAATGCAGTAAGAACCCAAAGGACAAGTCGATGTTTCATGGGATTATGAATACAAATTACAAAGGGATTAGAAATTTCAATTTGTACCTTAATCGTAAAGATACATACCCGAAACCAATTGATGTGGCGATGTCGTAGCAACGTAAATTGTCGGCACTAACCTTGACTCTTCACTACTTGTTTGTATGCTTTTTTTTTCTTTACCAACTCTTGTCATTCATCTATCCATCATAGAGAAGAGATGAGATTTTGTTAATGGATTCATGTATGAGATTAGAGGCATTCGTGCTGATAACGTGTTATGAACAAGATAGATTACAAACAAGAACAACCATGAAAGGAAATTGATTTTCTCAGTTTTTTTCATAACTATTACATACATCACATATATATACAAGTGTTATTCATAACGGACAGTGAATCATTAATAGGATAATGATGATAATTTATGTCTATTACTTATGATTATTTATGACTCATCATTAATAAGAGAATGATGGTAATTTATGTCTGTTACTTATGAATATTTATAACAGATTTTTTATATTTATTAATATAAAGAATCAGATACAATTTGAAAAAAAAAACAAAATATTTGTGATTATGATCAAACCAACAGTTGATTAATGTTAACTCTATTTTCTGATTTTAATGAATAGCTCTTACCAATAATGTTTTGTCCTAATAGTAACATGGAGGTATGGGGGAAGTGATAGAAGACTCGGGTCCTGGGTTCGATTCTTGATCACACTCGGTTTTACCGGCATTTCATCATCGTGCCTTTAGGCGGGTGCTTGGATTGGGTTTCTCCAAAAATTGGTGGCTGGTGGGCGAGGGACTCCGTCCGTCTGGACCAGTGGCCAGCTTGGGCATCCTTTAGCCATTGAAGGCCACATACTGAATACTCGACAGTTAATTAGTTGTCCGCTAAAAAAAATTCATGGCTCTTACCAATGTGACGCTTCAAGGAAAAATACGATGAGAGAGAAAATCTTCCGAAAATCAAAAAATTAATATATTCATATTGTTAGCATTATAATAATTTAACCGCATTATCTCAATGGTACCCTATAATTCTTACAAATGCGAAGTCTTGTGTTCAAAACCTCCCGCAGCAAAATAGGAGTCTGAGTGGGTTCAGGGGTTTTCTAGTAGGGTTTCCTCATGGGTGGTTGTGGTGGCTAATGGGAGGTCCATATAAATAGACATTGATGACATGGCCTGAAAACAGTGGGCTCACACGATTAAGACCATTGCCCTTAAAAAAATTAACCTACGTTTATAAGAAACTGATATTACTGTTATATAAACTAGAGTAAACTTCTCTTTTGCTCCCTGTGGTTTGACAAAAGTAACCATTTTCATCCAAATTTTGAAATTTTGCAATTTTCCTCCATTAGTTTCAGAAAATTAACCATTTTCATCCAAAGTCCATTTAAACTTTGGATGAAAATGGTTACTTTTGTCAAACCACAGGGACTAAAATGGTTAATTTTCTGAAACTAATGGAGGAAAATTGCAAAATTTCAAAATTTGGATGAAAATGGTTACTTTTGTCAAACCACAGGGAGCAAAAGAGAAGTTTACTCTATAAACTATTCTTATGATGGTTAGGTTATTATTAACAGTTATATAAACGTTATTTTTCACAATCTATTTATATGTATAAAGAATAACAATTAAATAACTTTGTGAAGATCTGGGAATCTTGTCTCAGTGGTAAGGGATTATCCAAGTCTCGTAAAAGGTGAGGGTTCAAACTCTACTTGGGGCATTTCCTTGTATAATGAGGTGAGAGGTTGAATTAGATCTATAATCCCGGGTTCGATCACAACAGGAGGCGAGGGCTTACCTATTTCATGAGATTTCGAGCATCTAGGGGGGTATGACTTATATTTGTCTGATGGACTTGGTTAAAATAACATACATGATATGTAAAATTATTGTCGACCATAAAAAAACTTTGCTAAGAATGACGATTAAATAACTATCACAACTCACCTAATCAAAATAATAGTTCCAACAAACTTAGGTTAAATCATAATAATAATGCTAACAAATTAAGGAACCATTTGGTTGGATCTGAATTATTAAGTGATAAATGGTTAAAATGTCTGAATGATTAAGAGGGTCTGAAACATTAAGTGTTGAACTGGTTAAGACTGTTTGGTTACCACATTTGAATGAAAATTAAAAAAAAACTTTTTTTTGATAAAAACCCTAGCCGTTCGCACCTCGCCCCCACCCGTCGCCGCCCGCCGCCACCCCTGTCGTCTTCAAGAACCATGAAGCGACCTCAAACGATTGGTGTGGTGCGGTGCAAGGTTCCCCAGCCGGAGGCTCCTCTTCATTGTGAACCATCAAACGACCTCGAACCGTGAAGCATCGACCATCGCAGCCGCCGCTGTCGTCGAACCCTAAATGAACCCACTGACGAGTCTCTTTCGTCGTCGACCATCGCAGTGGTGGTGCGGTCGATCGGGAAGATCACGAATTGTTTTGTGGCTCCGATCGGGAAGATCGCGAGTAAGAAAGTGGTACGATGCGGCCGGAGTTACGGTGCACTGGTGTGGTCGAAGGTACGTTGTAGGGCGGTGGCGCGGCCGGATGTGCGGTGTGGTGGGCAGCAATGTGGCGTGGTTCAGATGGAGCTGCGGTGTGGGTGAAAGAGCATGTGAGCATGGTTTTCATTCAGACATTGATTCATACCTTCTATCCTATTCAGATGTGCTTTTTTTGCACGAAACAAATGATCTGAATCTGAACCATTTAGATTTAGGCATATTTATATGCTACCAAACAACTCCAGTAGTGTTTGTGGGTATGCAACTGTTCACTTCAAGGAGACTAGGATGCATTATATACACCTTCTCTCCTAGCTACTTCATGCATGTCTTTCCTCTCTTTTTTTAGTAGGTAAAAATAAGTGGATTCAGTCCGGCCCTTCTATGTCGGTTTTTTACTTTATTTTCCCCCTTTTTATGGACCTAAGGTTTCATACTTTCATCATATTCTTTGCTGTTTTTTTAAATCTTTTAACAAGTCAATTTAAAGTTTTTTTCTTTTGTTTGCTTGATTTTTAAAACTACTATAAGCACGTTCATGTTTCGATCTTTAAGGCAGATGTGGGTTTCAATACTCCTTGCACATTATCATGCAACATATCATACCATATATGAGTCACTATCAATGATATATGGGCCTTGATGATTCGATATAAAATATGCAAGGGACAATATTGGAAAATAAGTCATATTTAAAAACGAGTATAACTGGTAATTTTACGCTAACGTGGCTTCAAAATGTATAATAAGTCAAATCTTTACTTTTGATGGAATATATATATATATATATATATGTGTGTGTGTGTGTGTGTGTGTGTCACAACACGTTTCCTAACAAAATTTAAGTTGAAATGCAAACAAGCTGAAAATATAAATAAAATAACGTTATGTAAAGTTTAAGGTTAAAACTTAAATTTTAAGATTGAAACTTAAAACTTTTAAAAGTTGAAGGATTAGAAATGTTGAGTGGCATGCTACCACTGATACTTCAAATTGTGTGCATTGATAAATCCAAAACTCTATATATCAGGGGAGTCAAATTGACCTTTGTATAAACTAAAGGTATATAAATTAGTCGTTTGATAGTGAAGTCTAAAAGTTTGATGTTAGTATAGGGATAAGTATAAACTATAAAACCCAAGAGGGTCATATTGAAATTCTCCAAACTTTAGTGATAAAACAAAAAGGTCCAGAGTGAAAATAAAAGGTTTTGACATTTGGTGTAGAATTATTCTATAAACTATAAAAATATGAGAGTGTTAAAGTAAAATTTTACAAAGTTCATAAATAAAACTAGTAAGTTTATAAGTAAAACTTTAAAGTTTTGAATGTCATATGATTGAAGTATAAATGAACCTCAATAGCGTTGAAAGTTGGGAGGTTAGAAGCAAACGCTTGCGTATTGCCACCAATAATTTAGGTTAAGTATAAGCATAAAATCTAGGTTCTAAAAATTTGAAGGGAACAAAGCGATAATTTATGAATGAAATTAGAGTCAAGAGCCAAACCTAAAATTATTGATATTAATTGTAAAGATAAAACACTAAATTCAAAAAAATCAAGAGAGATCAAATTAATGTTCTATAAAGTCTAGGGGCAAATGTAAAACTATAGGAGTGATGCGTAAAGGTTTTAATGTTGAGCGTTCAGATAAAGGTTAAAATGATGTTTTACAAAATATAAAAGTTAAATGTAACTTTAGGATTAAAACATAAAAGCTGAAGTATTAATTGTCAGGATAAACTTTAAATTCTAAAAACTAAGAGAGATAAAATGTCATTTTACCAATTTGGAGAATTATACCTTTTTATTGGGTGGTTAAAAATATTGGTTGGGTAAAAATATTTCTAATATAGGAAGATATGTTTTATAAGATAAAAAACAAAACAAACAAAAATTAAAAAAAATTATATCTAGTTTAGATAAAATTAAATTATAAAAACCTAAGGAAAAGTTGAAATGACGTTTTACCAAATTTGAAATTTAAATTTTTTAAAGTTTTGAGAGTTGATGGATTAAAAATACTTTAATTAAATGGTTAAAGGTATTTCTAATTGAGAGACCAAGGTTATCTAAAATAAAAAAAATACATAAAACAAAGAAATTAAAAAGAATGACTAAAGTGTAATTTATAAAAAAAATAATAAGAATAAAAAGATTGATAGATTAAAAGATTTTTTTAATTCTAATAATTTGAATACAACTAAGCAAAGACTAAAATAAATAAAATAGAAAAATAAAGATAAGACACAAAAATATAAAAAAGATTAAAAAAATAAAAAAAATAAAGATTAAAGAATCAATATTTGAATTAATCATAAGGGCATGAGTACAATTACGAAATTAAAAAAAAATAGGCCTAAAGTACTTTTAATATCGGGATCGATTTTGCATAAAAGAAAAAACAAAATATAATGAAAAGAAAACATAAAAGTTTTGACATTGTGTGTAAGTATGAACTTTGAATTTATAAACTTAAGAGAGTTAAATAACATTTTATCAAGTTTGAAATTTAAACATTTAAAGTTTTGAGAGGTTTCCGGCTAAAAATACATTTAATTGAATGACTTAAAGGAATCCTAACATATATAGAGGTTATATTAATGAAAAAAAATAAAACCAAGGAAAAAAGACGAAAAAAAAAATAAAGCAAAATGAAAAAGTTCAATGAAAATAAAGTAAAAAAATATATATAAACTAAAAGAAAATTTTAATTCTTTTAAGGAATTAGGCACCAAGGGCGAAGTTTAATAGGAGTCGAGGGTAACTCCTTCCCTATTTTTTTATTCCGTAATTTTATATTTTTGATCGAAATGTTTTTTTTGTTTTAAGCATTGGTTTGGCCCCGTTGCTAAGTTATGTCACTGTTAGACACAATAAAAAAATTAGGGGATAAAAACAATGAAGAAAAGATGAGCGATATGATTAAATAATAATCTTAAGCATTAAAGGAAAGGTTATTAATTTTATGCGTCAGAAAACAATTAAACGAAAACTTAATAAAATAATAAGAAAATTCGGTATCATAGACGTTGCAATTTAAGTATATATAAAATTTGTGGGTTATAAAATAATGTTAATAGTAAATATACCTGTTAAGATAATTTAAAAACAAATTTTAATCAATTTATCTATAACCCAACATGTAACAACATATTTTGTTCATGCTAGTAATTGAACATGCGACATCCTTAATATTAAAGTCACAGGGTATCTCCCTACCTTTCTCAACCAATTGAACTCACGATCAATGGTATATTTAACTCTTTAATACACGAGATATTAAATAGTTAGATGGGCTACAAGCTCCTAGTTGGGATACGTCCATCTTTCTTGGTAAAAGACATACACAATAACAAATTCATAAAAGGAAAATAAGAAAAGAATTTAGTGACTATCACATTATTAGACAAGTGTTTACTGTTGATTATAAACTCAAAATACAACGTATTACAACTAATGTTGTAGGGAGACTCAAGTTTTGGGATCCAAGACAAACACAAAAATTGTCCTATTATTCGTATATATATTTTTTCTTGTAATAAAAATTTATGGTTTGAAATTTCAAAAAATACAAAAAATATGTTAATTTGTTTATGTATTCATAAGTTAGTAATAATTACAGTTAACCAATGATAATCATAAATGATATAAACAAAAATTGCTAGAAAGTATAATATTTATTTATGATATTTTATCTCTGCATCACTTTGTTAATAAGCATCATTACTCTATTTATCATTACAAGTTTGTCTAAATCTTTCACCCGTATCCTTAATAAATAAAATTTAATCAAACATCAACTAAAGTTGTAATTATTGAAAATAAAAAAATGTTAAACAAACTTTTTCTTTTGAAATGGTAAGTGAACTATGTAATTTTTCATATTAAAAACGATAAAATAAATAACCTGAATGATAACACGTACAAATAATGAATGATTTGGGACCAAAAATATAGGGACCCTAGACCGTTGCCTATATATTCAAGTAGTGAAGCCAACATTGCAATGTTGATGAGATTTGAGACCAGATCAGACCAGCCAGTTAAAAGCAATCGGACTGAGAATCGGTAGGAAAAATGGTCCAAAATCGTATGGTCTAGATGTCTTCAAATGAACATGCCTAAAAAGAATTATTAGAACGTCACATCATGACCAATTGCATAGACCCCACGATTTGAGTTGATACGAACTATGTGATATATATGTAAGCGTAAGTAAACCCAAAGGGTGCATAAACAAGAATAAAACATCATATCCTTGACCAATAGAACTAAAGCACAAAAGTAAACGGACGGTTTACCCATTTAAATTGCACGTTGCACATTTTAACATGTATGACCTAATATGATGCCCTGTGTTTAATTAATAACTAATACATGCATAATTTATGAACCTATATTACTTATGACTCGGATGATCAATTATGATTCGTATGACCAAATATGAATTATGTAAGATCTAGTATGCATATAATCAGAAGTAGGTTAAACGTTATACCTATAAAGCTACAACATAGACATAAACTGCATTATGACTACTTAATTAATGACATGTATATCACGTTATAATTTGATGTGACTTGCATATGGCCAAGTATATAAGCACAAACAAGAACAAAGTTAGTTTGTAACTTTAAAGTCAAACACACACTCACTAGTAAGCTAATTATGTAGCACATTATAACACGTATAGCCAAACATGATAAGGTATGATTTAATCAAACTTTGCGAAGAGTTATGATCGAATCAAATATAAAAAGAAAAATAGTAAATTAATTAATTAGTAAAGAAGGTGTTGAATATATTATTAGATATATATGCCCAATGAAATATGAAATATATGTTGCTTTCATGCTGGTGTGTAAAACTGTATGATTTAAGTTTAGATAAATTGTAGTGATTGGTTTATTTGTTTTATTGTTATGTAATCTCGCTTTCATATGAAAAGGACTCAACGCCATGAAAATAGGCTTTAGTAAGAGTCCAAGTCCAAGTAGTGATTGAAAATGGCAGTAAGCATCCCTTTCCAGAAAGTGCTTCCATATATCCCAATACAAATGCCACTTCTCACCTGGGCTCCCCCTCTTCCACTCCATCGATCGCATATATAAATAATATTTATCATTCTAACCCCCCCTTTTATTATTTTTTTTAATATATATATATATATATATATATATATATATATTACACACACATATACACATACTAACATTAACATTATTTGTTTATACACCTATATAGTACTCTTAAGTTATAAACTCTTTGGTATCTCTAATAAGTAACTCATACTCGATCACACTGATATATCTCACAATTCTAACATTTAATTTAAAAAAAATTCTTCTTATTTTATTTCAGTCAACTACACTAATTTAGGACAAGCTTACCATCAGTGGCGGACCCAGGATTTTTTTTCATGGGGGGCGAAAATTTTTTAAGCTCGTTTAAGTATCGTTATATAATTTTTTTTTTCTGTTCAGTTCGACCGGGTCGAGTCGGGTCGGGTCCGGCCATGCTCAAAAAAGACAATCAGACCAAATTTCATATATAAAAACATAATGAAAATACAATTTATCTAAAGTTGTTCTCTACGAGTTTTTATTTTTTGATATAAAATGTTATCTCATTAAAACGATTCCCAAACTCTTGTATTTGTATACCTTTTTTTTTTTTTGAACAGCTAAACAAGTCCTCGGATCTAACAACCCACGCGCTGCGACCACAGACCGCTACCAACCCCCGGTAACATTTAAAGCCGGGCGTTGGCGAGTGTCGAATCGAGGAACCGCCACACCAAGTAGGAGGAAACTCATACTGAGAAAACCCCCTAGCTCACCCAGAACATTTTTTGCTCTAGGCGAGACTCGAACCCAAGACCTCCCATTGCTGGTGGTCAAGGAGTACCACTAGGCTATAAGCCCAATGATGTATTTGCATACTCAGAACCACATTGAAGCAATCATACTCTTAGAAACTATGCAAATAAAATGGATTCAAATTATTAATAATATGTTTGATAAAAAAATTATTTGAATATTATTTAAATGGGTTTGTGGTTTAGTTATTAAAATTAATATTGGATCTAGTTTTAAATTGTGTTTAAATCATTAATTGGGTCCTTTTCAATTGGTTTTATTAACCAAATGCTTAGAAATAAAAAATGAAAAGGGACAATTCCAAAATTTTATGGGGGGCGATTGCAAAATTTCATGGGGGGCGGTCGGGATTTTAACATATATATACTACTAAAAAAAAATTTTTCAAGGTGGGCGGCTGCCCCCCCAAGGGTGGCTGTGGGTACGCCACTGCTTACCATCCATAATATCTTTAAAGGAAAGCTACGGAATTTTTTGCATTCAAAAAATTAACTATAGTTAATTGTAGATTGGTTTTTTTTATTTAGTAGATTGAGATAGATATTGATTTTATGCTCCAAGTAGTACTCGAGTTATATACATATATATATATATATACAGAGGTCCGCAAAAAAAAGGGAACTGGAACCGATAATCCGAACTGGTGGGCACAAACGGGTCCGGTTTATCAGACAAATTAAAACCGAAACCAAAACTGGAAAAAACGGAACTGGTTCCACCTGTACCCGGCCAAAACCGGAACCGGCCAAAAACAGGTCGGAGCCGGTCAAAACCCGAAACCGGTTCTTGACTTAATTTGTTGATCAAAACAGGTAAAAAGCCCGATTTACGCACCTCTATATATATATATATATATATATGTTATAAATCCGTGTATTACACAAGTTTAGTAATAAAAAGTATGCAATTTTATAAGGTTTTTATGTATTTATATTTTTGAAAGAATTTTATTACATAAAATAATATAAAATAAAAATACAATAGCAATTTAAAAATTAAACACTTTTCTGTATATCACATTTGTTATTTTATTTGAAATTAAGAAAATTGTTAATGTCGTTAAGTTTACATTCTTAATTTTAAAAATTAAGTAATTTTTTATAGATTGATAAATTTTACAATCAATTGTCAACAGATTTAATATTTTATAAATAACAAAGCTTGTTGTAGTTTGATATAAAACATAATACATGATTGTATTTTTTTTATAAAAATTAATATTTATAGGATTTAATAGTATTTATAGATTAATTAGAACTTTTTTTAAATTAAAAATTCCTTACGTTTCATTGATGATTTTATAAATGAAATAAGTTAATTTTTGATTTCTATTTATATAAAAAAATGAATATAAAATAAAGGGAATAATTAAGAGGATTATAGGAAGACTATGTTAGAACATGTGTATTTTAAATAATGTATCATATATTTCGAAAAGACATTTTATAGAAAAATTAAAAATATGACTAATTATTTAATAATATTATTTATCAAAATGATAAAATTATTAATATTAATAGGATAGACTATAGAGATAGAAAAAAAATATTTAATAAAATATGACAAGTCGTCGCTATAGGGTTATGTATAGGTTTTCGTCCCTAGACTTCCCAAAACGCTCCCTGATCGTTTTCTCTGCCCCCATTGACGAATTTCGGCGATTTTAACCATCTTTGGGCCATTTGAAGGTATTTTTTTTGTTATGAATCATTTGGATTGTTTATTTTACTATCATATGCTTTTCTTTTCTTTTTTGCAATTTTTAGTGTTTTTTTTTGGTTTTTTAGAGATTGGTTCGTATGAATGTTTTTTTTTTGTTTTTTATGAATGTATATTGGTTCGTATGTGTAATGTTATGTTTGTATTTATTGTGTATTTGGCCGTATGTATATGTGTATGTTCATATGTTTGTGTTATTTTGTATGTATATGTGTATTTGTATGTACATGAGTATTGTGTATGTGTATGTGTATGTGTAATTAGTATTTGTATGTGTATGTACATGTAAATTTGTATGTGTAAGTGTATAAATATTGTTTGTATTGAATATTGATTTGGTGTATTGCATTTAGATGTATTATTACAAGTCCATATACATATGTGTATGTGTATGTGTATGTGTATGTCTATAAATATTGTTTGTATTGTATGTTGATTTGGTGTATTTGCATTTATATGTATTATTACAAGTTCATATACACTTGTAATGTGCAATTGTATGTTTGATTATGTATATGTTTTTTATGTTTTAATTATAAAAGTTTGTATGTGTAAGTTTATCTACACTAATTGTATATGTGTATTTGTATGTGCATATGTATTATTACAAGTCATATACACTTGTAATGTGCAATTGTATGTTAGATTATGTATATGTTTTTTATGTTTTAATTATAAAAGTTTGTATGTGTAAGTTTATCTACACTAATTGTATATGTGTATTTGTATGTGTATATGTATTATTACAAGTTCATATACACTTGTAATTTGCATTTATATGTATTATTACAAGTTCATATACATTTGTAATGTGCAGTCGTCGCTACAGATGATCCTTTGGTGACGACATTAACAGCGACGACAAGTCCGGGCAACAACGACAAAGCAATAGAGACGACCGGGCAGCGACGACTTGTCGTCGCTATAGCCTATAGGGACGGAAAAACGGACCTATTGCGACGACTTTTGTCGTCGCTATTCTCTTTTATCCCTGTAGTGTTAAATATTATACTGCGCATATGACTTTTGTTAATATTTCTTCATATGATTTTTTTTAACTCGAGTTATAGATGAGTTTCTTTCAAATAACAGGTATATATTTATAGGGACATATAAAATCAAAACAATATTTTTCATAAAAAGACTTATTTTTGTAGTGATTTTTTTTTCCTTTTACTAGATTTATGTTTGTTTATACTATATTTTATTTTTTACCTTATCTAAAGATACAATGTAAAAAATATTTGGTTTTACATTTTTAAACAAAAACATGTTTTTTTTATCCAACCCATATATATATATATATATAGAGAGAAGTGATCTATTGCTAACCTTAGGATAGAGCAATAACCCATTAACCTCACCATATTTAATGATCAAATTATAAGATGTTTATCTAATGGTTGATATTAAAATATAATATAATAATGTAATTGATTTGAAAGAAAAGAGAATAAGGGTATTAATGTAATTTGCTATATTAAATACTTTACCCCCTTCTTTTTTTATACATCCATAACTTTTTTATACTATAATATAAAAATTGCACCATTTTACTCGTCTTATTTTTCTCCTTAATTCCGTTATAGACATGACTAGGTTTTTTTATTTTTTTTCGGATGTTCGTATTTACACCAATGTAACAAGTATAAAAATAACAAATTATTTTTAACGAGTTGTAACGAATTTGGGTTTATATTGTTGTAGAATAATAGGGTTTACGTTTAAGAGTGTAAACAAGCCAAGCCGATCCCGAGCTAGTTAATTACGTTATATTCTTGACTAGGTTTTTTTATTTTTTCCGTATGCTCCAAAATTCGTTATATCTACAAGATTGTAAATACATTTTCATATTATAAAAAAATTATATCTACAAAATTGTAAATACATTTTAATACTTTAAAAAATACTATAACATTTTGTTGATAAAAACCAAAATTCGTTATATCTACTAGATTGTAAATACGTTTTAATACTTTAAAAAAAATTATATCTACAACATTGTAAAGACATTTTAATACTTTAAAAAAATAATATAACATTTTGTTGATAAAAACCAAAATTCGTTATATATACAAGATTGTAAATACGTTTTAACACTTTAAAAAAATTATACCTACAAGATAATAAATATATTTTAAAACTTTAAAAAAATACTATAACATTTTGTTGATAAAACCAAAATTCGTTATATCTACAAGATTGTAAATACATTTTAATACTTTAAAAAAATACTATAACATTTTGTTGATAAAAACCAAAATTCGTTATATCTACTAGATTGTAATACGTTTTAATACTTAAAAAAATACTATAACATTTTGTTGATAAAAACCAAAATTCGTTATATCTACAAGATTTTAAATAAATTTTCATACTTTAAAAATTATATTTACAAGATTGTAAATACATTTTAGTATTTTAAAAACCAAAATTCGTTACAAAATCAAGAATATAACGTAATTAACGAGCATCCGGAAAAAATAAAAAACCTAGTCAAGAATATAACATAATTAACGATGTAATCCCTAGGGTTTGTTATGAAAATCGAATAATTTTAAACGTGTTTAAATTCTAATAATGACAAGTTTGGGTTTATTTTTAAATATCTAATGTATTTAAAAACACAAAGTTATATGACAATTAATACATAAAAATATATATAGGTATTATTCTAAACATCTAATTAATAAAATAAAATAATGATGTTCAATTTATAAAGCTAAGTCAAAAATAAATAACTTAATAATAATTACTAATAAACTTGTAAACAATTGATACTAAACCATAAAGATTACAAGAAAATAAATGTTTTATATATATATATATGTGTGTGTGTGTGTGTGTATATTGAGCTTTAAGAATAAATAAATAATAATGATAATAATAATGATAATAATAATAAAGTTTTGTAAATAAAAGAAAGGTTTATAATTTAATAAACTTTTATTTTAGTTTAAACATGAAATAATATAAAAAAACAAGTTATTTAGTTTATAAAAAAAAAAAAAACTAATAAAAAGGTTCTTTTACAAATGTTGAAGGAAAAAGGAGCCATTAAATTGAAAGACCAATTCTGCAAATTTTAAAACTCATTTTTCAGCTTTAAAAGAATTAAAAAGAGAATACTTAGAATCTAAAACATAAGGGGCTGAATTGTAATTAACCCAAACTACCCTCCACCTACACCCGTTTTTCTCAATCGGTACCACCAAGACCCGGTTTCGACCCATCTTCCAAACCCGATCGAATCTAGCTCAATACAACCCGTTGTCTATCATTTTGGAAAAGTTATTCACGCGTTAACAGCTGGGAATCGTCATTTAATCAAGAATCAATCGAATTAAACTCAAAATCCATTCTAAAAATAACACAATCAACCATAAATTCGAATTCACCCGAAACCACTATAAAAGCTCAATAAAAACAGACAACCAGTACCATATAAACATCTCGAAACTGTCTGAGCTAAAGAAGAACACTCAAGAACTCCACATATCCCAATTCGAACGCAAGTCCGGCCGACTCTCTGCGTGAATCCGAACACCACTCAAACGAGCATCATTCCAAGTAAGTCATATGTCTCTAGAACCGTAGTGATGTAAGGATCAAAAGCCCTATGCTTTTGATCCCTCACCGACAACAGATCGAACGGATTTAGGAGCTATTCGAATTAGGGTTCTTACGATTAAGAACTCGATTTTTAGGATTGAATATCCTTTAAACAAATCTGATTCTTTCAGATTGAAACCATCTAGCTTACTGGTTTGAGCGCACACAATCAACCTATGGGTCGGGGGTTCAAAACCCGCCCGGACCACCCTTAACCGGTTTTTACCCATTTAAACTTGTTTTATTTTTATTTTATTTTAAAATAATATTCTGAGTTTTTTTTAAAAAAAACATAAATATACATTTTATTTTTATTCAAAAACAATTTTAGTTATTAAAAATGTGAGTAAAACATTTTAAAACAATATTAACTATTACAAAACATAAACTTTCAAAAAACCATTTTTTTTTACAAAACATTAAAAAAAATAATAATAATAAAATAAAAAAATAAAAGCCTTTGAATTTTGTTTAAATCCTTTGAAAATGCCAAGAAGGAATTTTATTAACAAAATAATTATTATAAAATTTAATAATATGTTGCTTTTATTAAAGAAAAATTAATCTTTCTAAAAATCATTAAACTTATAAATTATAATTTTATAAAATGAGTTGATTTTAATTGAATGATTTGAAATATCATTTTTTTTATAAATTACAAGACATTCACAATGAATATTATTTTTCAATGATTTGTTTAATAAATTAAAACTTTTTAAACAATAAATATTATAGAATAATTATTTTTTTTCTACATAAATAAAATTCTAAACTAAACCATGATCAATGAGGCATAGGCTTTGTCAAATAAATACTTTGAAATGCTTTGACATTTCATTATATTTACAAATAAGAATAATTAATTACAATTAAATATTCTCAAAACAATCATTCTTAGACTTTATAATAAATAAATGGAATAATAAAAGTATTCCAATTTATTTATTAAATACAAATGGAGGTTATTTAATTATAATAGATAATTAAATAATCCTAAACCATTATTCTAAGTATACATTTTAGAACATTAGGGATTCCATAGAAGCCATAGACTTCTAGGCAAACATTTGAACTTTAGGCAATCATTTGAACTTTAGTCTAAGACATATGCTTTTAAACATTAGGAAAGGACTTCTAACTTTCCTCATTCATACAACAAACAATTTGGACAAGCTTAGACAATACACAAGTGAGTTAATTCTTACTCCCTTTTTACATTTTGTAACTTTTTGGGATGTTACATATGTCTTATACAAAAACATATTCATAGAGTCAAAAACATATACATGATGCAAACTCTTAAGCTTAGTAGACATGATTTAGATGATATGTGAACTTATGTGCTAATTGCTATGTGGGATTTAGGTTAGAAGACGTTTCATACAAAAACAAAACAATATCTAGTAGCCTAAGAATGTAGCGACGTTCTTCGTATTGACTTATGTCTTGTGTGAAAAAGGTGAAAAATACACATACATAAACATTATGATTTACGTTATTTAAGTTAAGACCTAGCTAGTCTTGACTTAAACTTTGTAAGATCATTTGTTTGGATTCTTGCTTTGTGCTACTTGCAAATTTACATATGTTTAAATCCATTCTATTTTGTTTAATAGTTTTGCATCCTTTTTATAAGTATTATATTAAACTGTTTTGAATTGCTCACCGACTATGCAAATAGTTGACCCTTTATTTTACATATGTAACAGGTTAAGTTGAAGACGTATGATGAAGACATAGATTAGGATTAGAGGACCTAGTTAATTAAAACAATGTTTAGAATATCATTTGTAATTGTTTGTGTAATCAAAATTCTTGTAATGAAATTTGAATTATATGAATTTAATGTTTGTATTGATTATTATGGATGTTTTAAATATTGAAACTTTAACATAGCACCATGAGCTTTTGAACAGTCAAACTCGCGCCCCGACTTATTCCGCCGTTGGTCGGGGTGTGACAGATTGGTATCAGAGCCATGGTTATAGGGATCTAGGTTATTAGAAAATGGTGGCCTAGACTATAACTAAGCTTCCCCTATATGAGTTAACTCATATTACACTTGCTTGTTCATTTCTTGCTTATGTGCTATGTGTTATACTTAATCAGTATGTGTTATACTTATTCATTATGCGTTATGTTATATTTGTTACCATAGAGGAAAGACATAGTTATTAAAATGCCTTTGCTCACACTTAGCTAAGAATGCATTAGTTTAAGAAACACTTCATATCATGGAGATTACTTAGAAAATTGTTTTCAAGTGAACTTTACTCTAAACTCATGTGTGGGCAAGTGATCCTTAGTTGATAAGTTGCGAACTCATTCCTTAGAGAAATTAAGTTTAGGAAATTCCAATGTTGATTTTATGATTCTGTTAGAATTAGGTTTGTGAAGTGGATATGTACTAACTGGAAGGGTGTAGTACCGGTAGTTGGAATTCCTGTCTAGGAAAGCTATTCGTATAAATCCCCGAGGTACTGTGGGACCTGTCTAGCTTTCCTGGGGACTTCTGATGAGAGTATAATCACTTATAAGCCAAAGCATATCACACCAAACACTTTACAAACCAAATGATTCTAATATGTCACCCGGTATTCAATATTGGATACCATTCCTCATGTTTTCAAACAAAGTTCAAATGATTTGCTTATAATCTCATTAGAATTAAGTTGTTAAGAAAGACATGTACAAACTGGAAGGGTGAATACCAGTAATTGAGACTCCTGTCTAGGAAAGCGATTCATAATCCCTGACGAGGGACCAGTTTGGCTTACCTGGGGATTTTCAATGAAAGTATTTTACCTATAGGCCAAAGCATGTTAACTTCTTGCAAACAATATTAATTCTAAATGATTATTAATCAAATTCAAATGACTTCAATACACATGTTAGGATTCAAAGCAAACTTAATTGATTTATTGTGTGATTTTATATTCCATGACATTTCTTCTAAGATTAGTAATAAACTTTTTATTATTATATCTTAGATGAAACAAATGTCACAAGTCTAAATTATTCTCATGTTAAAACAAAAATAAAAGTTTATAAAATTATAAACCTTTCTTTTATTTACAAAACTTTATTATTATTATCATTATTATTATCATTATTATTTATTTATTCTTAAAGCTCAATATATATATACACACACACATATATATATATATATAACATTTATTTTCTTATAATCTTTATGGTTTAGTATCAATTGTTTACAAGTTTATTAGTAATTATTACTAAGTTATTTATTTTTGACTTAGCTTTATAAATTGAACATCATTATTTTATTTTATTAATTAAATGTTTAGAATAATACCTATATATATTTTTATGTATTAATTGTCATATAACTTTGTGTTTTTAAATACATTAGATATTTAAAAATAAACCCAAACTTGTCATTATTAGAATTTAAACACGTTTAAAATTATTCGATTTTCATAACAAACCCTAGGGATTACAGTCTCCCCTACTTTAGGGAATTTCGTCCCGAAATTAAGTTAATAGAGGGTTTTGATAAAGGGGTTGATTGTTTCTTATGTTGTTTTGTTCTATTCTTTTGATTTAATTTATTACTCTTATACTTATTTAACTTTTTAGGGTCATAAAGGATTGTCTTGATGATTATGGAGGTTTGTAATTACTTTTGTTTAAGATTTAATGTGAAATGAACTTGAATTAAAATATTTATGGGTGAGTACTCTTGTTTAGTATTTGTATACGCTTGCGTATTTTGTTAGGAGGGTTTTAAATTAACGATAGCTTACTTAGCTTATGATAGGAAGAATTCGGAACATTTTTGAGTAAGCCTAGTGTAAAAATACACACTCGATATGGGTACATGAATATCAATTGATTTGCCTAAGATTCTAGACTGGAGAGTAATTCACTAGAAGTTGTTGATTGACAATTCTATCCTTGGTCAAGTTTTTGGTGCTACTAACAATGTATTATTAGTGTTTATATATAGGGTATACCGCAGCCACCTTGACTACCTTTGAATATATGTTTTGCCACCTTGACTATTTGTTTGACTTGTATGAATTAGAGATTTTAACAACTGTAGTCTTGAAAAAAAATCTCGTGGTGGTAACGCATGATTTGGTTGATAGTTGATTTTTGAATATGTTGATGATATAGAATACATTAGAATGTGATATTGCATGGTTGTGATAACTAATTATCATTAACCGTATTATAATATCATCGAATCTTTTGAATCTTCGTTTAAATGTGAGAATATAAAACAATTTACTTAGGAATCGATAATATGAACTTGTTGTGAAAGTTTTATATGGAATCACCCATACGAACATTTCATTGGTTCAAGCCAAACATATTGAATTCTAAATGAAATGCAAATAATAATAAGACATGACATTCAAGATTGGAATAGTTTCACACGAAATCAGAAATACATGAATCAAAAGAAACAAATGAAAATTCAAATTTATTGGTCGCTCCTTGAATAGGTTTGAATATCAAAATCAGTTTTTCATACTGCATTGTTCATAACTTCATTGTTATCTTGACCCAGGTTCGCGTTAACATTGAAAACACGACCATTTGCTCCTTGATTGACTTGATTGTTTGGGGCCACGATTGCATTGACCCTTCGAGGGCAAGTATTAGCAAAGTGGTTTGGGTCCCTACAAGTATAACAAGCTCTAACCATTTGTTGTCTCGGAGCAGTGAGGGCAGGAGCATTGATTTGATTGACTTGGTTGTTTTTAACTTTGGCCACACGGCAGTTCGTAGCAAAATGACCAAAACGGTTGCAATGAGTGCACAACCTACAAGGATGAACAGGTAAATGATGGTGATTGCAAACAGTGCATAGTGGATGATTACCCGAATAGACTTTCTTGGGTGGTTGGGTGAGAATAGAAGGTGCAACTTGTTGAACAGGAGTGGCCTGGGTCACCATATAGTTCATATGATCGGCCTTCCTTTTGTTGTTTCTCTTGAATGAAGAAGATGACCCAGCTTTGGCCTCTTCTTTGGGTGTTTCATCTGAACCTTTGACCTTGTCTTTCTCTTTCTTGGGCCCCTTCCTAGTCAAGGTCCCATCCTTGACATGGTTGTCAGTCAAGGTCGCAGCTAATTGAATGGCATTAGCTAAGGTCTTTGGCTGGCTACTAAGAACTGAATCTCGAATCTGCATTGGCAGTCCACCAATATACTTTTCGATTGCCCTTTCCAAAGGGGTCACCATGTGAGGGCATAACAGACTTAGTTCATGGAAACGATTATTGTATATCAGATTTTCACCACTATCTTGCTTAAGATCCCAGAATTCGAACTCAAGCTTTTTGACCTCACTTCGTGGGCAAAACTCATGGGTCATTCGTTCCTTGAGTTGATCCCAAGTCAAGTTAGCATCAGTGTTTTCCCCAATGGCCTTCTTTTCATTGTTCCACCAGGTTAAGGCTCGTTTTTGAAGGGTTCCAACAGCATACCGAACCTTCAGATTGGTCAGGCAGTCACTGTTAAGAAAGGTGTTTTCAATCCCCTCGAACCATTGGAGCAGTCCAGTTGCCCCGTCTGACCCATTAAACTTGGGCGGGTTGCAGGAGTTGAAATGCTTAAACGAGCACTTTGGTTGATTGGCTTGTTCGGGAGTCAGATTGATGTGGAGTTGTTGGTGCAGTTGTGCAACCGTAGTAGGTAGTACGGTTCCCATTTGTCGGGCTATTATCGAAGCGATACGACGTTCAGCTGCGCGTTCTCTACGAGCCATCTATACAAATATGAAGTTTGATTAGGAATAGAATATGATCGATAGAGAATAATTTAGACTTGTGACATTTGTTTCATCTAAGATATAATAATAAAAAGTTTATTACTAATCTTAGAAGAAATGTCATGGAATATAAAATCACACAATAAATCAATTAAGTTTGCTTTGAATCCTAACATGTGTATTGAAGTCATTTGAATTTGATTAATAATCATTTAGAATTAATATTGTTTGCAAGAAGTTAACATGCTTTGGCCTATAGGTAAAATACTTTCATTGAAAATCCCCAGGTAAGCCAGACTGGTCCCTCGTCAGGGATTATGAATCGCTTTCCTAGACAGGAGTCTCAATTCTGGTATTCACCCTTCCAGTTTGTACATGTCTTTCTTAACAACTTAATTCTAATGAGATTATAAGCAAATCATTTGAACTTTGTTTGAAAACATGAGGAATGGTATCCAATATTGAATACCGGGTGACATATTAGAATCATTTGGTTTGTAAAGTGTTTGGTGTGATATGCTTTGGCCTATAAGTGATTATACTCTCATCAGAAGTCCCCAGGAAAGCTAGACAGGTCCCACAGTACCTCGGGGATTTATACGAATAGCTTTCCTAGACAGGAATTCCAACTACCGGTACTACACCCTTCCAGTTATTACATATCCACTTCACAAACCTAATTCTAACGGAATTATAAAATCAACATTGGAATTTCCTAAACTTAATTTCTCTAAGGAATGAGTTCGCAACTTATCAACTAAGGATCACTTGCACACACGAGAGTTTAGAGTAAAGTTCACTTGAAAACAATTTTCTAAGTAATCTCCATGATATGAAGTGTTTCTTAAACTAAGGCATTCTTAGCTAAGTGTGAGCAAAGGCATTTTAATAACTATGTCTTTCCTCTATGGTAACAAATATAACATAACGAATAATGAATAAGTATAACACATACTGATTAAGTATAACACATAGCACATAAGCAAGAAATGAACAAGCAAGTGTAATATGAGTTAACTCATATAGGGGAAGCTTAGTTATAGTCTAGGCCACCATTTTCTAATAACCTAGATCCCTATAACCATGGCTTTGATACCAATCTGTCACACCCCGACCGACGGCGTAATACGTCGGGGCGCGAGTTTGACTGTTCAAAAGCTCATGGTGCTATGTTAAAGTTTCAATATTTAAAACATCCATAATAATCAATACAAACATTAAATTCATAAAATTCAAATTTCATTACAAGAATTTTGATTACACAAACAATTACAAATGATATTCTAAACATTGTTTTAGTTAACTAGGTCCTCTAATCCTAATATATGTCTTCATCATACGTCTTCAACTTAACCTGTTACATATGTAAAATAAAGGGTCAACTATTTGCATAGTTGATAAGCAATTCAAAACAGTTTAATATAATACTTAAAAAAAGGATGCAAAACTATTAAACAAAATAGAATGGATTTAATTTGTTGGTTTTATACTTGTTACATTGGTGTAAATACGAACATCCGAAAAAAATAAAAAAGCCTAGTTAAGACTATAACGGAATTAAAGAGAAAAAAGATGAGTAAAATGGAGCAATTTTTATAAAAAAATATTATAGTATAAAAAAGTTATAGATGTATAAAAAAGATGGGGTAAAGTATTTAATATAGCAAATTACATTAATACCCTTTTTACCTTTTTCTTTCAAATCAATTACATTATTATATTATAATTTAATATCAACCATTGGATAAGCATCTTCTAATTTGATCATTAAATATGGTGAGGTTAATGAGTTATTGCTCAATCCTAAGGTTAGCAATAGATCACTTCCCTATATATATATATATATATATATATATATATATATATAGGAATTGAATCTAATGAAAACCCAATCTTAGAGATAAAACCCTTAAACCCTATGTGAGCCATTGATTTGGAATCTTGAAAATAAATATGTAGTCCACATTAACCCACATTAAAAATGATTTGTTTATTCAAAACCCAATTTTTTATTCAGGTTTAATGTGGACCACATATTTATTTTCAAGATTCCAAATCAATGGGTCACATAAGGTTTAAGGGTTTTATCTATAAGATTGGATTTTCATATGATTTAATCCCTATATATAACGGTTAACGTACAAATAAAATTAAAGTGCTAAACGTAGGAAACAATACGAACGCGACATGTGTCATCTTGGCAAGTGGCATTATTGTCCATATAAAATTACAGACCATCCTTTATAAAATTACAGACTGATATTCACATACCAATAATTACGGACCGCATTATATAAAAATCACATACCGTATTTTTAACACACATAATGAAGGACAAAATGTATAATCACATACCAATAATCACGACCATGTTGTATGAAAATCACAGACCGTCATTTAACATGCATGATCAAAGGACGAACTACATAATTACGTACCAATAATCACGTATTAAGCTTTAAAATCACGTACCACGTAAAATTAAAATAAAAAACTTTAATAATATTATACTCAAATTAAAGATAATGAAATTTTCAATTATATGGTGTAATTTTTTTTAAAAAATAATTAAACGTTTAAAAGTTATTTGATTTTCCAAAAGATGGTGAAACGTGATTTACTAAAAAAAAGTCAACAAATGTAGGCAATTCCTTTTTTGTCATTTTTACTTTAATTCACACAAGTTTTAATCAAAAAGTGGGACTATTAGATCAGAACCATTAATTCATTTGATCAAGGGTTCAAATTCCTTCTTGTCCTCCTCACGTTAAGCTTTATATGTATTGGATCCACCTCCTATATATATATTGCAAAAGTATAATAAAATTATATTAGTCAGAATTCACGTACAAATATACCAAAGAAAAAAACATGATACAACGCCCAAACAACAAACACACAAATACTTGTGAGCATTAAAGAAAGATAAAATCTATCAACGCCTAGTGTCAGGCTAATTGATGTGTTGATTTATAAGGATTAAATTAGAGAGAGACTTGAGAGTGAGGAAGTTTCAACTCAAACTCATCCAAGATTGTCTTATTTGGACTATTAAGATACTATCTCTTAATAAGGGGCGAGGGTTTACCCATTCCATAGGGTTCTCACACATCTGGTGTGACCACGTCTTACCTATGACCGGTGGGCCCTGTTAAGACAACACACGTGGTATGTACGATCGTCGTCGTTAAAAAAAAATTCGTCTATCATTTTTTCATCAAGGTTTAGTGGCTTACTCATCCCTTCTACTTATTGATTATTATATAATTATCAAATTATTGACAATGTAACTCTTTTATTAGTTTGACATAGTTTCTTGACACAACAATGTAAACCCAAATTCGTTACAGCTCGTTACAAATAATTTGTTAGTTTTATACTTGTTACATTGGTGTAAATACGAGCATCCGAAAAAAATAAAAAAGCCTAGTCAACACTATAACGGAATTAAAGAGAAAAAAATGAGTAAAATGGTGCAATTTTTATAAAAAAAATATTATAGTATAAAAAAGTTATGGATGTATAAAAAAAGATGGGGTAAAGTATTTAATATAGCAAATTACATTAATACCCTTATTACATTTTCTTTCAAATCAATTACATTATTATATTATAGTTTAATATCAACCATTAGATAAGCATCTTGTAATTTGATCATTAAATATGGTGAGGTTAATGAGTTATTGCTCTATCCTAAGGTTAGCAATAGATCACTTCCCTATATATATATATATATATAGGAATTGAATGTAATGAAAACCCAATCTTAGATATAAAACCCTTAAACCCTATGTGAGCCATTAATTTGGAATCTTGAAAATAAATATGTAGTCCACATTAACCCACATTAAAAATGATTTGTTTATTCAAAACCCAATTTTTTATTCAGGTTTAATGTGGACCACATATTTATTTTCAAAATTCCAAATCAATGGGTCACATAAGGTTTAAGGGTTTTCTCTATAAGATTGGATTTTCATATGATTTAATCCCTATATATAACGGTTAACGTACAAATAAAATTAAAGTGCTAAACGTAGGAAACAATAGGAACACGACATGTGTCATCTTGGCAGGGGGCATTATTGTCCATATAAAATTATAGACCATCCTTTATAAAATTACAGACTGATATTCACAGACCAATAATTACAGACCGCATTATATAAAAATCACATACCGTATTTTTAACACACATAATGAAGGACAAAATGTATAATCACATACCAATAATCACGACCATGTTGTATGAAAATAACAGACCGTCATTTAACATGCATGATCAAAGGATCAACTACATAATTACGTACCAATAATCACGTATTAAGCTTTAAAATCACGTACCACGTGAAATTAAAAAAAAAACTTTAATAATATTATACTCAAATTAAAGATAATGAAATTTTCAATTATATGGTGTAACTTTTTTAAAAAATAATTAAACGTTTAAAAGTTATTCGATTTTCCAAAAGATGGTGAAACTTGATTTACTAAAAAATGTCAACAAATGTAGGCAATTCCTTTTTTGTCATTTTTACTTTAATTCACACAAGTTTTAATCAAAAAGTGAGACCAGTAGATCTTAACCATTAATTCATTTGATCAAGGGTCAAAATTCCTTCTTGTCCTCCTCACGTTAAGCTTTATATGTATTGGATTCACCTCCTATATATATATTGCAAAAATATAATAACTTGTCCTTTTCACGTTAAGCTTTATATGTATTGGATTCACCTCCTATATATATATTGCAAAAGTATAATAAAATTATATTAGTCAGAATTCACGTACAAATATACCAAAGAAAAAAACATGATACAACACCCAAACAACAAACACACAAATACTTATGAGCATTAAAGAAGGATAAAATCTATCAACGCCTAGTGTCAGGCTAATTGATGTGTTGATTTATAAGGATTAAATTAGAGAGAGACTTGAGAGCGAGGAAGTTTCAACTCAAACTCATCCAAGATTGTCTTATTTGGACTATTAAGATACTATCTCTTAATAAGGGGCGAGGGTTTACCCATTCCATAGGGTTCTCACACATCTGGTGTGACCACGTCTTACCTATGACCGGTGGGCCCTGTTAAGACAACACACGTGGTATGTACGATCGTCGTCGTTAAAAAAAATTCGTCTATCATTTTTTCATCAAGGTTTAGTGGCTTACTCATCCCTTCTACTTATTGATTATTATATAATTATCAAATTATTGACAATGTAACTCTTTTATTAGTTTGACATAGTTTCTTGACACAACAATGTAAACCCAAATTCGTTACAGCTCGTTACAAATAATTTGTTAGTTTTATACTTGTTACATTGGTGTAAATACGAACATCCGAAAAAAATAAAAAAGCCTAGTCAACACTATAACAGAATTAAAGAGAAAAAAAATGAGTAAAATGGTGCAATTTTTATAAAAAAAATATTATAGTATAAAAAAGTTATGGATGTATAAAAAAAGATGGGGTAAAGTATTTAATATAGCAAATTACATTAATACCCTTATTACATTTTCTTTCAAATCAATTACATTATTATATTATAGTTTAATATCAACCATTAGATAAGCATCTTGTAATTTGATCATTAAATATGGTGAGGTTAATGAGTTATTGCTCTATCCTAAGGTTAGCAATAGATCACTTCTCTATATATATATATATATATATAGGAATTGAATCTAATGAAAACCCAATCTTAGAGATAAAACCCTTAAACCCTATGTGAGCCATTGATTTGGAATCTTGAAAATAAATATGTAGTCCACATTAACCCACATTAAAAATGATTTGTTTATTCAAAACCCAATTTTTTATTCAGGTTTAATGTGGACCACATATTTATTTCCAAGACTCCAAATCAATGGGTCACATAAGGTTTAAGGATTTTCTCTATAAGATTGGATTTTTATATGATTTAATCCCTATAAATAACGGTTAACGTACAAATAAAATTAAAGTGCTAAACGTAGGAAACAATAGGAACGCGACATGTGTCATCTTGGCAAGGGGCATTATTGTCCATATAAAATTACAGACTGATATTCACAGACCAATAATTACGGACCGCATTATATAAAAATCACATACCGTATTTTTAACACACATAATGAAGGACAAAATGTATAATCACATACCAATAATCACGACCATATTGTATGAAAATCACAGACCGTCATTTAACATGCATGATCAAAGGACCAACTACATAATTACGTACCAATATTCACGTATTCAGCTTTAAAATCACGTACCACGTAAAATTAAAAAAAAAAACTTTAATAATATTATACTCAAATTAAAGATAATGAAATTTTCAATTATATGGTGTAATTTTTTTAAAAAATCATTAAACGTTTAAAAGTTATTCGATTTTCCAAAAGATGGTGAAACTTGATTTACTAAAAAAAAAGTTAACAAATGTAGGCAATTCCTTTTTTGTCATTTTTACTTTAATTCATAGAAGTTTTAATCAAAAAGTAAGACCAGTAGATCTTAACCATTAATTCATTTGATCAAGGGTCCAAATTCCTTCTTGTCCTCCTCACGTTAAGCTTTATATGTATTGGATTCACCTCCTATATATATATTGCAAAAGTATAATAAAATTATATTAGTCAGAATTCACGTACAAATATACCAAAGAAAAAAATATGATACAACGCCCAAACAACAAACACACAAATACTTATGATCATTAAAGAAGGATAAAATCTATCAACGCCTAGTGTCAGGCTAATTGATGTGTTGATTTATAAGGATTAAATTAGAGAGAGACTTGAGAGGGAGGAAGTTTCAACTCAAACTCATCCAAGATTGTCTTATTTGGACTATTAAGATACTATCTCTTAATATGGGGCGAGGGTTTACCCATTCCTTAGGGTTCTCACACATCTGGTGTGACCACGTCTTACCTATGACCGGTGGGCCCTGTTAAGACAACACACATGGTATGTACGATAGTCGCCGTTAAAAAAAATTCGTCTATCATTTTTCATCAAGGTTTAGTGGCTTACTCATCCCTTCTACTTATTGATTATTATATAATTATCAAATTATTGACAATGTAAGTCTTTTATTAGTTTGACATAGTTTCTTGACACAAAAGATGCAAGTATCGTATGATCGGTTCTTTACACAAAAGTCTCATATCTACAAGAAAGTTTCACTATCACTTGGGAGTTTATAAATACATGAAAGTTCTCAACCTTTTCCTTGGAACTTTACATGATAGTCTTAATAAACAAATTTTGTAGAGAATATCACATAATACGAACGCGATTTTATCACCGGATGAATTGAAAGTCGTGGATCACACTTTTAGATCAAACTATTTGTGGTTCACCCAAATGTTTGATCATATCGGATAAAATTCAATTCGTAAATGAAGAGCAAGTATGAAATCATATTGTTTTGAATGAACCAAAGAATTTCATCGATCATGATTTCTTGGATATACGCGGATTTGAAAACTGCCTCTAGACAGTTTTCAAGTTTCTTCTTTCCAAATTTGCCACTAAAATTATAAAACGAATTTTATGTCAAAATCCGTAAAATCAAATTTTCTATTGATTTTTCCAATATAGCAACTCATGTAACAGCTAGGGGCTGCAGCCCCTTGGACCCCGCTATCATAGGGCGCTGCCCCTAGACCCCCGTCAAGTGGGCGTTGCCCTCTTGTAACCCCTATTAAATCATTAAACCTTAAATTAGTGTGCATCTCATACCCAACTTGTTTAATGAGTTTCATGATTCATATCGATCAACACAATTAATCCAATTACACAAAAATATCTAACTAGTTTTGCACGAAACATCATAAACTCATCTTGACCCGAATCCATTTTAACACATCATCTTGCCCGACCCAACCCACCCATTTGCCAGGTATATATATCACCAATGTTTGTTTAATACATTAGTAATATATTTTCTTTATTTGAAAAATATATAGATAAATATTAATATTTTATAAAAGAGATAAATATTTAATATGATAAAGAGATGGAAAAATTAGCATGTGAAGGCTTAGATTTATGACGTGTTTATCCTATAATTTTTTTTTATCAGGTATTGATAGATTAAATATGTAAATAAACCTTCAAGGTTTGAGAGCAGTTTCTTTGTAATCTTGCATTTTCTAATGAGTCTTTTGCCAAATTATGAGTTGGGCTTTCATAAAATTGAAGAGGTTTCCTCGACTTAAATAGAGAAACTTTTTTTGAAAACTATTTCATGAATTAGCAGGGCTTTTATTATGAGCTGGGCTTCAATTTTATAACTGCATGAAGGACTTAATACTTAACAAAAGTTTTATATATATTTGAAAAATATTGTCAAGACTCAAGAATATATTATATGTTAAAAACATCTCCATGCTACATGGTCGCTAACATCTCAATACAAAAATTGCATGAAGATTGAGATGATGATTTACTAGTCATACAAGGGACGAAGATAATACTCAAATTAGAGGTGGGCAAAAAAATGAAACCGGAACCGGTCATGTCTGAACCGATGGTACAAACGGATCCGTTTTTTAGACAAATTAAAACCGAAACCGGAGCTGGGAAAACCGGAACTGGGAAAACCGAAACTAGTTTCACCTGTACCCGGCCAAAACCCGAACCGGAACCGGTGAAAAACCAATCGGAACCCAGAACTGGAACTGGAACCTGGTATTGACTTTGTTGACCGGAACCGGTTTCAAAAAAACCCGATTTGCGCACCTCTAACTCAAATGATAATCAAAAGTCAAGTAGTCCTCGCATTAGTTTAAGTTAGAAGAATCTTTTGTACAAAATAACGAGAACACACAGAGGGTGACATCACACGTCAAGTATAAGTAGATTGATATAGCTAGCAAAGATATAAATGATAAGTTGGATGTGTGAGATACAATGTATGATTAGATAAGAAATGTGATTTTAAAGATATATTAGAAACAACCAGTATAATGAATAAGATAATTAAGAGAATGTAGATTGAGATAGTTTGAACAAATTAGAAGAAGGCTTGCGATGACTCTAGTTAGAGCGAAGGAATCCCTCACTTTAGAGGGGAGGAGGGGAATAGTGAGACTCAAACCAAACTGGGAAGAGATAATTAAACAAGATTTTCTAAAATTAAACCTCTTTGAAGACATGGTGCATGATAGAATTTTGTAGAAACATATGATTAAGACAAACAATTTTTATAACATAAGATAGACGTATATTAACGGCAGCTTATGGATATAAATTTCTTGTCTCATTTTAGGAGAATTTTGTATGAAGTTGACACATATCATACCACTATTTGGTTTGTTTGAGTAGTTATACATGTTTGTGTTTGTCTTGTTTGTATGTTTTTTTTCATGAGTTGGAGATATGTCTAAAACAACCTCTCTTTTTTCATGAATAGAGATAAAATTAGCTACATATTACCTTCAGATCCTATAAATAATCATAATATGAGTGAAATTTATTGTGTATGTTGTTTATCATCATCATAACTTTAGTTTAAGGACAAAGCTTTTAAGGGGCCCCGAGGTGCCCAGATCCATGTCGTTTTTCACTCAGAATGGTTGATTTAGTAGTATTTTGTTAAAAAATTTGTTAAGTATTGCGTTCAACCTTCTCTGTTTTTCTTCCTAAAAAATCCTTAGGCCTCCTTGTTAAAAAAATAAATAAATAATACTAAAGTTGAACTAGTCTTTTAACAATACATTTAACGATTTGCGGTTTTTATTTAAAAAATGTATATAAGTATATTACATGACTCTGTAAAGTTTAATTTATTAAATTGTTTAAGTTGTAAACTTGTAGAGCGTAATATATAAGATTCTAACTTAAAAAAAAAAGAAAAAAAAAAGATGAATTGAAGACTTTTGTACCCTTGTCTAATGGTGCGCACTCACCATTTAATTTAAACATTTTATGTTTTTTTTGTTAAAAACATATTTAGTTTTTCAAATGCAAGTAAATTTGATAATTAAAGTTTTTAAATGTTTGACTAGACTTGAGTATATAATCCGAGACATAACGATAGGAAGAAAAATTAGGTTTGTGACATTCGATCCTTTATGAGATTTTTTCAAGCTCCGTCAATACTTCCGTTTATTAATCCATTTAGTGTAATCATTATGCTTCTTGTAATTTCTCGAAACAGTATGAGGATACTTCTTGACTTCTTGTTCATCTCTATTGATTGTTACCGGAGTCGCCATTTTTGAAATCAAACCATCCTCTACACAAAAGAATAAAAAAAGACGCACATACAAATTGAGTAGATAACAATGCTTTCCATCATGTCTTTGACTCTGGCACCTAACAAACTGGTACACAAATCGAACTGCATATTTTCTCCTTTATGGAATTATTTATTTTAGAACGACGGTTGATGCAACTGCAAGACCGTTGCCTCAGAGTGCATTGACTGAGTATCAAATTATTCGCCTTACACTCATGCTACAATCGCAGCGGTACATTTTCAGTGGCATTAGAGAGGCTCATCCATGCTGCGATTGCAGCGAAGGCTCCAACCAATCCTCCTAACGGGCCAAGTTGATTGGAGTTGAAGACTCGTCAACCAACCGTTCCAGTTGTTTAACGAAATTATATAACATAAAACACGGAAACAAAAGTGATCATCTTTGAAAATTTCAACTAGAAAGACAAGTTCATATGAACTAACTAACATCATTATATAGAGATGTTCAGTGATATATAATAAGAAATGATCGAATTTCAAATTATTATTGTTTTTGTGACTGAACGCCACTAAAATTGGTTTGGTTTGATGCCTATGGAACATTCTTGATTAGTTGGACCTAAAAACTATGAAAATATAATATATTAAAATAGATAATAATTATCAATCATACATTTAATGGTAAAATTACTAAAGCTTGTGCAAATAATATATTTGTTTACTTGTAACTCATTTTAACTTAAACTAAATTGAAGTTTTAAAAAACGGCATATTTAGACCCGAACATAAATCGTTCTTTATGGTTTATGCTTAAAATTCATTATGATTCGCACCCAACCTAACCAGATCATGTTTTTAACCATTACCCAACCCGTCAAATTTGTCAGGCTCAAAAATCACAAAGAACGATTTCAAACATTGGTAATAATAATAATTTTGTTGTTAAATAAGTCGAAGTAATAACTATTATAACTTTTTTTTACTTTATTTTAACATTTAAGATCATGTTTTTGAATCTTCAGAATTTTATATCAAAATAACTATGGTTGTAACATGTTTTGTTAGTAAAATTTTGATATTTATGGTCATGAAACTTATTTTTTATTTAAATTTATAATTTATAAACATAGTGATTAACCGACCATCGTATTCGTATATTCATATCCATTCACCAAGTTGATAATCGTTTCGCTACAGACATCATAGATTTGTTTTCCTTTTGCTTCTGTAAGTGGCCAGGCGATATTAGTCTATGCATGTGTAGCACTCTACTGAAATTTCACCCAGCTGAAATTTTCTGTTACATTATTATCTTATTGAAAAGCTTAAAAACATAGTCCTACTATGCCACATCATCACTATTATATTTAAACCCACCAATATGAGAAGTGAGATCACACGGAGAGCGGGGGCTGCTCCAATTTGAGGCTGTTGGGGTAGGGACCGGTGTGCCCGCTCACCCTCGGCCAACCAACCAACCCTCCCCGCTCCCATTAAAAGCAGTCTTAGGTGGTGTTTGTATTTTCAGAGGCAAAACACTTGCAGTCTGTGGACCACGTCTGCAGACCTCTTTTGCAGAAGAGGTGGACCAAACCCCTGCAAGAAGAAGATTTAAGAGGGTTTATTTTTAACCTCTTCAAAAGGTCTTACGTAAGCAACACTCGAAACGTCTTCGCGTTACATGTCGTTGGGACCCCAAATTCATCCACCATACCTCTGCCGGCACACCGCCAAGCGCCGCCGTGGGAAGAAGGTCATCAGATCATGGGTGGGAAGATGAGGGTGGGAAGAGATGAGAAGGGGTGGTTCACGTCTGCGCCAAGAAGAGGCCAGACAGACCTTTTTTAATGAAATATCTGCGAGAAAACAAACAGACTGTAGGCCTCTAACCTCTTCTCGTGTCTGCGTGGCGCAGACACAAGAGACAAGAAGATGTTTTTTTATATAAACAAACACCCCCTTAGTTAGGCATTTTCTTCTAATTATGTTGTTTGTCTGCAAACATTAATGATTAGGGAACTTATTTGTGGATCATCTTCTTCGTCATCAACATGGCCTTTATCGCCTCTAATCTCTATCTGGTAGTCAAACTCTCACTTCAATCGTCATATATTTGATTACTGATTTTATGTGCTCATTTTGATCACCATGAGAACAACTGAAATTAGATTAGGGTTTTGATTTTCACATCTTATTAGCTGTTGTGTTTACGCCTTTTTCTGGTGGTTTGATTTGGTGTTACTAGAAGCAAATTTCACAACGAAAATTTTTAAATTCACTCTCCTCCATCCATGAAACCCGCAACAATTGTGCTTCAGAAATTGGGTCATTTCTTTAGGAAACTAATCAAGTTATAAGGAAATATTTGAAATGGATTCCAAGCTTCACACTTCGTACCTGGGATCTCATATTTGAAATGGTTTTTAGACGTGTTTTGAATTTGTTTAGAGGTGGTTTAGGTTGTTTTAGGTTTAATCCAAGTTTTTTGGCCAGTATAATTGTTTTATACATGTTTAAACTTATCCAATGATTTTTGGCCTGAATTTGACCGACGTCCAAGCGCTGAAAGTGCGACTATCCAGACGAGGCACACTTGTTTTTGTTGTGCTTTGCCTGAACGTCTTGATGTGCGCTTGGGTGCTTTTCACAACTATTTTCAAAGCTGTAAGCCTATAAATCTTTAAATTGTTATCAATCAAGTTTATCCTATGATGAAGCACCCTTGGTTTGGCCCATTGGGTCGAATCCAGCCCACATCCCTGTAAGCCAGTTGATGAAAGGGACTCATCCTTTTTTCACTATAGTATTGTTAAATCTATACTCTCTAATAAAAGAGTAAATATTTTGCCTCATGTCAATTTATTAGGCTATTATTGCCACATATCATTTTTTTAAAAAAATTATTGCCACATGTAATTTTTTAAGCTTTACAGTCTTTCTCTCTCATATTAAATGATAATTATAATTATATTCTTTGATTTATTAAAGAATTTTAAATCTAATAACTTATGACTTTATATACCTTTTTTCATATTAAAAAATAGTTCTAACAAATAAAAAATGAAATCTTTTTTTTTTATTAAAAAGCACACTTAACAAAGTTTACAAAATATTAAAATTTTCTAAAAATGAATTTTTAAAAAAATAATAATAACTATTTTAAAGTTGTAGTTTTAGAAAAATAAAAGTTCTGTAAAAATAAGTTTTCTTAAAAAAATAAGTTATTTAAAACAAGTTTTCTTACAAAGTTTATAACATTTCAGTTTTCAACCCGTGTAATACACGGGATTTTACCTAGTAATAAATATAAACATCTTACACACACTGCATAAATATAAACAGTAACAATAACAATAACAGTAACAGTAACATTGATAACAATATCATGTTCTAGCAATTGTATACATCACCAATAATATTTGACCCGTTGAATTTTTTATTGTACCATTTGAGTCGTAGGATATAATACGCTGCATGACCCGACTCAATCGCAAGTATATTAGTCAATTTGTTCAACTACCGGTGGTCATTAACTCATTACTTCTGAGATTATTAGAAATCCCTTCAAATAATTGTTTAGGTTACTTTATGAACTTACAGATTGTGCATTTATAGGATTTGGTGTCCGATTACATGAACCCGTATGAATCATCATCTTGCAATAATGCTGTGGTAGTCCAATCATTATCTATAACTACATGCTGTACGTTTCATTTTACTAGGTTGCCAATAATTTTCTAGGTGACAATTAAAAAAAAGAGTAAATACCGTTATAGTTATAGTGCTAGTATTTCACTCTTTGTCCCTAGTTTTCATAAATTACTCATTGGTCCCTAACTTTTGAAATTAGTAACACATATAATCCTTAGGTTACCAAATTATCCTCATATAATTGACCAAATTACCCTCACATAAGGACTATATGAGTTACAAATTTCAAATGTTAGGAACCATATGAGTAATTTATGAAACTTAGGGACCAAAAGTGAAATATTAACAAATCATAGGTACCATCTTGGTAATTTACTCTAAAAAAAATGAAATCTCCTTAAATGTATGTGGTGGCCCATTTTGACACATTTACTGATGGATGGGCTGGTTCAACTTATGCTTGGGTCAATTCATGTATGTTTTCTCTCTAATGGGTCAAACATGTAGTATAAAAATCTAAAAAAAAATGGGTGTTGAAAGTGCATATATAATGATAAAAACTGCCTAAAGCAACTTTCATAAAAAATATTAAATTGCTACTATATAACAATATAACTTTTGTAATAATATTTTTTACACAGTAACTACAAAAAGAATAAGTTCGGGCCAAAAAGTGTTTCGGGTTAATCTGAACCCACCTGCTTCCAAATTTTACCTGTATCACTCATTACTTAACCCACACCAATTCCAGTGGTTTCCATACTTTGTGACGGTTGCTTTGGATGTTTCCACTTAGTTGCCTATTTCTTTTTTGGTTTCAGATGCATAAGTAGAAAACATCTTTTTAGATGTAACTGAAGTCTTAGATATGTTGATTCCGAAAAACAGTTTCGGATTGCCAAGCTGGCAGAGTACTTGTTTCTCTTTATCCTGGTTGTAATCAGGTTAGTTGTTCCCTTTCATTGCATAGAGAGAACCCCCCTCCATTGTCTTAAAAAGAGATACATTTTGACTTTTGTGGTCAACCTCTTTACTTTTTAATTTTTTTTAAAAAAATGAACTTTTGTCATATATGATAAAACAGAGAAAATAGTGCTAAATTATCTAAGGAATACTACTAATGAAATTGTTTGATTTTCAAAATATATTATAAGATATGTATCTTTCATTCAAATTAAACTCCACTTGTTTGACTTGAAATAGTCAAATTTCTTCTTATGTGGATCCAACGGACGACCTGGCTGGTTTCATGTACATGATGCTTAGCATTTTAGCACCATCCTGATTCCTGATAACATTTTACAATTTCTGTTTGAAAATAAATCTGTGGGAGCCAGAATATTCTCCAACATTCAAGAACCTTTTCATTCTTGACATCCTTTCTCGTGTTCTTGAATTCTAGACATTGTTTCTTTATGTTCTCTCTAGTGCTTCATAAACATGACTAATATAAAGATTGAATAAATTAATGATATATCCAGATAAGTTGTCTTAGTGGTAGAAGACCCACCTTCTAGTGTGGAGGTCATGGGTTCGACTCTCACTTGACGCACTTTGATGGATATCAGGTAAGGGGATGAAATTTGAGTTTAATCTCGGCATCTGAACCGATGAGGGGCGTAGTTTTTACAACAAATAAGCTGGTTTCTACGCATCGGTGCAGCTCTTCCGAGGGTGGCGCCCGGTAAAATGGGCTATCGCTCCCTTGAGGAAGGGGTCTTCTGAGGCCTGCTGGCGTGGTGCATATGCCACGACGTTACGCTCGGCTGTTGCTGTTCAAAAATAAATAAATTAATTAATTAATAAATTAATGATATGATCCTTGTGGTTTGTTAATATTTCACTCTTGATCCATAAGTTTTATAAATTACTCATATAGTTCCAAACTTTAAACATTTGTAACACATATAGTCCTTATGTAAGGAAATTTGGTCAAGTATGTGAAGGTAATTTGATGACCTAAGAACTGTATGTGTTACAAATGTCTAAAATTTGGGATCATATAGGTAATTTATAAAACCTATGGACCAAGAGTGAAATACTATCAAACCAAAAGATTTGTAATTTTGTGGATTCTAGCAATATGTTGTTAGTGTGGGAGGTAATGTGACAATATCTTACACAGCATACAAACTTGATGGAATTAGGAGATTAGGGGTTGAAACTTGAATGGAAGCAGGTATTTCTGAGATGGTTTCATTTTCTACCACTAGATGGTTACCCCTTTGGCTTTCCTGTGGGAGGTCACGGGTTCAAATCCCTCCCAAGGGGAAATAGGGGTCCTTGGGAGGTCAGGGAATTTTCCTGTGCGGTTTCCTCCTGAGGTGGTGGTGGGGTCTCAACGGAGGTCATGGTAACTAGACCTTGGTGACGTGGCCTGAAAATCAGTGGTTCACACGTTGAGATCAAATGCCGTTAAAAAAAAAAAGATGTTGAAAAGAGGTTGACTTTTGAGGCCATGAGCTTAAACCCTAAAAGGGGTGAGAAAACTAGGTTTTTTTAACGGCTTGATACGACGACATCCAAGACGAGATTTCAACCGTTCTCTCGGATTTGACGCTTTGAGGCGTACACCTAAGCTCACCCTAGCAGAAATCACACAACTGGGTAAACCTTCTAACCTTGCCTCAACAAATATGTTTTGGACCGGATTTGAACCAAAACCTCTTTTAAAGAAGTTAATGGGCTACCTTTAAGCTACAAATCCTTTGGTGGTGATAACTGATAAAACTGGGTACTAAGTTGCAATTCCCACACCAAGGTGACTGAGATGTTGGTTGGCTGGATCTACAATAAACGATTCTTGTTAGTTTTATATAATATTTTTGTTCTTATTGTAGTGCATTTATATATAAATATATATACATACACACATGCCCAAATATCAATTTTAATGCATACAAATATATAAATGTCAAAACTAGATAATTATTGGTGTTTATATATTAACTTCGTTAAATAGTTGGTTTTTGTTTAAATTTTTAGATATACATATGTTGATTATAAACATATTTCTTAAACAATCTGTATATTATTGTTTGTATATAAAATAGTTTTGTAAGTTTACCAATTGCTATATTTTATTAAATTATAAATGTATTATAAAATTTTACATAAGACTAAATCAATTTTCTAGTGCATTGAAAAATACCCTTGTGTTTATACAATTTAATTCTTCAATTCGAATATATATACAATACATAATTTTATATACAAATATGTAATAGATTGTCAAATAATGAGTTATTCATATCAAATGTGCATATAAACACATGGGCATTTATTTAGAATAAACAAGTTAGGTTCAATTCTTGCTTCGTGGTTGGTATTAGACTAATTTTTATAAAAATTAAAGAGATACTAAATTTGCATAAATGTGGCTAAAGACAAAAAGAGGAGTGCAAAATCGGTGTGGAACGCCTTTGCTACTTAGCATGACCTAACATTGCAATTATGAACTTATAGAAAAATATTATATAAACACTTTTAGAAGTTAGATCTACAGTATCAATTGCTTCTCTTTCAATAATAACAATAACTAAATAATGATTATTATATAATACTAATACTAATTAAATAATAATAATAATTAATTAATACGTGTGCTAAAAGTCTAAAAAAGCGGCTATAAGCGATAATAACATTAATTATTATTATATATATTAAAAGGCATGTGAAAGGAATAGTAATTATATAGATATTATATTGAATAGTAACTTTAATTATATATATGTATATATATACTAATAATGATGCATAATAAAATAAATAGTAATGCATTGGTATATGATCAATGTAACGACGTTTTGAAAATTTAGACTTGCACCATTAGAAGCTTTTTTAATTTTGAAAAGTAATAAACAGACTAACCGAGAGGAATAGGTAAAGCGCGATCGCAAGCGACCAGGTCGGTGACCTCCAAGGAAACTTATTCTAAGTAAAGATTGAACTTGAGATCTCTGTTCTTCTCTACTATAACAACTACACCACTTCCTTAAAGGTTAGGGTTTAGTTCGTGGTAAAAGATTTAATTTTGTTATGTAACTTATGCTTATGCAAATGATATATAATACCCGGTTTCGGGAATGTACTGTGATCACCCACCGCAACGCGCGGGGGAATAAACCTAGTTAGTAAATAATAATAATAATAATAATAATAATAATAATAATAATAATAATAATAATAATAATAATAATAATAATATGATGATGATGATGATGATGATGATGATTACTTTTATTGTATAATGTTAATACTAATTATTATACAATAATTAAATAATAATAATTAAATAACCAACACTTAAAACTTTTGTTGACGGTTCAATTATTGTTTTAGGATGTATTGAGATGTGTTGCAAACAGTTTTTGGTCCATGATTTAATATATGCTAGACTGCGATGTTGTTATCGTGACAGGAAGAAAAGCTCAATATTAATTAATAATAGTAATTATTAAATAATAATTAATTATAATAATTAAGTTTTTACCGATTTATTTGGTCGTCTTATGTTCGTGTTTATTAATGCTAAATTTTATAACTAAGCATGCCATTTTTTTAGTTGTGGTATGACATACACGTTTATGATGGATGCACTTTAAGGTTTTACGTCAGAAAGACAACTATTGTAACATAATTTTATGTTTGTATCATAATATACGAGATCGTGTATTCTTATTGATATTATAAACGTGGTTAAACAAAAAGAAAAAAAAAAAAAAAAAACCAACAACAACACATCTGTCAACCTAATATTGATACTACAAAGAAAATAATATTAAAAAAAAGGAAAGAAAAAAAAAAGCAACAAAAAAAACCATGATACGATGGTGTAAGGCTTAAAACAAGGTGGAAAGATTGAAAGACGAAGTGTTCTAGTAACACAAGTGTAAACGCATCTCAACATTTATAAAATATATTGCATGTTATGGTATAAAATTTTTAATAAAAGCTATTTAACATTAATAATAAGATATTTAAGGGGGGATTAAGGAAGAACCAAAAATTTCGCCTGAAAACCGAGGGTAAGAATTGGATGACATAGTTTGTTAAGAGCCCAAATAAAAAAAAAATAAGTAAACACTAATAAAATACGTCGTATGTTAAAGATAAAATTTCTAATAAAAGTTATTTAATATAAAAATATTTAAATTTAAAAAAATTCAAAGGAGAAAGAAAAACTAAAAAAATTCAATACGTATTGCGGTATAAGAGATTAGAAAAAGAAATTTAATATAAGAAAATATCCAAAAAATTTCAGCTCAAAACCAAGTGAAAAGTAACTATCATGCCACTTGTCCTTTAACTAGGATGTCCACATGGTTAAATTACCACATGTCACTTGAATAGCCTATCCACGTGGCTAATTTGCCACATGGCAATACACCATTTAACCTCAAATTAATTTCATTACTAAGCAATACCTGAATAGATTAGAAATAAAAACACGCGGATCTAAACCCGACCTAAAACAAACGCGCGGATCCTGAGTTCTCTAACACCAAATTCAGAAACCGTAATCTTCAATATGCTTCTTCGTCGTTCAATCACATCTTCCATTCTTCAGATCCAGACGATGATAACAACATTTCAGTTACAAAACATCTCCTGATCTTTAGATTTAGATGACGATAACAAGATTTCAGCAGTAAAATCAAAGGTTTGACATTGACGACTTGCTTCTTGGAACCTAACTCATCTCTTTGATTGCTGATTGTTGAGAAGTTTCAAAATAATGGGAAAGGCAAGTACTGTAACATGTGAATGTTATTAGATTTGATTATTAAGAAACAAGGGCATACCAATTTATTTTGTCAATTTATTTTATCAATTCAACAACATTACTTTATCAATTAACAATTGCAATATAAGATATGGAATTCATTAGGTCAAATTAATATATCATTTTTAAGATACAGTCATGCACACAAACTGTTTGCTCAAATACCTAAGTAAGTTCTTGGTGATATTCACTTATTTATATGCATGTTTTCAATTTCTAAAACATGTATTGGCATTCTCCCTCTTGAACTTATGATCTGATTTATAATATGCATATTACAATCTTTTTGGAATAGTCACTCTGTTTATATTACAATCTGATTTATTTCGAGATATTATTCAACTAAACTTGCAATAATTCATATTGAAATTTTACTTTGCAATAGCCACTCTGTTTATTTTGCTTTGGTTTTTAAGATCTTTTTGTTTATTTTTCTAATACCTTTGTAGGGCCTTTTTGTTTATTCCACAATAGCTTTTAAGATCTTTTTGTTTATTTTGCGGTGACTTTTTATTAATTCTAATCATTCACACTCACAAATTGACACCTTCCTTCCTGAATTTATGATCTCAGCTTTGCATTAATAGTTACAAAAGAATTTATGTTAAGATTACATTTGAAAACATGGCAGGTGAGTGGAGATTATATTCACATGAAATTTGTAATACTTCATATCAAATTATACTTTTTGGGACTTTTTTTTAATATATGATGATAACCTTTATTTTCATGATTTAGTTTTCTTGATCTACACTAATAAATACCTCTCCATTATGTAAACATGATAATCTATCAAGTATGCAATTGAGTAGAAACAAAACATATGTTACAGAGTCTTGATTACTTCTACAAGAATGATATCATATACTTAGAGATAGAACAAACAAATATATGTTTTTTTATTTACTTCACTGTAATGTAATAGGTTAAGGGAAAAATCAATGAAGGGAATACCATATTAGATGGCTCATGAAGTTCGTTCATGTAGGATTTCAGTCAATGAACAGTTGGAATTCAAATCTTTATTCAAACGGCAAATTTGAAATCCATAAGCAAGAAGCACCTAAATTTACCACCACTACTCTAAAACTAGGTCTGTTTTATGCTCTTCAACATTTTCACTTCAACAATTATAAATCATTTGTGGATTTAACCAATTTGGTCATAGGTGGTGGTAATCCATTTTAACCAATTTTAAGCCGATAGGTTTTATTCGAGTGACCCTTTTTTGACCCGTTATATAATTTGAGCTGACACAAATTGGCATGTTGCATGCAATAAGCAATTTACATGTATGTTAATATAAAATACTCTTAATTTACTTATTAACTTAATTTCAATTGAATTTGTGTTATGTATTTTTTTAGCAAGTAAATCTGGCTACTTGTGCTTTGAGTTCGGTGACTCCTGATAATGTGGGTATTGCAAAGGTTTCTCTTACTTATCCTTTGTACACACCAGCTGAGGTTTAAGCTCTTATAATTTGCCTATAAAATGAGAGACTTATCTGACCAATTATCGTCAGTCTCTCATTGCTATTGATTTGTTTTGATTATATTTTATACTAAACTAAAGAGATTTTTGTATAGCTTTGTATGTATCCACGGGTCAATAGAAGTTTTGGAAAATCTAGCGATATCATTTCTAATACAAATGTCTAACATCAAGTTTATGAGATTATTTTGTAGAAAATGGACATGCACTTTTAGAATGGATACTTGGATAGAATGGATAAAACTGACACATGGGTTGATTAAAAGTATAGGTTGAATGGGTTAAACTATTTGAATGGGTAAAATTATCACATGGGTTGACTAAAAGACTACTTATTTACCCACATGATGTGTACATAAATCGTAAACTATACAATGTATACGTATATTTGATGTGTCTACGATTATGATATGGATGAAAACTAAATATTTCAAACCTCTTAAGCAGTATTATATATTTCTATCACTATGACATGGACAATCAAAGATTTCAAAAACCTCTAAATAAGCAGTTTGTTCTTTTTATTATAACTTTTTATTATAACTTTTAATGTATTTAAAAATTCATAAAAGAGAATTGCATATTTTTAATACCCATTACTACATTCTAAATAATCTAGAAGGAAAAACTATGATTGTAGAACCATGAAACAAAAGCTTCAATTCTGTAGTATTTATCCATTAGTTGCGTGAACCCAATTTTGTTTGTCAAATTTAACAAAAGGTGCCATATGAGACCTGATGAACCACTATTCTTGATGAACTCAAATTCATATTTCAAAATATGTGAAAATTCACAATTACTAGAAAAAAATGATGTTTAACAATATTTTTTATCAATTTTATTTCAGGACGTGTCAGATGATTGATTTTACATTTTTCTGTATCAATTTTAATTATATCATGTTAATAAAATCTTCTTTTTATCTTTATTTAAGCCCGTGTAATACACGGGTTACTAACCTAGTATAAGAATATAAGAAAATATCAAAGGTAAAAAGAGAAAATACAAAAGAAAAGAAAAAAGAACTGAAGCTTGAATACTTAAACACTAATATGATATGTTGTATGTTAAAATACAAAAGTTATAATAAAAGTTATTTAATATAAAAACATTAAAATATAAGAAAATTCAAAAGAAAAAAACTAAAAAAATTTAAACACATGTAACGGTATAAGAGGTTAATAGAAAAAGAAAATATAACAATATAAGAAAGGGGTAATTTTGTATAAACATAATCAAGTTTCGATTTTGTTTTAATGAAGTAATTTAAACTTGTTCTTTTTTTGTTGCAATTAGATAACTTAACTTTATTTTATGTTTCAATCCTAGATATGTGACCTATATAATTTGTAATCATAATTTTTTTTATCTTTATATTGTATGATGACATGGATTTTGAAAAATAATTTAATTTTTTTAAAAAAAATTGCATAAAATTTTAAAAATTAAAAAATATGAGAATTATTAAAAAATTATAACAATAGTTGGTTCCTTAGGGAATTAATATTGAGTTATGTTTCCATGAGTCAAAAGTTGTAAAAATCAAAACAATCCAGCAACAAATTAGCATTTAACACATAAAAATGACCAAAAAAAAAAAAATATTTGCTAGTCAGCATAAGCAGCTAAACAAATTATTAAAATTTGGTCATGTACCTTTAGATTCAAATACCGTATTTAAAATTCTCATTTTCCAATGGTATGTTCTAAAGTTATAACTGAGCCCATGTGTTTTTATGATCAAGAGGTTATGCAAGAGAAAACAAAAAATAAACAATGTAAATAAGTGTTGAAAGGGAACGGCAGAGGGTTTGATCTGGTGTCGTGCGTATATAACCATATTTGCAAATAATTTTCATCATCTTCATCATTTTCGTTTGTATATTTGATCGAGTATCGTGCTTATGAAGAAAACCATTGTTACCTGGAGGTTGTGTTTCTGGTGGCGGTGCGTTTATGGTCTCATTGAGTTTCCGGTTGTGGTGCGTTTTCCGGTCGTGGTGCGTTTACGATTGCGTTTCCGGTGTTGTCTCGGTGCCTTACCGGTGGCTAGAGGTGGGCATCGAAACCGGTTTCAAACCCGAACCCGGGGTTCAACCCGGAACCGGACCCGGTTCCAACCCGGTCTACCCCCAACCCGGTTCCAACCCGATTGAACCCGGCGGTTCCTAACCGGTTCCACATTTAAATTTTTCAGGCGGGTCCAAACCGGTTCCAACCCGGTAGCTAGAACCCGGTTCCAACCCGGTTTCAACCCGGTTTTGACCGTTTTAACCAAAAATTCGAGTTCTAGCCGTTGAACTAGCCGTTTGGACCGATTTCTAGCCGTTTTTTTAATGTTTTTTGGTCCAAAACTTAGTATAAATTGTTGTGGCTTGGTTTAGTTTGATTACACACTTGAAAACGAACAATCTAAGCAAAAAACGCTCTCGTTTCGTACACCCGACTGCTTTACACTCTTTGTTTCGCGATCCATTTTTATTACACTCGTATTTTAAACAAGTATAACCTTGTTAAAGCAATGGCTCACTCTACATCTTCTGTTGGTCAAGGTTCTAACACCGAAGTTACAGTTGTCCGTGTTCTTACGCATAGTAGGAACATGGAAATATGGTGTAACTGGGATTTAGTTGAGATGAGTGATGAGTCTCAAAAGGCTCGTTGCAAGTATTGTGGTATGCTTCTTGCAAAAGAATCAAACACGAGTTTGAAGAAACATATTACCAAACCATTTTGCAAGGCGTTGAAGAATGATCCAGAAAGTCAACAAACACAAATCAGTAATGATGGTGGAATTTTTCACTACAACGTAGACGAGGTTCGTGATAGAATGGCGAAGTTCGTGATTCAAGAGGCGTTGCCATTTGGACATTTCGACAACCCTCGTTTAACAAACATGATTCAAGATACGCTTCAGCCTCGTTATAATCATGTAAGTCGAAGGACGCTAAGGCGTCATTGTTTAAAAATGTGGAACAAGGCAAAAAATGATTTGATGTTATTTTTTGAAAACCTAAACACTGGTGTAAACTTAACTACAGACGTTTGGTCTGCACCTCATGGTATACCGGAATCGTATATTTGCGTCACCGCCCATTGGGTGGATCCCGTTTCGTGGCAAATGATGAAACGTACGATTGCGTTTGAACTTTTCCCGTATCCACATACGGTTGAATATTTGTTTCAACTATTAGATTTCGTAATAACACAATTTAAGTTGGAAAATAAACTATTTTCAATAGCATTTGATAATGCTTCAAACAACACTGCTGCAGTGTAAAAATTAAAATTAAAATACACACATTTTGCAATGGTATATTTTTCCACAGTCGATATGTAGCACATATTATTAACTTAGTGGTGCAAGACGGTCTTTCTTCACCGAATCTTGAAACTTTCAAATATGGTTTTAGAAATATGATACATGATGTTTTTAAAAAAAGTAGAAAAACATTTACCGATTACAAAAAATTGTGTAAAGATACGAACAGACCTTGTTATGGTCCTAATTGGGATGTACCTACTCGGTGGAACTCCACTTTTAAAATGTTTGAAAGTGCTTTAAAACAAAGAGCAACTTTACAAACATTTCATACGAGTCTTTGTGAAAGTGGTTACGCCGAACAATTTTCGGACTTAGCTTGGGAGAATATTCAAGATTTAAAAGATTTTCTTGAAGCTTTTAAAACCGCCACTACAAAATTATCAGGGGTTTATTATCCTACTAGTCCATTGGTGTTATCAGAATTGTATTTGATGACGTCAAATTTAAAAAATTTGAAATGAAAAACCAAATGTTTGAAGAAATGATAAGTCCAATGAAACTCAAATTAAAGAAATATTTTAAAGATTTACCACCCGTGTTTACTTGTGCCGCTGCTTTAAACCCAATTTTGAATGTTACGGGGGTTGAATGTTTGATAGACGAAATAAATGATAATTTGGATATTCATGAAGAAGATCCAAATTTTTCAAATGATGCAAAAAAAAAGTTTTCAAAAAAGTTTACAAAGTATGTATGAATTTTATTTAAATAAATATGGTCCTAATATAAACATACGTACGAGCACGAGCGCATCAAGCTCGAGTAGTAGACCTCGTGATCCACTTCTTAGTTTATTTAATACCGTTCGTAATGAAACGGCAAAACGACAAAGGGGTAACACCCCTTCAAGTGAGCTCGGAAGGTACAGTGGAACAGATTTTGTTTCCACTTTTCAATCCGAGGATTATCACAATTTAGACCTTTTGTCATGGTGGAAAGGAAAGGAATCCGATTATCCGATTCTATCCACTATGGCACGTGATTTACTAACCGTCCAAGCTTCTACGGTAGCTTTGGAATCTGCGTTTTCTCTTAGTGGCAGGGTATTATCTTTACGAAGAACAAGACTTACTCCGGAATCAGTAGAGATGTGTATTTGCTTAAAAGATCACTTGGACGCGATCGATCGAATTCAAAACATAACAAAGCTCGAAGATGAAATCGAACTTGAAACAAGGGTACACGAAGAGGAGGTGGAGGAAGGATTATCTCCCGACATATCCGATGAAGAACTTGCACAAGAAGCTCGTGCTCGTAAACGTACGCAAACGCAAGCGGAAACGAGCACGGAATAAAACGCATGTTTTCAAGTTATTGTATTTGTATTTATCTTTTTAAGTTATGTATGTCTTTTATTTTTTTAAATAATTAAAAGAGAAATAAATGTTAAATATGTTATTTTTATTTTTATGTTATGTACTTATGTATGTAATTTATTGTAAAATTACTAGAAATAATAATGAATTTTTTTAATATCATTATTTTTTTTATTCATGTTCTTAAATCAAGTATTTTTTTTTATTTATGTATGTCTTTTTTTTTAAATAATTGAAATATAAATAAATGTATTAAAAGTTATTTTTATTTTTAAGTTATGTATGTAATTTATTGTAAAACCGGTTCTACCGGGTTTAGATCTACAAATGTGAAACCGGTTCCACCGAACCCGGTCCATTTTGAACCCGGTTTGCCCACCTCTACCGGTGGCGGTCTTGATGCTTCTCCGGTCTAGGAATATGAAGGTGAACGTGGCCTTGAGTGAAGAAGATGAAGATACCTACAGGTGAAGAAGATGAAGCTTGCTCTCTCGTCTTGGAAGAGTAATCGACGTGGTTTTTTAATTAGGTTTTTTGGATTATAAGATTTGATTTTACCTGTTATATAGGTTTTTTATTTATAATTACAACATAAATCAAACTTAAGTTATATCATTAGAAAAAAAAGGTTGAAGTAAATTAATTTAAACAAAATTTATAACATTTTCCCTATAAGAAAATATCAAAGTATAAGGAAAAAAATATATATTTGAGTCCATCTACCCTAAAACCGATGACCATTCAATTCATATAGCAAGCTTCTACCACTAAACAAAAGAAACGTAATTACCTAATGTGAGAAACCATATAATTTAGTAATTTACTGTAAAACGGATTGTTTGTTAGAATAAAACAAAACAGCGTGGTTGGTAACAGATCTTTGAAATTAATATATATAATATTAATTGTAACATATTATCTTACTATCTTAATAAACAAAAATAATGTTTGCCACTTGTCACAATTTTAGGCCATTAGTGCCACTTGGCAATTTTATATCACCTCTTTAATTCTCACTCTTATTAAGTAAAAATATTAACTCTCATATTCAATAGTTATAATATTAATAATATTATTTACCTTTTTAATGCTAAAAAGTTTTATAATCAATTAAAAATAATATTTTAATAAGAAACACTTTAAAAAAATTCTAACATATTAATTTTTTCTAAAAATCAATATTTTCTAGAAATAAAAAAATTTTAAATTAGTATTTATTAGATTTTTTTTTTCTAAAAATTATGTATTCTAAATTTAAAAAAAAAATAAAATAGACTATAATACATAATAGTTTTTTATAAACAAATGACATTTTGTAGTATTAAAATTTTAAAAATTAATTTCTTTTAAAAATAAAGTTTTTGATCATTGTTTTATTACTTAAGTGCTTAATAATAAGCATTTTAAACATTTTATATTAAAATATTATTTTATACTTTATAAATTTTTATTGCTAAGTATTTAATATTTTATATTAAATCCGTGTAATACACGGGGTATACTCTAGTACATATGTAATTAAACATCGTCTAAATTTATAAAAGTTGTTCAATTTCTCTAATACTTAGAACCAATGAACATTTGTTTGTCGGGTTTATTTGTTTGTGTAATTTCTCTCGATGTGAGCACACACTTGGTTCATTGAACCAACCTACCTATTATTAAAGTGTTACAGAACTTCGACATTATTGTTTGTTTAATTATTGTATAATGGTTTGTGCATCGAGGTTTATGTTTTATAAACATATAAATATAATTAGGAGTAAACTTTATTTTTTCTCGTTATGGTTTGAGCAATAAATGTCTATTATACTTTCTGTGTTTGCCAATTTATCTTTATTATACTCCCTGACATGTTGAAAAGTGTGTAGCAAAATGATTACAACTATTGAAAAGTTTGAATTAAAAGAGTTATAATTGGCAAACAAAACGAGTATAATGAACATTTTGAAACATTTGGATGAAAAGTGTTATTTGGTCTAAACCACAGAGAGCAAAAACATAGTTTACTCTACAATTAAAGATTAGTGTATGGGTATACTTAATAGAAACCCGATTTGATATCCAAGTAGACAAACGATCTCAGTTGATTGGTTTTGTGTCATGTTTAATGTTTTAGAGCATTCGTTTCTGTCCTTCTGGTTGATCAGCTTTGATCGGTTAGGTTTGATTGAGACCTGATTTAGTCAAAAACGTCGTCACAATACTCCTTTCAACACCATCATCATTCCATACTTCAATCACACCTGCTCGGCGGTTGTGTCTACCAGCCATCCCGATTCCCGGCTGCCGCTAGCAATTATTAGAAAATCATAGGTAAACGTTAGAGTGTAAACAAGCCGAGCTTAACCCAAGCTTAAGAAGGCTCGAACTTAGCTCATTTTGACTTAACAATACCAATCCGAAAGACCATTATACATGAACCGAAATTCTTTGCACTTACTTGTAATCTTTTTAAATGGAAGTCAATGTCATATGCCTTTACGTACCACTTGTTTGCCAATATATTATAGTTTGTCATATCACTATAATCATTCAATAACAAATAATTATTTATAAGACTTAACCAAATAACCACATGATAATTAGCGGTAATTGTTATTATATTACATGCTAAAAAAATAGGAAAAACTTCTCTTTTGCTTCATGTGTTTTGACAGTTTTAACCATTTTGTTTCAAATTTTCAAAATGGTCATTATATCTCGGTGGTTTGACATTTATAACCCTTTTGCTCCATTTGGTTTCGAAAAAAATGGAGTATAATGGAGGCATATAGGAAAAGTTTGGAGCAAAATGGTTAAATTGTCAAAACACAAGAAACATAATAGCAATTTTAATTTGAAAAGTTTTGAGTAAAATAGTAAAAACTGTCAAATCATAGTGAACAAAAGCGAAGTTTTTCCTAAAAAAAATATATATTAGCCTATTATGTGATATCAAACTAGCCTAGTAGGGTTTTATCTCTTGAATAAATAGAGCACATGTCCAAATTTTGAACAATAAAATAATTAAGTTTGGAGTGCTTTAAGATTAAAAATAAGATAAGACATGTCAATAAAAAAGAATTAGAAATATTAATGAAATAGTGAAATATGAATAGAGAATTAAATAAATGAATTAATTTATTAAATGTGAAGTAAATAGAATATTATAAATAAATAGAATATAATAAAACGGAACAAGGAAAGTCTAAAAAATAAATCTTGTGCTCACAAAACTACAACATGTGGCCTTCAAAACAACTAATACAAATCCCTTGTTAAAAATTAAAATTAGATGCATGAAGTGTATATAAATTAAATTATCCATATATAATCTTATATTTTTTAATTTTAAATTTAAAATATAGAAAATATACTTTTATAAATTTCAATTTATGTGACTTATAATAGTCTAAATTTTCTTAACAATTTTGTAGTTCTAAAGGTATGCATATATACATATTTTTTTTAAACTTCAACAATTATAGTTTCTAATATTTTAACTCTATTTTGTTATTCGATTAACTTTTAAGGGTTATGTTTAACTAAATAGCCTCGTTATCCTAAAAAGTTTAAGAATTATTATTACCATCGACGGTGGTCCTTTGTGGATGGTGGTCGCGGCGACAGTTACGCTGATCGGCGGCTCACGGTGTGTTTGTCTTGGTGTTGTTCGGATCGAAGGAGAGCTGGGCGATGGAGAGGGAATGAGACCAGGGAGGGAATATTGGCGCCTTTATGTTCAGAAGCATTAGCGGTGACATTCGCCGCTAAAGGTGTCGCCGCTATTGATTAGAGTGTACGATCAAACCTAAGCCATTAGATACGGTTGATGATCAACGGTTAGAAGGGTGTGTGGTCCGGATCTGATGCATGTCGCCACTAAATTAAGTTAGAAGTTGGCTTGAACTTGATATGTAAAGTTCAGACTAAATAACTAAATGAGTTATATTTCAGTAGTTGAACTCAAGCTTAATAATAGCTTATTTAGGCTTGAATATTTATTCAAAGTTTTTTTTTTAGCCAATCCAAACAATTCATTAGCTGAGTAGCTGACTTAAGTTGTTTATTGACAACACGTAAAACACCTTACCCCCATGCGTGTTTCACGTTATTAGGTCGCTAATGTAGGTGTAGTCACGGGCTTAATCACCTCATCAATCTAACTAAAATTAAAATACAATAAATATTATTTTTTAAATTACACTGTTAAGAAATTGAAAAAAAAAACAAGAAAAAAAAAGGTTACATCTTTACATGTTTTAGGAACAAAACGTAAAGAGTTCGAAAAGTTGAAGACTGTTGCAGGTGCATATGTTCAAAAAAATTGTTTTAAACACACAAAAAAAGAGAGTAAAATGTTATTTTAGTCTCCATAACTTTTGTCATTTTAGTCCAATAGTTTAAATTTTGTCATTTTGGTCATTATGGTTTCCAATTTATTGTTAATTTTGTTCCTGTAATTTGGTCAATTTTGTCATTTTAGTCTAAAAATTTAAATTTAATTAGGCTAAAATGACAATAAAATGTAAATCATAATGACAAAATGACAAACTTTAAACTATTAGCCTAATATAGCAAAGGTTGTCAAACCACATATATTAAAATGACATTTTACGGAAAAAAAAGTGTTTTAAGGGTGTAGTACAATTTGTTTCAAGTGTTAATTAATAGTCCAACATTTAAAATGAATGTTCAAACTTTACATTTATTGGTATTAACAATTTTATTATGATCATCAATCACCATGTCATTTATGAGCATTCATTAGATTAATTATGTAAATTATAACTTCTTAAATAGTTAAATACTTGCTAAAAATGTACAATAATACATGAATAGTAACTTAGCTTCTTTAATTTTATTTTGGTTACGAATGTAAGTATATTTTTGGTCGATGTTTTCAAAATTGATACGTCCACAGCTAGCCCACGTTTTCTCCATTTACTCGTGAGACACGGGCTTGAGTCCCGCCCAGACAGATTTTCGTAATTTTCTTAATGCGCAAGTGGACAACTTACAAATTAGTCTCTTAAGTAGAATTGGCCAAATAAGTGTATGTTAAGATACGATTATACCTTTTTTAATGAAAAAAGTACACTATTTTATATTATATTTTCTTATAAACAATAAAAGTAAGATGGTTATGTCCAAATAATACATAGAATTGTCATTTTTGACTCATCAATTCAAATGTTAAACATGTCGTTTTCATGTTTTATATATGTATTAATGATGTTGTTTCTAACATGTTAAACATGATAAATAATGTTTTATCAGTACTACTCTTAAGTGTTGGATTCGATTCCTTTCGGTTATAAACGTGAATGTAAACGAAATCAGTATAAGAACATAGATTAGATGAAACATGTGAATCTAGTAAATGCGTTGTTGATTCCTGACATGATGCTTGAGATGACGATCCGATCGAGTTCCCGTTTAGGGTGTATGGTGAGGATGGAATAAGATGAGAGGCTCGATTGTTGTTCACGAATTCTCTAGAGATGAGGAGATTCGTAAATTATGATGTTAAGAATGTGTAACCTTAATTATGAGCCATTAACCTCATATTTATATACACCCAAGGAGAAACCCTAATTAGGATAAATAAGAATAATTACGTCCATCAAATAATTATCTATCTGCTAGGGGTATTTAGGTAATTGATCTATTTAGTTAAATAATCATGAGGGCCATATATTATTTATTTAGTTATTTCCAACATTCTCCCACTTGACCAAGTGATTATTTGTTATGAGCATTAAATAAGTCTGCAGATTGATAATACTCATTTTAGTTCTAAATTATAATCATAGCAGAGAAATACAGTCATTGAATCAGTTATTCAATTCAAGACCCCCATTAATCATACTACAATACAAATTTAAAACTTAAGTTAGGACCAATTAACAAGTAAGCCCTTTAATGAATAATTTGTATTATTAGTGTCTATATGTTATTAGGTATGCATAAATATATATTTAGAGACAAACAAATTAAATAAGTGAGGAAAATTCATTAATTATAAGTAAGTACATTATGCTATAAGGTCTTTACATAAGCCCATCTTCAAAACATGTTCTTCAAATATCTTAAGAGGGAGACCTTTAGTCATCGGATCCGCAAGCATAACTTTAGTACTTATATACTCAATACAAAGGTTATTTTCCTCAACTCGCTCGTAAACGGACAAGTACTTTGTATCAAGATATAAACCAACACCGGTCGAACTGTTACTGTTCGAAAAGTTAATGGCTGCTGAGTTATCACAGTAAAGCTTCAATAGTGTAGAGATAGAGTTAACGACTTTGATTCCAGTGATAAGGTTTCTCAACAACATTCCATGACAGGTTGCATTGTACACTGCAACATATTCAGCTGTCACAGTTGAGGTTGTTGTCAGCTGCTGCTTATGACTCTTCCATGAGATCGGTCCGCCTGCTAACATAAAGATGTACCTCGAAGTGGATTTCTTGTCATCTTTGTATTTAGCAAAGTCAGAATCAGAGTACCCAACCACTTCCAAGTTTCACTTCTTCTATAATTTACCTTGAAGTCTTTTGTCCCTTGAAGATTGCGAAGCAATTTTTTAGCTGCTTTCCGGTGATCAAGGCCAAGATTAGTTTGATAATGGCCAAGCATTCCAGCAATGTAAGCGATATCAGGACGAGTACAGACTTGAGCATACATAAGGCTCCCGACTACTGATACATGAGGTATCATTCTCATTTGCGCCATTTCAGCCTGGATCTTCGGACACTGAAAGGAACCGAAGACATCTCCTTTAACTCTTGGAGCTACAAAGGGAGAGCAGTGTTGCATGTTGTAGCGTGCGAGGACCCATTCAATGTAAGCCTTCTGAGATAAACCCAAAATTCCATTGAACCTATCTCGGTGTATTTCGATGCCAATAACGTAAGAGGCCTCTCCGAGACCCATCATGTCAAAATTATGCGAAAGTAAGCGCTTCGACTCATGCAACATATCTAAGCTATTACTTTCCAAAAGAATGTCATCGACATAAAGGACAATTATAGTAAAGTAGCTCCCACTCATCTTGAGGTAGGTGCATTAATCCACTTGATTCTTCAGGAAACTGTGCTTCTTCATCACTTCATCAAACTTTAGATACCATTGACGTGAGGCTTGCTTCAACCCGTATTGTAACATCCCGAAATTTTAATACAAGTTACTTGAACTTACAAATGGGTAACGAATAACAAGCTCGAAGTAAGATAGACGAAAAATAAACAAATTGGGGCTGCGGGTTCGCGTACTCGACATTGGGATTTCGAGTACACTGTACTCGAAGCCTGTATTCGAAAATCCATAATTTCGAGTACAAGACACTTCCTATAAATAGTAGTGCCTTGGGAAATGTGCGAACCTTTGGCTGGAAGCTCATCTGCTCTCGAGTACACGAAGTTTAAGTCCAAGAATTTCAAGAATCAAACTTTGATCGACCAAACGAAGTAGGAAACGCACGGGATTCTACCAGGAGGATCAGCTACCTTCAAGTAAGTGATTCATGTATAGAAAGCTGGATTTTTATACAAAAGTTAGGATGGTTAAACAAAGGGTGAACTTATGCATAAAGCTCACACCTTTATGCATAAAGTTCATAACTTTGAGGTTCCAATACGTTGGTAACAACCAAAGGAACCTAGAACTAGCTCCCCAAAGTCTTAGATGAATTTCTGAAATGTTGAATGACGAAATGATGAGTACACGAAATCATGTACAGAGGGTACTCGAAATCATGCATGTATTTCGAGTACAATGTTGTTTCGAGTACATGGCATTTCGTGAACAAGGGATGTTTCGAGTACATGGCATTTCGTGAACGAGAGATGTTTCGAGTACATGGCAATTCGTGTATGTGGGAACTTAATGAATTTCAAGGGTTTCGAACACTTAGCTAAATTTCGAAAACTTGGATTCAATAAGGGGGACTAGTAGGCTATGAGGACTTAGAATAATTTCTAAGTCTAAGTATGTGATGTGATGGTATGTGATGATATGATGTAACTGATATAGGTCCTTAAGGCCCTAGCTAAGGAGTTCGGCTAAGGTTAACAGGAGTCTACTATCAGGTGAGTTCTAGACGCCCTATTTTATGCTCAATGTTTTGGGCTGACATACATGCTTATTGTTATGTCTATGATGATATGTGCCTATGATGATAATGAATGAATGATGTTATGCCCTGACCATGTATGCATGTTAAAGGTGATAGTATGATTATTGCATGAAAGTATGCTAAGAATGATGAATGCATGTTAGTAATTTATGATGATAAACTAAATGATAACATGCTATGATGAAAATAGGGAGGTTATGTTATGATGAAATCCTAGGTACACTATGATGGAAGTATGATGTTATGATGATTACATGCTAGCAAAATGTGTTTATGTTGCCACGATGAATGATATGATGACGTGCGGCTAGCATGACATGTGCATGGTACTAGGATGTTTATGATGACATGATACTAGCATACCCGGTATGAGAAATCCTATGTTATTAGGATAATGATACGATGTTATGATGAATGATGATATGGTGCTAGTGTATCATGTCATGATGAATGATGGTTGCTCCAGTATTTGTACTGGGTAAGTATGGTTGCCCCGTACTCGTTACGGGTAAGTATGATGTTGCTCCCGTACTCGTTACGGGGTAAGTATGATGTTGCTCCCGTACTCGTTACGGGGTAAGTATGACGTTGCTCTCGTACTTGTTACGGGGTAAGTATGATGTTGCTCCCGTACTCGTTACGGGGTAAGTATGATGTTGCTCCGTACTTGTTACGGGGTAAGTATGACGTTGCCCATATTCATATGGGGTAAGTATGGTTATGGTTGCTCCAGTACTTGCTACTGGGTAAGTATGGGTCTGCAGAACGCTTCGGCGGGACAGACCAACGGCTATGGAGCCTTGTGCCGGCATAAGCCCACTGTTCGAATGGTAACAGTGGAACGTATGATGATGATGATGTAAGGATGTTATGTGCTAAGGTTATGGACTATGTGTATGAAATGATGTATATGTTAAGTATGTTTAATGTTGTTTATGAAAACTAGAACTCACCAGCGTAAGCTGACTTGATTTAGCATGTATGTCATGTAATGAGGTTGAAGGTATGTAAGAGGAGGCATGGAGCTCGGGCATAGAGTCATCGATCCGGTGGTTTTGGCAATTCGATGTGATTTTGATACAGACATGTTATTGATTTCTGTTTATCAAACTATGTTTACATTTCCGCTGCATGATTATGAAAGTTTTTAGTTTAAGAGCTATGTGTTATGATGAAAACCAACCTCTGTGAGGTGCCCGGTTTCGGGGCCCACAAGTTGGTATCAGAGCCATAGTTTGAGAGATCTTGGCATCCCAAATGCCAAGACTTAAACTGAGAATGGGAATAATGGATGCGGATTGCCAACCCCGGATGACGGATGCCACGAGTTGAATGTTTATGTATGAGTTAAGGGTTAGATGTAATGTTATGAAAGTAGTTAGTGTCATGCACATTGAAGAGATGGGATGGGAAACGTTTAGAGCCTATGAGTTGGGTAAATGGTTAATAAACACTTGATCAACGTCGTTAACGATTTACAAAACTTATTCCGTGCTAAACTGATTCCTATGCTGACTCATCAATTGTTGCATTATGTAGAAAGTTAAGATGGCCGGACAAAAGGGTAGACCGCGAAAGAAACCACAGGTAGCTGAAGAACCACATGTCGAGGCTGAAGAACCCGTCAACGAAGACGACCACGAGCACAACGAGCAACCTGAGAATGAAGACGAGTTCACTCTAGAGCCTATCGTGTGTGAAGGCTATTTCTGATGAGGTCTGCAAGATCATGAATGAAAAAGATGCCAGCAATGATTGCTAAGGCACTGAAGGATGCTCTAAAAGACAAGTCTGAAGGAACTAAAGAAAGCACCAAAGAAGATGAGGTGGGTGATCATCGAGACGAAGAGCGGCGGACTCTATGACAGGGGAAACTGAAGGGCTGTGACTACAAGTCCTTCAAGGGATGCAACCCACCGACCTTCGATGGTAAGAAGGAGGTGTGCCCCTGGCCACTGGATTTCCGCGATGGAGGCTGTTATCTCCATCAGTGAATGCCGAGTCGATCCAGCTGTAAGTTTTGCAGCTCACTCCTTTGTCGAGGAGGCACTTCACTGGTGGAACACCATTAAGCAGTCCAAGCTACTGCAGCTGATGTAGGAAGATGACTTGGGATGATCTAAAGGAACTGGTCACTAAGCAGTTTTGTCCCAAGAATGAGCTGGATAAGGTTGAAAGGGAGTTTCTGGTGCTGAAGGCGGGAAGCTGAATCACAGGCAGTACACTTCGCGATTCAATGAGATGGCAAGACTTGTTCCTCACTTGGTTTCTACCGAGGAACGTAGGGTGAAGTTGTACATGGAGGGTTTGCCTCCAAAGGTTCGGATACATGTGAAAGCGAATGCTCCCAAGACTTATGACTCCACTGTGGAGCTCAGTGGCATAGTTGGGATGATGTTATTTCAGCCGAGCCAGTCAAAGAAGAGGCAAAGGTGAAAGAGTCCTCCGGGACTAAGAGGGGTCGAACAGACCAACGAAAGTTCTCAAGCAAGAAGGCCAAGCGAGAGGAGATGGGCCGATGCAACAAGTGTGGGAAAAGCCACACGGGACAGTGCCTGGTGGGCACTAATTATGTTTCAGGTGTGGAAAGACGGGGCACTTTTCTAGCAGCAGTTGCCCGAATGCTACTCGATGCTTCAACTGCAATGGATTAGGACATATGTCCAAGGATTGCAAGCTACCACGGGCCGATGCTTCGGGCTCGGGTAAGAAAGAGGAGAAAGGAAAGGAGAAGCAGAAGGCTAAAGCACGAGAGCCTTTACGATGACGAAGGATGATGCGATTGTGGACCCGGACGTGGTCACAGGTACCTTTTCTATCAACAATATTCCTGCTTCTGTATTGTTTGATTCTGGTGCCAGTATGAGTTTTGTGTCTTCTACTTTCTGTGATGGGTTATCTGGGAAGGTTAAGAAGATAGATCGGGTATTTGATGTAGAGACGGCTATTGGTAAGATGACCAGGGTGACTGAGGCTATTGATGACTGTTATGTTGAGATAGAAGGTCATAGGTTCCCTGTCCGATTGTTTCTTATTACCTTAGGGGGATTCGATGTGGTTTTGGGTATGGACTGGTTAGCCAAAATGAGGCTAACATTGTATGTCGACGAAAGATGATATGTTTACGTGCGATGGATGGGAGCTCCGTGACGGTTTATGGTGATAAAGCGATGTATGCGCCAAAGATCATTTCGATGATCCAGGCTGATGTTATGATGCGGCGAGGGTGTGTAGCCTACTTGGCCTACGCGATTGAGGAACGTACGGATACGAGGACGATTGATGATGTTCCCGTGGTGTGTAACTTCCCCGATGTATTCCCTGAGGAATTGCTTGGATTACCACCCGAACGGGAAATTGAGTTCCAGATCGACTTAGTGCCGGGGGCACAACCTGTTGCCAAAGCACCTTACCGTTTAGGTCCAACAGAGATGAAGGAAATGATGACCCAGCTACAAGAACTCCTTGATAAAGGTTTTATACGACCGAGTGTCTCTCCGTGGGGAGCACCGGTGCTGTTCGTTAAGAAGAAGGATGGAAGTATGCGTATGTGTATTGACTACAGGGAACTGAATAAGTTGACCGTAAAGAACAGGTATCCTCTACCCAGAATTGATGACTTGTTCGATCAATTGCAAGGTGCAAGCTGGTTCTCAAAGATAGATCTCCGATCCGGTTACCATCAGTTGAAAGTTCGAGAGCAGGATATTCCAAAGACTGCTTTCCGTACGCGTTATGGACATTACGAGTTTCTCGTTATGTCGTTTGGATTGACGAATGCTCCCGCAGCATTTATGGATTTGATGAACAGGTATGTCGACCGATGCTGGACCGATCGGTGATAGTGTTTATTGATGATATTTTGATTTATTCAAAGAACGAGGGAGACCATGCTTGCCACGTACGTGAGGTATTGGAAATCCTGAGGAAAGAGAAACTTTATGCTAAGTTTTCCAAATGCGCTTTCTGGCTACGAGAGGTACAGTTTCTGGGTCACGTGGTGAACCCAGAAGGCATTATGGTAGATCCAGCTAAAGTTGAAACGATTATGAAATGGAGTCCTCCAAAGTCACCGACAGAAGTACGCAGTTTTCTTGGTTTGGCTGGCTATTATCGGAGATTTATTCAAGACTTCTCCAAGATAGCGACGCCACTGACGAAGCTCACGAAGAAAGACGTAAAGTACGAATGGGGTCCAAACCAAGAACAAGCGTTTTCAGTGCTGAAGGAGAAACTTACCCAAGCTCCTGTTCTAGCACTGCCGGATGGGAATGATGATCTTGTTGTGTATGCCGATGCGTCACGACAAGGGTTGGGATGTGTACTAATGCAAAGGGGAAGGGTGATAGCTTATGCTTCGCGCCAGCTAAAGATTCATGAGGCTAACTACCCGACCCACGATCTTGAACTCGCTGCAGTGGTGTTTGCATTGAAAATATGGAGGCACTATTTGTATGGAGTAAGGAGTACCATCTATACCGACCACAAGAGCTTGAAGTATTTCTTTGAGCAAAAGGATTTGAATATGAGGCAGAGACGATGGCTTGAGCTGTTAAAGGATTATGACTGTGATATTCTGTATCACCCGGGAAAGGCCAATGTGGTGGCAGATGCTCTGAGTCGCAAGACTGATCATCCTGCCATACGAGTAAAATCGTATAGTTTGGTGATAACGCCAGACTTTCTAAACGAGCTCAAACAGGCGCAACAGGAGGGATTGAAAGAAGAGAATGTGGGTTTTGAACGCGTCTTCGGACAAGTCAAGAACTTGGAAGACAATGACCATGGGATAAAGCTACGATTCGGTCGAATGTGGGTGCCCAGAAATGGGGACATTCGAGCGAGGATTTTAGATGAAGCCCACAAGTCACGATACTCGGTACACCCCGGTGCAACGAAGATGTATCAAGATCTCCGACAGGATTATTGGTGGCCGGGCATGAAGTTTAATGTGATGCAGTATGTGAACAGGTGCCTTACCTGTGCGCAAGTGAAGGCTGAACATCAGAAGCCCTACGGATATGTGCAACCTCTAGAGGTACCGGAATGGAAATGGGAACACATCACCATGGATTTCATTACCAAGCTACCAAAGACAGCTAAGCGACATGATACCATTTGGGTGATTGTGGACCGACTGACGAAGAGTGCACACTTTCTCCCTATCAGGGAAACGTATACGTCCGAAAGGTTGTCTGAGTTGTTCGTGAAAGAGATTGTGACCAGACATGGAGTTCCTGTCTCCATTGTGTCAGATCGGGATACGAGGTTTACTTCCAGATTCTGGAAGCAGTTTCATGATGCTATGGGAACGAGGTTAAATATCAGTACCGCCTATCACTCCCAAACGGATGGACAGTCGGAAAGGACTATTCAAACGTTGGAGGATATGCTTAGGGCGTGCATTATCGATTTTGGAGGAAGCTGGGATGTCCACTTGCCATTGGTGGAGTTTTCGTACAATAACAGCTATCACTCTAGTATCGGAATGCCCCCATATGAGGCGTTGTACGGACGACGATGTAGAACCCCGGTATGCTGGGGTGAAGTTGGGCAGAAAGAAATGGGAAACAAGGCTGCTGTGATTGAGATGGCAGAAAAGCTACGGGTGATAAAAGCACGTATGAAGGCTGCACAAGATCGCCAAAAGTCCTACGCTGACAAGCGCCGGAGACCGATCGAGTTTGATGTTGGCGATCGAGTGTTGCTGAAAGTATCACCATGGAAGGGAATCATTCGATTCAGAAAGCGAGGCAAGTTGGGTCCGAGGTACATCGGACCGTTTCCGATAAAGGCAAAGGTAGGGAAAGTCACCTATCGACTGGACCTACCAGAGGAGCTGAACGGGATTCATCCTACCTTTCACGTGTCGCATCTTAGGAAGTGCTTGGCAGACGAGCAGGCGCATGTTCCTTTAGATGACATTGAGGTAGATAATCGACTGAACTACATTGAGGAACCAGTTGCCATCGTAGATACGAAGGAAAAGCAACTCCGGAATAAAACGGTTCGTCAAGTAAGAGTTCAGTGGAAGCATCGGAAGGGTTCAGACACGACGTGGGAATTGGAAGACGAAATGAGGAAGATGTACCCTCATTTGTTCGATATGTAACGAGGCAGGTTTCGGGACGAAACCTATTGTAAGGAGGGGAGACTTGTAACATCCCGAAATTTAATACAAGTTACTTGAACTTACAAATGGGTAACGAATAACAAGCTCGAAGTAAGATAGACGAAAAATAAACAAATTGGGGCTGCGGGTTCGCGTACTCGACATTGGGATTTCGAGTACACTGTACTCGAAGCCTGTATTCGAAAATCCATAATTTCGAGTACAAGACACTTCCTATAAATAGTAGTGCCTTGGGAAATGTGCGAACCTTTGGCTGGAAGCTCATCTGCTCTCGAGTACACGAAGTTTAAGTCCAAGAATTTCAAGAATCAAACTTTGATCGACCAAACGAAGTAGGAAACGCACGGGATTCTACCAGGAGGATCAGCTACCTTCAAGTAAGTGATTCATGTATAGAAAGCTGGATTTTATACAAAAGTTAGGATGGTTAAACAAAGGGTGAACTTATGCATAAAGCTCACACCTTTATGCATAAAGTTCATAACTTTGAGGTTCCAATACGTTGGTAACAACCAAAGGAACCTAGAACTAGCTCCCCAAAGTCTTAGATGAATTTCTGAAATGTTGAATGACGAAATGATGAGTACACGAAATCATGTACAGAGGGTACTCGAAATCATGCGTGTATTTCGAGTACAATGTTGTTTCGAGTACATGGCATTTCGTGAACAAGGGATGTTTCGAGTACATGGCATTTCGTGAACGAGAGATGTTTCGAGTACATGGCAATTCGTGTATGTGGGAACTTAATGAATTTCAAGGGTTTCGAACACTTAGCTAAATTTCGAAAACTTGGATTCAATAAGGGGGACTAGTAGGCTATGAGGACTTAGAATAATTTCTAAGTCTAAGTATGTGATGTGATGGTATGTGATGATATGATGTAACTGATATAGGTCCTTAAGGCCCTAGCTAAGGAGTTCGGCTAAGGTTAACAGGAGTCTACTATCAGGTGAGTTCTAGACGCCCTATTTTATGCTCAATGTTTTGGGCTGACATACATGCTTATTGTTATGTCTATGATGATATGTGCCTATGATGATAATGAATGAATGATGTTATGCCCTGACCATGTATGCATGTTAAGGTGATAGTATGATTATTGCATGAAAGTATGCTAAGAATGATGTATGCATGTTAGTAATTTATGATGATAAACTAAATGATAACATGCTATGATGATAAATAGGGAGGTATGTTATGATGAAATCCTAGGTACACTATGATGGAAGTATGATGTTATGATGATTACATGCTAGCAAAATGTGTTTATGTTGCCACGATGAATGATATGATGACGTGCGGCTAGCATGACATGTGCATGGTACTAGGATGTTATGATGACATGATACTAGCATACCCGGTATGAGAAATCCTATGTTATTAGGATAATGATACGATGTTATGATGAATGATGATATGGTGCTAGTGTATCATGTCATGATGAATGATGGTTGCTCCAGTATTTGTACTGGGTAAGTATGGTTGCTCCCGTACTCGTTACGGGGTAAGTATGATGTTGCTCCCGTACTCGTTACGGGGTAAGTATGATGTTGCTCCCGTACTCGTTACGGGGTAAGTATGACGTTGCTCTCGTACTTGTTACGGGGTAAGTATGATGTTGCTCCCGTACTCGTTACGGGGTAAGTATGATGTTGCTCCCGTACTTGTTACGGGGTAAGTATGACGTTGCCCATATTCATATGGGGTAAGTATGGTTATGGTTGCTCCAGTACTTGCTACTGGGTAAGTATGGGTCTGCAGAACGCTTCGGCGGGACAGACCAACGGCTATGGAGCCTTGTGCCGGCATAAGCCCACTGTTCGAATGGTAACAGTGGAACGTATGATGATGATGATGTAAGGATGTTATGTGCTAAGGTTATGGACTATGTGTATGAAATGATGTATATGTTAAGTATGTTTAATGTTGTTTTATGAAAACTAGAACTCACCAGCGTAAGCTGACTTGATTTAGCATGTATGTCAGGTTGAAGGTATGATAAGAGGAGGCATGGAGCTCGGGCATAGAGTCATACGATCCGGTGGTTTTGGCAATTCGATGTGATTTTGATACAGACATGTTATTGATTTCTGTTTATCAAACTATGTTTACATTTCCGCTGCATGATTATGAAAGTTTTTAGTTTAAGAGCTATGTGTTATGATGAAAACCAACCTCTGTGAGGTGCCCGGTTTCGGGGCCCCACACGTATATGGATTTCTTTAGCTTGCAGACTAAATTCTCTTGACCTTCAGGCATGAAGCCCTCAGGCTGTTTCATGAACACATCTTCATACAAGTCGCCGTTTAGAAAAGCAATTTTGACGTCCATCTGATGCAGCTCCAAATCAAAATGAGCTACGAGGGCCATCACGATCCTTAAGGAATCTTTTTGAGAGATAAGAGAGAAGGTCTCTTGATAGTCAATCCCCTCTTTTCTGAGTGAAAACTTTCGAATCTTGCTTTGAAGCGTTTAATGTTCCCATTCGGATCCAGTTTTGTTTTGAACACCCATTTACATTCTACGGGTTTTACTCCGTTGGGTAGTACTACTAAATCCCAAACATAGTTTTACTTCATGAAATCAAGCTCATTAGTCATAGCTTTCTTTCATTCAGAAGACTGATCACCAGTAATGGCTTCATGATAAGAGGTATGATCAGTAAACTTTTCGGCATCCATTTCTGCTTCAGTCAGGTAGGTTACATAATCATCAAAGTTAGTAGGCACTTTAGGCCTAGATGACCTTCTGAGTTGATTAGCAGGTTCAGCATGGCTGATATTGCTTTGATGTTGATCAGTTGAGGTGCCTTTATTCTCGGTAACATTTGGAGCGCGCAGTAGTGAGTCCTGATTGTGTCGGAGTTGGCTCAGTGAAGTTCGGAGTAGGCTCAGTGAAGTTCGGAGTAGCATGGTGTACAAGAGGAGTAATCGGAGGTAAGTTAGTCGACGAATGTCTCCCCCCCACGTCTTGTACTTCTTGCAAATCAGAATCAGGGTTTTCGCTGCTCCCACTGACCTTAGAATCCTCAAGGAAATGAGCATGCATTGTTTATACAATTCGAGTGACACGGGTAGGACAATAGAATCTATAACCTTTTGAGTGATCGGGATACCCGATGAAGTAACATGTAACAGTTTTCATGTCAAGCTTCTTTAAGAAGGGATTATAGAGTTTAGCTTCGGCAAAACAACCCCATAATTTCATATATCTGAGACTCGGTTTCCTTCCTGTCCAAAGTCCATAAGGAGTTTTAGGGACAGATTTCGAAGGAACTTTATGGAGTATATGAACTGTTGTCTTTAAGGCCTCGGTCCAGATGAATGAGGGTAAATATGAGTTGCCTAGCATACTGCGCACCATGTTAATTAAGGTTTTATTTCTCCTTTCAGCAATACCATTTTATTGAGGAGTACCGGACATGGTGTACTGGTTCACGATCCCCTGGCCTTTACAAAACTCATAAAATGGACCAGAAGCCTGACGCACATCAGTATGTCTTCCATAATATTCACCTCCTCTATCTGATCTCACAACTTTATTTTAAGATTTAATTGATTTTCAACTTTAGTTTTATAATCTTTAAAAGTTGTAAGTGATTTAGATTTGTCCTTAATTAGATGCAAGTACATGTAATTAGAATAATCATCAATAAAAGTGATAAAAGAAGTTTGTCCAGTTATTCTAGCAATGATGTAAGGGCCACTAATGTCAGTGTGAATAATTTCTAATAAATTAGAACTCCTAGTGGCACCTTTCTTAGTTGCTGTTGTCATTGTGACTTTAAGGCAAACACATGTTTCAAAATCAGTGAAATAAAGAAAAGGTAAAACTTCATCCTTCACGAGTCGAGATAAGCGGTCCCGTGAGATGTGGCCTAAACGTTGATGCCATAACATGGATGAAGTTTCTAAGTGTCTTTTTCTTTTAGTCTTTGTTGAGTTCTAATTAATGTTATATGACAACAAAGACGTAGATTATTATTATTTTTCAAAATTAATAAAAGGAAGTTATTGAGGAAAATTAAATTATATATATTAAAGAAGAATAACCTTAAAACTTTAGAAGCTTTCATATTTTACAAAGTTGAGTGATTAGTTTAACTTAGTTATGAATACCAAAACATAAATAAAAGAAAAGTTATACAAGTGTATTGATGATTTATTCGGTGTCAATCTCATTCTTTACGGAACTAGCACGTTGCCGTTAATCGATATAATCCATGATATACTATTATCTTGATGGATTCATATGATTAGAATATAAACATGTTTATGAATAATAATAATAATAATAATAATAATAATAATAATAATAATAATAATAATAATAATAATAATAATAATAATATGAATCAGATGTAATATGTGAATCGATCCTATAAGCGTAGAGTTATTCTTGACATAAAATTGAGAGCAACAGATCCGATCAGATTCTCATTTAGGATGTATAGTTAGGATGAATTTAGGTGTAGAGGTTGGGTAAGAAATTCGTAAGTTGTGATGCTAACATTAGTCAAAATAAGAGTCTTAATCTCCTTTATATACAACTAACAAAAAACCTAATTAAAATAGTAAGAGTAATTACATCATTTATATAATTACCTATCTTGTAAAAATGTTTTAAGTAATTATCAATTATATAAATAATCATAACAATTATATTACAACTATGATTTAATCTTACATATTATTATTTATTTAAAATTAATGAATGAAAGTTAGGGGCTGTTTGGTAGCATCTGAATGGTTCAGATTCAGGCCGTTTGTTTGGAGGAAAAAAACACATCTGAATGAGGCAGAAGGTCTGAATGATTCAGACTTGAGAACAAATCTGAATGGAAAGGAAACCATCTGAATGGAAAGAAACCTCTCGATCGAAAGGGAAACCCCTCGTCATTCGTCAACCACCGAAGGCCTCTATGTCGGCGATCTACCAACCGTGAACCAAATCCATCTCGTCAGAACCACCACCATCCCGTTGCCGCCTTTCATCGCCGCTCACAAGGACGACGATGACGACGACCTTAGGGTTTTCTGAAGATGATGACGACGCCTTTTATAAGTTGTAACTACTTATCCGCCGCATGCAAGGACGATGATGATGGCGACGCCTTTCTCCGCCGCTCGCAAGAACTACCAACCGTGAAGGGACGGTGAATACGATGGAAGAGGCTTAGGGTTTTCTGAAAGAGGGATGCGGCGGTGGAGGTCGGGGATGCGGCGGTGGAATTCGGGGATGGGAAGTCAGGGCAGTGGAGGTCAGGGCTGCGGTGGTGGACGGACGGGGCTGTGGCGGTGGATGGGGGTTGCGGTGGTGATGACGGGGAACCTCGATCTGGAATATGATTTTTAAAAAAAACAAGAATTTTTTGTATTTTTTATTTTTATTCAGATGTGCAAACAAACAGTTATCATTCAGACCCTCTTAACTATTCAGACATCTTAATCATTCAGCACTTAATGATTCAGATACAACCAAACGACCGTAATTTATATGAAAATTGGTTCACGCTCGTCTTCCCAGCCATCATATTAATAATATTAAATAAATTGAAAGATAAATAAATAAAAATTGGTAAGTTCATGTGACAACAGAAACCAAGTAATTGACTTTGGACCACGAAACGGGTGACGTGAGTGAAGATAAGATAAAATGGATCCTCCGTGAATCGGATGCTTTCTTGATCATACTCCTCCTCCTATTCGGTAATAAAACGGCGCCATGACATCATCTTCTTATCCATTAATTATTTATTTATTTTGGCTTTTTTTTTTTTTTTTTTTTTTTTGAACGGCTTGGTACAACGACACCCAAGACGGGATTTCAACCGTCCCCTCGGATTTGACGCTCTGGGGCTTATGCCCGAGCCCACCCCAGGAGGAACCCCACAACTGGGTAAACCCTCTGACCTTGCTTCAGCAAATATGCCTCAGCCCGGATTCGAACCCAAGACCTCCCATAGGGAAGTCAAGGGGGTAACCATTAGGCTAGAAGCCCTTGGTTATTTATTTATTTTGGCTATCCACAGTTTTTTATTTTCTGTGTTCTTTATATTAAAATTTTTAATATCATAAACGTTTACTCACGTATGTACCAGCTACCTCGTAAACAATATACTTTTTTATATATATTCAATATATTTATTTATATGATAAATCATAAATCTTGCTAACCAAGCTTTCAAGATTATGATAAAATTTACTATGATTATTATATTTAATGAATTAGAGTTAGGTTAAATTAAATAACTTTCTTATCTTAAAAAGGCTAAAAAGGATCATGATTTATTAGATCACTAAACAATGATTATTAAATCAAGTTGTTGAATTATGTTATAGTAATAACAACTTTTGTTGACTTTTTATCAAGTTCTCGTATTTTCTTTAAACGTTTAACACTTTTATATGTGACAATATTTTTTGAAAAATAAAATATTCCATAAAAACAAACATTTTTTATCTTCAAATGAATATAATGTTGCTATTGAGAAAATTTTGTTTTTCAGTTTACTGTGCTTTTTTACAGGTTATTATGTTTTTTATATAGTCATTGTGTCTTTTGTATTTTCATGCTTAATGTTATGTTTTTCTTAACAATTCAAGACACAATTATGTTGCAGAATACATAATGCCAAGCAAAGATGACACAATGACGGGTATAAATGAAATAATCTTTAAAAAAAGACACAATAATATGAAAAAAAAACACAATTATTTATAAAAAAACACAAAAAAGATGATTACACACAAACATTTAAGAAAAACACAATGTCGTTAATTAGACACAATTAACTGAAAATTTTCATTTTTTATAACACTATACTTATTTTTAAAATAAAAAAATGTTCGTTTTTATGATATATTTAAAAAAATATATAGTATCGTATGTAAAAGTTATGATAATTTAAAAAAGATGGGAGAAAAGTGGTCATAACTAAATTACCTTCCAACAACTTTTTTCTATAAAATTTTTAATTTTTCGTCTTAAATTTGATCTCATGATCTAGTAGTCAAAAATGTTTGTTTGACTTAACCCTAGCAAATCAATATCAATAAACAATCTAATACGTAGTTTTTGAAACATACAAGGATAATGATTTGGCCTTGTCCCAACACATCCTATAAAATTCGTTTGAGAATTATTGAACTTGAGTTATGAGTAGTTATGAATCAGGTATAGAACCAATAGAACTAAAATTTGTCAGTATTATTGACGACTTGTCATTGGCATACTATATCACTATATGTGCATTTGTAGGAAAATTAAGCCGTTTTTTGCAAGTTTCCACCGACTTGTTGATGGGATAGGCCGGGGAAATTTTTTTTTCTGATTATTAATTATTACATTGAGGGAAAATTGAGCAATCAAGTATAATTGTGAAACAACTTGCTTCTTTATATCAAGGTTAAATCTTCTTTTGAAACATCAATGTCAATCAAGAGTTGTCAAAGCGATTGAAAGACAAACTTTCTTAAATCATCAAATTCGCTATCATCTCACGAATCATGTTAGGATCGAAATTTCAAACCTCGCACTTAGTTGACATTTGTGGTTGATCACTTGTTGGTGGTATCACTGGCGTTATCGAGGGATTGGTGAGGAAACTATAATTTTTAATTTCTTAGTTATACGATTAATTTTATCCAAGAATTTTTAAGTGGTTTTTGTATTTGTTTTAAATGTTTTGTATTTTTTAATTGTTTATTTATCTTATTAAAAAAATATAACTAATATAAAAAATTTAAATTTGAAGTATATTTCTCTAAAAATATATATAATTTTAATTTTGAAAAACAAATATCAATAAAGTTAGATACATCAAATAGATTTTTTAGTAGATAAAGATTTGAATACGTTAATTAAACATTTACAAATCAAAATATATGATTTGTTGTCTCAATTTAAATCTAAGATAGTAGAATCCGTTTAAATCTAAAAATTGTAGCTAGGTTTATTGAACTTTAATCTCATAATTGTTATTTTTATTATTATTTTTTGAACAGCTTTAATCTCATAATTAAGTTAAAGACTATTTCTAAAAACAAGATCGTAACAAAGAGTCAAATTCATCAAACACCAAATTTAACTGGTTTAACATTGATATCTATCATGATCCTCTTTTGATATTGTTTTGCCATTCATTCATGCCTAAAAATTTGAACCAAAAATTTTCCGGTGAATCAAATCTTTGACTATCCTTTCAAACCAGTCGAGTTTCCAAACTTTGATGTACCATAAACGACAACTTGTGCTTGTAATCTTGAGTTTATTGGCAGCACATATATTATGTTACAAGATGGAGGTATGGGGTACAGGGGAAGTGATAGAAGACCCTCATGTCCTGGGTTTGATTCTTGATCCAATCTGGTTTTATCAACCTTCCACCGTCGTGCCTTTGTGCGGGTGCTTGGGTCGGATTTTCACCGGGCATTGGTGGCTGGTGGGCTAGGAGCTCTGTCCGTCTGGACTAGTGGCCAGCTTGGGCATCGTTTAGCCATTGGGGGCCACGAACGGAGTACCCAGCAGTTGATTAATTAGCCGTTCAAAAAAAAATGATGTTACAAGATTATTAAACATAATTAAATAAGGTTTCTGTTATTTACACATACACCTCACACCCTTTATACGCCTCATATATGTCTATAAGAGACATATAGAGAGGCAATCATTGGGCGTTAGAATTTTTTGGTGTCAATGATTGGACTCTTATAGACGCGTATAGACCTATACGCGTCGTATAGGTCATATACACTGCTCTATACGTGACTAATCATTGGGTGTCAGTGCCAATGATTGGACTCCTATACGAGACGTATAGACCTATATGTGGGGCTATACGCCGCGTATCGACCTATACGAGGCATATAGGATCGGTGAGAGTGTTAAAATAAAAAGGTTGGGCGAGTGAATAACCAGTCTGTTAAGTAATTAGAAGCAAAATTTTAAGGCATCTATCATGCATTAAAGCAAAATTTAGAATAAAATTAGGATAATTGACTCCACTCATGGTATGAAGTTGCATGTCCACTCATGATATCTTGTATGCATGTCTTGGGATTCAATCGTACATTTGAAAACATAAAAACGTTTTTGAAGGAATTTAGGTTCGGTTCTTATGTTATTAAGAAAATTTTGAAGGATTATTAACAGATCCTAGATGGAAATTCTGACAAATCCTTGACAGAAAAATTTCTTAAACAAATTAAATTAGACATCTTTTTTGAAAAGTCTAGTAAAAGAGAAGCATCTATTTTTGTAAAGTGTCTCATTTTTATCGGATTATATAGAAAGTATTACAAGACTAATAAGGGGGAATCATTTCTGAAAAGATTTATTCGTCGTCGTTGACAAGAATAACCATCGATGATTGTCGATGGATCTTCTTTGATGCGAGTATTTTACTCTTCGTCCCTAAGTTTCTTCAATTACTTATATGGTCATAAATCTTTAAACATTTGTTACACATACATTCCCTAGATTTGATTTTGGTGAGTAGTAAAATGATTGTATGTGTAACAAATGTTTAAAGCTTTGAAAACATATGGGTAATTTATAAAATATAAGGAAGAAAAGTGAAATACTATTTAATCACATGAGTAATTTTGACACTTTACTCAAAAATTTTATAACAAATTTTTGTTGAACTATTGGGAAAAAAAACTATACTACCTAAATTTTCTAAATTAATCAACAGAATTATAGTTACGTACTTATTATGTAGTAACTAAGCATATACACTAATTCACCAAGGTTTAGTATTACGATTGCTACTAATTATGCAATGTAAACGATTTTCAATAACAAATAATGCCCAACAATTAAATACTATCTATATTTATCACTCAATGTCTTAGCAAAACAAACTTACAAGCAAATAGAGAAAAACATGTAACTAATTAATGTGCTTTAACAACACTTATTAGACCTGATAGTCTTGACCCAAATTAAGATAAATGAGTGAACAATTATTATATTTTTGGTTCAAATAAAGAGCAACGTAACATAAAACGAGTTGAGATAAGTAATACATTAACACAATCGGGTCAAAATAGATAACTTAAAACTATGTGAAAAAAATGGATTCCAATGAGTAAGACTTGTTATTTATATATTTAGCTATAAAACCACTAAAAATTATTCAAATAAACTATTTGTTTAGTTACAAATCATTTTGACTCAAAGTAGATTGATGTTTATAAAAACAACTCATTTAAACTAAAACTAAGTTTGCTTAATACTCATTATGAATCAAACCCCTTCTTGCCCGTTACATGAGCCAAATCTTAACCCGTCTATTTTGCCAAACTTAGCAGCAATCAAATATATTAACAAAATCCCTCAACTTAGCCGTAATCAAAATAATATAAAAAATTACTCGCAAAATCCCAATGATGACATTTCGCTGCAAGCCACGAACCCGGGAGTTTATGCTCGTGGTTTACGTATTATATAAATGAACATTACAGAATTGGAAATGGAACCTAGTTATTATTATTATATATAACATTTCACAAATGTTATCATTGTTGTGGCCTACATTTTTTTTTAAGTTTTTTTTTTAATTTTGTTTAGATAGATGTGGCCCACTTTTCTATTTTTTTTTCTTTTTGTTAAATACGTTCCGTTTTTAATTTTTGTTAATTACACTTAACTCCCTCAAATTTACAAAAAAAAATTCTTTTAGTTCTTAATCTTTTATTATATAATTTAGTCTTTTATCTATATACCTTTTTTCTAATCGATCTAGATGTATGCATAAGACCCTAAAATTTAGTAATATTTACTTTTAATTCTCAATCTACCATACTTTATTTTCTTTTAAGTTTTTAAACTTAGTCTTTCTACCCAAACTTTCACGATTTATCTCTAATCTACACGCATTAAAATGGGCGATTTAAGATACACGCATTAAAATGACCGCGCTTTAAGATATTACGTAAGAGTGACAACTGATGTGTTTTTATGTATATGTTTTGACATACATGATCGTATTTGTGTTTTAATTAGTATATAACATTTCACAAATGTTATCATTGTTGTGGCCCACATTTTTTTTAAGTTTTCTTTTTTTCTTTTTTTTTTAATTTTGTTTAGATAGATGTGGCCTACTTTTCTTTTTTTCTTTTTGTTAAATACGTTCTGTTTTTAATTTTTGTTAATTACACTTAACTCCCTCTAATTTAAAAAAAAAAATCTTTTAGTTCTTAATCTTTTTTTACATATTTTATTTTAACTTTTCTTAATTATATAATTTAGTCTTTTATCTATATACATTTTTTCTAATCTTTCTAGATGTATGCATAGGACCCTAAGATTTAGTGATATTTACTTTTAATTCTCAATCTATCATACTTTATTTTCTTTTAAGTTTTTAAACTTAGTCTTTCTACCCAAACTTTCACGATTTATCTCTAATCTACACGCATTAAAATGACGGCGATTTAAGATACACGCATTAAAATGACTGCGCTTTAATATATTACGTAAGAGTGACAACTGATGTGTTTTTATGTATATGTTTTTATGTATATGTTTTGATATACATGATCGTATTTGTGTTTTAATAATTTGAATCAAAACAGAATTCACGCAGCAACGTGCGGGGAAACCTCTAGTAATAATTCAAATATGATATATAGCATATAAATAATATATATATATATATATAGTAAAAAACGTGGTCTTTTCTAGGATTTTGGTGATGTTCGAAGAAAGTAACGGTGATTTGTTTGTTCTCATACAAAATCCATGTTTAGAGGTGGCCAAACTGGCTTTTTTTGGAAACGGAATCGGTCCCAAACGGTTCCGGTGATTCCGGTTCCGGTCAACAAAGTCAAGAACCGGTTCCGGTTCGAATTTAATCGGTTTAAGGGTGGAATCAGTTCCGGTTCCATTTTCTTTGAAAACCCGGAACCGGCCGTACCCACCGGTTCGGTTCCTCGGTTCTGGTTCCGGGTACGCTGGCCACCTCTCCATGTTTGCTTAGAAATATGATATTTTATTTTAATTCAACGAATTTGTTGTCGGTGAAAAAGATTTTGTGAGTAATTTTTATAATTATTTTCGTAACATATTTGTATGAATTTTGTATGATTTTATGTTATTATTTGAATTTGGATAGAGTTCAATTCGTGATTAGAGATTTTATTTTGCTATGTAATTATATATAACTAATGCTTCTACAAATGACATCTAATACCCGTTATTAGAAGTGCACTGTAATAACCCGTCGAAACACGGGAAAAAAAATAGTAAAACAATAAAACAAATCATATATATAACACAAAATTACACACCAAGCCGAATAAATTAAATGATCATCACATGCGCATATATATATATATATATATATATATATATATATAGGGGAAAGATCAAATAAAAAGTCCATTTTGCCTAAGAAGGCTAAAAAGGATTTTCAAAACCTCCAAAACCGACCCAAACGAACTCCGATTGAACTCATTTCGATTGCGTTGGAACCGTCTCATCGAACCCTACAATATTAGCTTTTAAGTTTTACCTTTAACAACTAGTTTCAAAATTTAGATTTTAGGGCTTGATTTTTAGCTTTTATGTTTTATATTTAGGTTTAGGGTTTGTTTTTAAAGTTTTGGTTTTAGTATTAGGGTTTATTGTTTATAATTTAAGGTCAAGGTTTTAGGGTTCGACAAGACGATTCCAATGATACAAAAATGAATCCAATCGGAGTTTTCTTGGGTCGGTTTTCGAGTTTTTCAAAATCCTTCTTAGCCTTCTTAGGCAAAATAGACTTTTTAGGGGAACCTTCCCCTATATATATATATGTAGTCCACGTATACGTGTAATGGTGTTATTCAATAAAACATGTGTTTATATTTTCACTAGGTTAGTACCCCGTGTAATCGTGATGAATAAAAAAAATATAATAAATAATTATCAATAAAAATTTAAAATATATAAGACGATTATTTAATATAAAATAATTGTATTATTTTTTTAAACACTATAGTTTTTTCAAATTTTGTTTTTTTAAATTTTTTGTTTTAATTTTCTTTTTGAAAATTCTGTATTTTATAATAATTTGTTTTTTTTTAAATTGTGTTTTTTTTGATATTAATATATTTTTAATGTATTAAAAAAACATGTATTTAATAGAAGAGAGAGAAAGGAAAAACAAAATTGAGGTGTTTTAGGAACATGACAAGTGTCTTTATAAACATTTATTTGTTAGAATAGATAGATTAATACTTGCACATACGAAAACCAAAGAAACACACTCTACATACGCATATACATGCTTACATGCATAATATGCATGCACATACGATTTAAGGAAAATGACTTTTTAGACAATTGTCGTCGCAATAGCTTTTGATTCTTGTCATTGTAGACTAGAGCGATGGCCCTTAGTTGCTATAGTGTGGCCTCTATAGATTAGTTGCTATAGGCCATGAAAATTGTCGCCATTTGGTTCAGTTATAGGTTCCAATTTCATATTATAAAACCCGACCGAGTAACTCGAAACCCAAAAAACCAACCTTAACGGCAATCCTAGAACGACACCCCTAGTTAACAGGTTCGTATTATTAGAGCAGTTGGTTTTTTAACAAAAAGAACATTCCTAAAAATCAATATTTAATTAATATTATAATTCACTCGTAATTATAAACACAATTATATATAGTAATTAAGATTTAAAATAGGGTGGTGTTAAACTCACACCCAAAAATAATGTCTGCACACCCTTCAAACGACCCGTAGTGGCCACTACGGGGCGTTTAGGTACGGATTGTACTATCTCGGTCAAACGACAGGTACCATGATTAGACCCAAACGCCCCGTAGTGGGCACTACGGGGCGTTTTTGTACGAGGTTCTGCAAAAGCTTCCGACATGTCAGTTGATTAGACCCAAACGCCACGTAGTAGTGACCACTACGTGGCGTTTAATGTTTAAAACGTGACAAATAGGTTGCAACTTACGAATTCATCGGCCATATATACACACATACTGATTTACAATATTACGCATTCTCTCGAATCACTCTCCAAATACTTGAACCAGTTTCTCTTGTTTCGTTTAATAAATATCTACACTCTACAGCCGTGTTTTTTATTTGAAATATGTCTTGGTGGGACGGAGACTTTTTCTTTGGTCAATATTCCGACGTTTCGCGTGTGGCTGAAACATATCAGGTACGAAACTGTGTTTACTTGCTTTTATTGTTAATCAAATGACAAACTAATCATAATGTTTTTAAGGATGAGACTGGCGTGCAATCGTCTGAGGCGACAAATAGACCCGCATTGCCAGATCTTAACGAAGAGGTTGCGGGTCAAACTTCGTACTGGCAGTTTGATTTGAACCAGGAACCTTGCTATGATGAAGACGTTAATAGGGAATGTTACGGTGGTGAACAATCACAACCACCCCAAGTGGCCGTTAAAAAGGAAGAAGCTGACATTGTATACCAAAATATGGACCCACGCAACATACTTTCCAGCCTAAAGAAGCATAATCCCAACAACGTCTCCATCCGTAGAGACGTATACAATGTGCAGCATAAATTTAAAAATAAACAAAAAATCGGATCAACCCCAATGCAGGTCTTAGAGAACCTGCTACATACTAAAAATTACGTATACTTTACTCGGGAAAACTCTGAAACGAATGTCGTGGAGGAGATTTTCTTTTGTCATAAAAAATCATACACTTGGTGGCGTGCGTTCCCACATGTTCTTATGATCGACGCGACTTACAAGACTAACATGTACAATCTTCCTTTTGTACAGATAGTTGGTGTTACCTCAACACACCATACGTTTTGTATTGCTCACGCGTTCGTGAGTAAAGAAAAAGAGGAAAATTATCATTGGGTTCTAGAACGAGTAAAAGATATGCTAGATAAGTGTATGGAGCCCCGCGTGATAATAACCGACAGAGACCTTGCTCTGATCAATGCATGTCGTAAGGTCTTTCCGCATGCTTCCAGGTATTTATGCAGGTGGCACATAAGCGAAAATATCGCAAAACACTGCAAAGCGAGTTTTTCAGACGGTGACTGGAAAAAGTTTAAGGGTCGTTGGGGGAATTTGTGTGACTCTTCGTCGCCTGAAATTTACGACTACAACTATAACCGCCTGTACCAACAACTTGTCTCAGATAACCGTCAAAGTAAGCGTCATTCAATATCGTTATCATTATTTTTGGTAAAATTACGTTTTCGTATGTCATAGTTTTTTTTTATTTCAGGGGTTTTGAATTATGTGACTCAGACTTGGTTAAACCCATACAAAGACATGTTTGTCACAGCCTGGACTAACAGAACGCCTAACTTTGGTCAACGTACAACTAACAGAGTCGAGAGTCAACATTCAAACTTAAAAAGATATCTAAGAACCACTAATAACTCGCTTTCGACACTGGTAGGTTTTGTTGATCAAATGATAGAATTGCAGGAGGTAAACATGAAACATGGGTTTGAAACAAGTTTAATAAAGACAATGGGTCATCATAAAATACCCTTGTTTAATAACTTACGTGGCAAGGTTTCACATAAAGCTCTTGATTTACTACTTGATGAAATAAATAAGATCAAGGTTATGCGTCAAGGTAGTATGTCATGCGGCCACCAGTTGTGGACAAGTTGTGGCTTGCCATGTGCCTGTCGGATCTCAACATACGAAAATACAGGTATCAAATTACTGTAATCAATTCCTCTTTGTTTGTTTTTTACATTTTTTGTTGTAAACTGACTATTTTCCTTTCATTTGTATACAGACACGATTATCCCGCTTTCTGATATAGACGTCTTTGGACAAAACTTGACACTAAGTACCCGACACTTCTAGAAGACGAAGAAATCGACGTTGCAACACAAATGGGTCTGGTGACGCAGGAAATAAATTCAAAACCTGAGTCAGTGAAAAAGAGTCTGGTGAAAAAAATACTTTCGCAGGTGTTTCCGTTTAAAAGTGAAAAGAAAACGCCATTGGTTCAGAAGGATACACGCGGACGTCCGACATTGAAGACTCAACAACAAAGGGGGAGTGAATCTAGACAAAGCGCAGTTGTCGACTCACAAGAGAGTAGTTTTCAACTTCCAAGGCATAGTTCTTTCACTCCAGCAATGTCAAACCAGCAAAGACCCTCCTTCCAACGTAGTCGTTCAACATCTTCTAGAGGGAAAAAAGGAGTCGAGACAAGTCAAGTTGACTCGGTAGTTGCCTCGCCAGTGAAACCAGAAGGAATGAACAATCTTAGACGATTTGGTCGTTACATTCCTTCAATGCTTCATTGTTATGTAAGCAACATAGAAGATGTTATGCCAGATGGTAATTGTGGATTCAGGTCTTTAGCCGTTGGGTTAGGGTTCGATGAAAATCAATGGGGTTTCATTCGACAGCAACTGTTACAAGAGGTGGACACCAATAGGGAAGCATACAGATATGTTCTTAACTCCGTTGATGAAAATTTATATGAAGCAATACGTCATAGCATAAACTGGTTTGATATCAAACCTGCACCTGAAGAACATTGGATGCTTATGCCTTATACGGGACTCGTTGTTGCACAAAGATTTGGCGTTATAGTTCACCTTATCACTCAACAAGGGTGTGTCACGTTTTTCCCGTTATGGTTAGCTCCATCGACAATACCACAACATAATGTGGTTTGTCTTCTTCATATGCCACAACATTTCGTCAACATAAGGTTGGAAGGGGATTATCCGATTCCAACTCTAAGTGCGGTCTGGAAACGTTACCGAAATGATGCGGCTGGTGCGTGGGAGCTGATTTATCAAGAACGAATCCAACGGTATAGATCGATTATAGAAGCAAACAAAGAAGTATATTATCACCACGAAATTCTGTAACTTTGTATATTTATTGAATATAATTAGATTACATTACATTTTATATAATATATCATTATATATAATAAATATTAAATATAATATAATTATATATAATAAATATTAAATATAATATAATTATATAAAACAAAATAAAAGATAATAATATTAAATATAATCAATTATATTACATATATAATATAATTATATATAATAAATATTAAATAATATAATTATATAAAACAAAATAAAAGATAATAATATTAAATATAATCAATTATATTACATTTAAATATAATTATATATATTACATTTATATATATAATATAAATTAAAAATTAAAAAAAAAATAAAGCTAAACGCCACGTAGTGCCCACTACGTGGCGTATTAGCATTTAATAACCCCCAAAACGCCCCCCGTTTCCCCACAAACGACCCACGCGACCCCCGTTTCCCCAAAACGCCACCGCCGCTGACCGCCGCTGACCACCGATCGGATCTCGTTTGGATCTCGTTTGGACCTCGTTTGCTACTTCAAGGTTAGTAATCCGACCGTTTAATCTTGGTGGATGACCGGGGGTTGGGATTTTAGAGCATACGCGGCTTAGGCCGATCGTTTGGAGCACTACGGGGCGTTTGCCCCTTCTGGTTCAAATCAAACGCCCCATATGGGGCACTACGGGGCGTTTGCTCCTTTTTTTTTTAATTATTAATATTTATTTATTATTTATTATTATTGTTGTTATTATTACTATTATTAATATTTATTTAATATTTATTATTATTATTTATTTATTATTTATTATTATTGTTGTTATTATTACTATTATTAATATTTATTTAATATTTATTATTATTGTTATTATTTATTATTGTTATTTATTGATTATTGTTATTAATATTTATTGTTATTATTTATTTATTATTTATTATTATTATTGTGCCATTGTGTATTATTAATTATTATACTTATTATTTATTTGTTTATTGTTATTATTTATTAATACTATTATTATTATTTATTTAATTTTTATTATTATTGTTATTATTTATTATTGTTATTTATTGATTATTTATTATTATTATTGTTATTATTGCTATTATTAATATTTATTATTACTATTATTATAATTTATTATTTATTATTTATTATTCGTAATTTGTTTATTTTATTTGTTCATCATTCAGATATGTCTTCTTCTGATGAGATAGAGTTTGATGGTGACGATGTGGGACAGCCGCATGTGGATGATCTAGATGTCGACCATGACGAGCTTATGGACCATCCCTGGTTGGCATTTCCTCAGCGGACGAGCGCGCGTAAGAGGCGCGATCGTCTACTGAAGAAGGAGATGGGCAACCAGAAGGCGATTGACTACGACCTGCTGGCTGAGCTTGGCCAGCAGGAGAGGATGACGGCGATCATTGGCGAGGACACGCCATGGTCTCGTCTTTTTGAGATGACGTATGCTCCACAGTACCGACTTATTACTGTGGAGTTTCTTTCGACATTTAGGTACAGGCCTCAGGCTCCTGGTTTCCAGCCACAGCCGGGTCAGGCCCAGCCGGCAGAGGTTTCCTTTAGACTCTGCGGGGCCCCGTACCATTTGTCTTTAGCCGAGTTTGGGAGCGTACTCGGTTTGTACACCGAGCAGGAGACTCAGATGCCGATCTACACGACGGCTATTCATACAGCTGACGACGCCGTCGTCAGTGCTTGGTGGCCTCGGATAGGCGACGACGCCTTTGACCGCAGCGCCCGGGTCACGCGTATTCGTGACCCGCTCATTCGGTATTTGCACCGGTGCATTGCCTCGTCTGTTACAGGACGTGGCATGAGCCAGGAGTGGTGCACTTCACATGATTTATTTTTTTTGTATTGTATATTGAGTGGGAGACCGTGCAACCTTGCACGTTGTCTCGCCGAGTACTTTAGCACGTATTACCACCGCCAGGAGAGGGGGCTGATCTTCGGGGGGGTATATGTGACACGTATTGCTCGTTTTAACGGGCTTATAGATATGGAGCCTGCCGGTATGGAGGCCTTTCATCCAGTTCGTTTAGATCGACGGACAGTGCTTGGGATGCGTATAGCGCAGACATTCCCACGGGTCGGGCTTCGATTTTCCCTCGAGAAGGGGGTCATTTGGCAGCCGGGGCCAAATGATCTCCACTACAGAGACGAGGACCCTATGCCTGTGTTCCCACAGCCACAGCCGCAGCCACAGCCGCAGCCGCAGCAGCCGCCACCGCCGCCACCACATGGCGAGGGGGAGCCGCATGCTGATGTCCCACATCAGCATCCTGAGCGCATATACAGAGCAGTGCGGCTTCCCGCTCGTGTAGAGGCTATGTTACAGGGGATAGCTGATTCGACTCAGCAGCTCATCCAGCAGCATCAGCACATGCAGCAGCAGCTGTTGCAGATACAGCAGCAGCAGACGCAGATCCTCCAGCAGCAGTCTCATCATACCCGACGACTGGATCGGTTGGAGGATCTGATCTCGTGGCATGTGCATGTGGAGCTTAGGCATGCAGAAGGTGAGGGTATTCAGCTTCCTGCAGTTCCTGGGCCACGAGATTATCCTCCTCCACCTCCACCTCCACCTTAGTATTTTCAGTCATATTTGTATTTGTTAAACAGACACTTGTATTCATGTTTATAGTTTGTATATATTTGGTTGTTTTGGTTGATGATGCGTGCATATATCTGATTGTTTTAGTTAGTGATGCGTGTTTATTATTTAAATATGCTTTGTTGTTGATACATGTTTATTATTATATGTTTTTTTGTTGATGCGTGTAATATGCTTGGTTGGTGATGCATTATTTATCGTATTACTCTGTAACATCAGTATGCTTAAACAAAGAACGTCATTCATATATAAATTATTTAATATATTTAAATTTTAATTAAATCTAAAAATTAAAAACATTTTTAGCTTTCAAAACTAAATGTTTTAAAAAACAATTAAAAAATAAACGAACTGAGAGATCGTAAAAGTAAAAAACAAGTTTTAAACAAAAAAATATTAGATTTTTACAAACAAAAAAACATGCGTTTAAAAAAACAACTAAACTTTTAAGTACGAGAGATACGTCGTCGGAAAATAAAAATGCTACGAGAGATACGTCGCAAATACGCAAAATATAAAAATAGTTTTCAACAAAAAAAACTATATTTTTACACATCAAAAATCATACCCAAACCCCCCAAATCACCCTCAAACGACCCAAGCTGTTGCACGGTTGTTTTTTTAGACCTAAACGCCCCGTAGTGGTCACTACGGGTCGTATAGGTCCTGAAAAAGCTGACAACAGAATTCTGTCGTTTAAGGTTGTCAGTGGCTCAAACGCTCCGTAGTGGCCACTACGGGGCGTATGGGTGGCGGCGGGGTGTTGAATTAAAATCCTGGGGTGTGTAGATAACCCTTCCCTTTAAAATATCCATTTGTTCCAAATTTAACCGGCAAGGCGTCATCTACTTTGACGCGAGGAACCCGTAATTTCCTTTTTAGGAATGGGCAATCGATCTTCTTACTCACCCCTAACCTTTGAAGAAACTACAAAATTACCACTTCAGTCATCGTTATCATTCATCAATAACTTCTGCTTAGCTTAATTTCATCGCAACAGAACAAATTTCTTCAGATCTGCAACACAAAATATCCATCCTTACCTTCATCCACAAGTTTCAAAAAGCTTACAAACCAAGCAGTTCTTTAATTCTTTGATAATGATTCAAGAAACCAAAAGTTGAAAGGAACTCATGGTCATCATGATTCTCAAGCATTATCCATCATTCCATTGATTCCACTTCTATATGTTCTTTAATAATCTCATCGAATCTTCAAATTTTTGATGAATTTTAAACTTTAACGTGTTGGGTTGCTCAATTTTATTGAATTTTGGTATGAACAATCAGAATAACAATAATAATCGGTTGCTCAGATTTCGGTCTGCTCCAAGCTTTGTACTTCAAAGTTTCGTAAATGATTTTGAGAAAACCAGAGATGAAAACCATGGTTTGAATCATAATTTTGTTTCTCAGAGTTTGCAAGATCTGCAAGAGGAGGTGGATCTTAAACCTAATTTAATCGATGGGTTTGCTTTGAATTCGCAATTTCAGAATCATTATCCGAGGCAGATGAGTTCATCCATGGCGATGGGGATAGATAATTTGGAGCAACGATCGAAAGCTGGTTCGAATCTGTTCAGGCAGAATAGCACTCCTTCTGGATTGTTTTCTCATCTTAATCCCTCAAATGGTACTGACGATTGATGAATTCTTGATTTTTGTTACTGATTTTGTTTTTTAATTTGTGAATTTTGTTTTCTGGGTATGTTGAAATTTATCTTGTTTAAGCGAGTAGTTATTTTAAAATTGGGATTTTTTCTTTTTACCATTTTTGGTAATAGCTGTTGGGGGAAAAAAGTTCTATATTTGGGAGTTGTCTTATCATTTATTTATAAATTGGTTGACTTTTTGATGTCAAAATTGGACTCCCAAGTCATAGTTCTTTAATCTTATTATATGCTTCAATTTAGAATTTTAAATCAGTAATCCCTTCGACCCATGGTTAGTATATGCTCTTGATTTTAAAAAAATTCATACACTTTTTGTTTTGTAGTCAAATTCAACTTCTAAAAGTCAAAATTAGACTCCCAATTCTTAGATCTGTAACCTCAGTCTTGAAAAGTTATTCTATTCTTCATATTTTATATTTGGAATCAGCAATCTTTTCAGCCCATGATTAAAGTATGCTCTTGATTTTGAAAATTCATACAATCTTTTGTAACTGATTTTGACTTGTAGAATAAAAGGTTGACTCCAATTTTGTCAGAAGTTAATTTATATATAAAATACTACCTCAAATCTTTAGATTTTACATACAAAATAAAGAGGGTTCATTTGTTTTCATTTGTGGGACTCTTTAAAAAAAATAACAAAAAAGATTCTGATTTTGTGAATTGAATTACCGAAGCAATTTATATGCAGGTTATGGTGCAATGAGAGGTACAGTTCCCAGCTACAGATTGGAAAATGTAGGAAACAGTGGCGATTTTAGCCCATCTTCAAGCCGAATAAAGAGACAAATAAGGTCATCATCTGGTGTTGGCGTTACATCTTTAGGAATGCTGCCACGAATCTCGGAAATCGAGACCGACACCGTTGAACCGGGGGTCTTTAACGAGTCATCTGGTTACCCTTTCAGGTCATGGGAACATGAACCAACTTCACAGTATATCGACAACTTTAATGGGCTCAAAAGGGAGCTAAATCTTCCGGTAATTGTTTATCCAAACACACATTCTAGGAACAGTTAGAAATAAAATAGGGATAAAACATAATCTAATGTATGAATAATTTTTAAGCTAATGGGCTGAAGTTGTTATCATTTATATTGTATGAGTAGGTTATAATAATATAAACCCATGTAATATACAGAAACTAAATGGTTAGCAATAAATATTAAGAAATTATAAAACAATATTTTAAGTTTTAGTTAAGTAATAGAACAATAATATTAAAAATAAATATATAAAAACTTGAGTAGCTAGAATAGTGCATATGACGTATACCTGACAATCTTTACCCAAAGCAAGATATATAGGTTGGTTTGGATAAACAAATATTATATTTTAGGTTAAGATGTGTAACATGTTAACACAAGGCTAAAAACTAAGAAAATATAATAAATTCAAACGGCTAATACTTATCAATAATATATTTAAAGATAAAATTACTAAAGATTATGCAAATAACAATTTGTTTACTTAAAACACATTTTAACTTGAGCTTAATTGAGTTTTTCATTTAGACCCAAATTGACTTTACTTAAAACTCAGTCTGACCCGCACCAATCATGACCGAACATGTTCTAACTGTTACCCAACCCACCCATCTTACCATGCTTGATATGACAGCATGAATTACAGTGATATAGTTTTGAGTTAATGAGATTTTTTCTTTATCATGATACTGGATTTTAGAATGAAGATAATGTGGGAAATCATCAACCCATGTTGTCACACCACTTGAGCTTGCCAAAAACTTCAGGAGAAATGGCAGCTGTTGAAAAGTTGCTGCATTTTCAAGATTCTGTCCCGTGCAAGATTCGAGCAAAACGCGGTTGTGCAACGCATCCAAGAAGCATTGCCGAGAGGGTAATGTTTCGAAATCTTGACTTTTTGATTTTCGGGTCAAAATCTTGACTTTTGATCGAAATTTGGGTGTTAGATCATGATCTTTATGCCGGTTTCTTTAGGTTCGAAGAACGCGTATAAGTGAAAGAATGAGAAAGCTACAAGAACTAGTCCCACACATGGACAAGGTATTTGCTTTTCCCGATTAGCAAATTAGCATATGTTACCTTTCAAATAGTTTTGCTATAAGAAAGATTAAATGCGTACTAGGGGTGTTCGCAGTCCGGTTTTTACGGTTTTTAAGTTGAACCGTAACCGATCTGTTAACAACGGTTTTTGAACAATGAAAACCAAAACCGAACCGTTCAAAATAAAAACTGAACCAAACTGAACCGTTATAAACGATTTGGTTCTAGTTTGGTTTAAGGTTTGGGATTTTGATCCCAATAAAAATAAAATCGAACCAAACAAAACCTTTATAGTACACAGACTATTTACACATAGTCCATATGTATTTTTTTTAAATCACGAATAAATCAAGAACTGCATATGTGCATACACACATATATAAACATCTATATATGCATGTATATGTATATATATTTATATATACGCGTGCACACATATACGGTCCAGTCCGGTTTTTTACAACCGGTTTTTTATGAAAACCGTAAACCAAACCGTTTATTACGGTTTTAAACATTTGAAACTGGCCGACCGAATGCTTGAAAAAAAAACCAACCGTAAAACCGAACCGATGAACGATTTGCGGTATCGCGATTTGGAACCGGATCATGAACACCCCTAACAGTTGTAGTTGTTGGTTAATATATAATACCCGTTGACCAAGACTAGATTTAAAGCTTAATTTTTCTTATGAGGTAGCAAACAAACACATCAGACATGTTGGATTTGGCTGTTGATTACATCAAAGATCTTCAAGAACAATACAAGGTATCAAAGGAACCACTTTCTATAAACTTACTTGTTCATGTTCTGTTTTCCCTAGCTTTATACCCTCTTTTCTAGATGTGACAAAATGGACGGTTTGGGTCAAAACATAATATTTTCATTAACGTTACAAAATTAGTTCTTATGACTTCACTGTGTAATCACAAAAATTGTATAATTACTAATCATAATCTAATACGTTAAATAAAACGATTGAGGAGGTTAACTTGTACGCTCAATAAAGTATACTTTGATCGATTTAACGAGTTACATTCGTGTAACCGCTTTATTTTACGTGTCTGCAGTACAACATAACTTAAATCAACATATCTTTATAACTTAAATCAACCAGTATTTATAAAAGATGACTACATTTCTTTTCGTTGTCATCCTCCTTTCTGAAACTTTTTATTTTTATTTTTATTTTGCTTGGCAGGTGTTAAAAGACAGTCGTGCAAACTGCAGATGTTTGGCAAAGTAAGATTGGTCTTGTTTGGTACCAGTGAAAGATATTTTTTGTTTGTTATATCTACTTTGCTTCTATAATTCCAGTTAGTATCTATGACTACGTCATCACGTCCTGGTTGACGACCATTCAATGTATTGTAGTCAAACGAAACGTGACATAAGGTTATATTATATAATATAATATAAGTAGAAATAATAATGAATTTAGTCAGTTGTATAGTGGATGTAATAACATTAAGTTTATATAATACCATTAAACTTTGATACATATAGGTTTAATTTCGTTTTATATGATTTTCCTAACATGTTAAAAGGTGTGCGTATATATTACATACCAAAAGAGTTGAATGGATTCAGATCTAGAACACTAAATTTTGATATTTACCGATTTCGACGAGTCGTTCTTATAGAAATACATGACCAAGTGGTAGGGTTAGTTAAGAGAGCGTTAGAGAGATACCGTAACCATTTTTTTGAGTTATATTTTCCGGTTATAATAAAGTTCTTCCAAGTTATTCTTTTTCATGTGTTCGTAAAGAAGGAAACTATTTCATTTTTTATTACTATATCTTAATTAGTGGAAGGAGATTGTCTTCCATTATTATTTTTTTGTTGAGGTTTCATTTTCGTTTTTGTATATGAGATCAGAAAACATTGAAAAAAAGAAAATCATTGATATCAATTTTATTATGGTACCAGAGCGCCGCTCGATCCAACCAAAACCCTAAAGCACCAACCAATCAATGTTCTTTTCTTGAAGTCATCTTCATGGCTGAAACCAAGGAAAAGCAACAGAGAGTCATGATCAAATGTGACTTTTGTAGGAAGGATGGTCACAGCGTTGACTGTTGTTTCAAACGCATAGACTACCCAAAATGGTGGTCGGGGAAGGTGAAAACATAAAAACCTAAGTCTAAAGCAGTCTTTGTCGAAACTGAGAACAACCCGATATCCGGTTTAAACAACAAGCAATATCAACAATTCCTTGATATGTTTGCTGCAAAATATTTTCCCACCAAGAATGAAACTCCATCTGTCGCCAACATGGCTGATACTTTAGATGCTAGCAACAAATGGATTATGGATTCGGGTGCCACCGATCACATAACTCATAGGCTGGATTGGTTCAATAACGATCTTGAAGCCACAAACGAGTTGCCGGTCACTATACCCAACGGTTCATCTATTCCGGTTGAAGGGAAAGGGTCGTGCATCCTACCCAATGGAATACAAATTAAGAATGTTTTACATGTCCCAGAATTTACTTGCAACCTTGTGTCTGTTAGTCGATTAGCAAAGGATTTGCAATGTGCTGTGACGTTTTTCCCTGATTTTTGTATTATGCAGGCCTTGAATTCGAGAAGGTTGATTGGTGTGGGTAAATGCAAACAAGGACTATATCGGATGAGCATGGTGGGGAGCGAAAGGAAAGCAATGGCAGTTACTTTTGACATTTGGCATAAACGCTTGGGACATGCCTCGAATGATAAGCTTTCTTGTTTGGAATTTGTCAAGAAAGCTTCCTCAAAGACTAGCAACACGATTTGTGACTCATGTGCTAAAGCTAAACACACCAGGTTACCCTTTCCTATTAGTTCCATCAAAACTAAAGATTGCTTTGAACTATTGCATTGTGATATATGGGGGAGATATCGAACTTCGTCACTCACGCAAGCAAATTATTTTTTAACCATTGTAGATGATTATAGTCGCTCAGTTTGGGTTTTCCTCTTAAGACACAAACATCAAGCAAGTGACTGTTTGATTAATTTTCATAAAATGGTTAAAACTCAGTTTGACAAAAACATTAAACGGATTCGGTGTGACAACGGTGGTGAGTTCACCTCAAACCGTATGACTACTTTCTACACCGAGCAAGGGATTTTGCTTGAAACCACATGTCCCCATACACCACAACAAAACGGCGTGGTGGAACGAAAACACCGTCACTTGCTCGAAACCGCCAGGGCGTTAAAGTTTGAAGCTAAACTATCTTCAAGGTTTTGGGGTGAATGTATTTTGACAGCTGCATACATCATCAATCGGTTGCCATCAAAAACTATCAGAAATAAGACTCCCTATGAAATCGTTTTTAATCAAAGCCCAAATTATGAAGATATGAAAGTCTTCGGTTGTCTTGCGTACTATCGAAGTACCGAAACGGGAGGGGATAAGTTCAAGGAAAGGGGGAAACCGGGAATATTTTTAGGTTACCCTCAAGGAACCAAAGGTTTTAAAATTTTTGATGTTGACAAAAATAAAATTGTCATTTCTAGAGATGTTCGTTTTTTTGAAGATGTCTTTCCAAGTGAAACAACCAAGGGTCTTGATCGTGATGAGGAATCAGAAATTTTTGAGTTCCCATCTTGGTACTACGATGAAGACAAAAACCAAGTTATTGGTCATAACCAAAATGAGGAAGTAAACAATCTGCATACAGAAAATAAACGTATGCAAGGAGTAGAAAATGTGGAGCCCATAACCCAAACTAATCCCATGCAAGCTCACAATGGGCCACAGCCCAATTCCGAAGCAAATGAGAATCAGTCTCAGGCCAATGATAAAATAAACAACGGTGGGCCTCGGCCCGCTACTGGAACGAATGACAATATACTCACCAGGGAAAAGAGAGAACGAGTTCAATCCAAACGGCTTGATGGTTACGAGGTAAAGCTCCCACCATCCATCGATCATGCATTACCCACCTCAAATCAAAACTCCTCGACTGTACATTCCATGGCAAATTATGTTTCTTATGATAAATTCTCCAAATCACACAAAGCTTTTTTAACGGCTATCACCACACATGATGAACCAAAAACTTTTAACCAAGCTGCGCAGGACAAAAATTGGGAAGAAGCCATGAAAAACGAGATAAAGGCACTTGAGTCAAATGGCACTTGGACTCTTGAGGAACTTCCCAAAGGAAAGAAAGCCATAGATTCTAAATGGATCTATAAAGTGAAATACAAACCGAATGGAGAAGTGGAAAGGTATAAAGCGGGATTGGTGGCGAAAGGCTTCACACAATTGGAAGGTATTGACTTCCATGAAACTTTTGCTCCCGTGGCAAAATTGGTAACCGTTCGAACGTTACTCGCGATCGCTACCAAGAAAAGCTGGACAATTCATCAACTTGACGTCAATAACGCCTTCTTACACGGAGACTTGAACGAAGAAGTTTATATGAAGATTCCTCAAGGATTCGAAAAAGGAAAAGAAAATAAAGTTTGCAGACTCAGAAAATCACTCTATGGCCTAAAGCAAGCTTCTAGGAACTGGTATCAAAAATTTACTTCAGCACTTCTTGAAGTTGGTTTCAAAGAATCGAAGGCGGATCATTCTCTCTTCATCTTCAGAAATGGGGGTATTTTCGTAGCAGCTCTTATATATGTCGACGATGTCATTATTGTAGGTAATGATACCACAAAGATAGAAGAAACGAAGGTCTTTCTTAATGACAGATTTAGCATAAAGGACCTTGGGGTTCTAAAGTATTTCTTGGGCATTGAAGTAGCACGAACTCGAGAAGGTCTGGTTCTCAGTCAAAGAAAGTATGTTCTTGACATTCTTAAGGACTCTGGCATGCTAGGTTGTCGGCCTAGTGCGTTCCCAATGGAACAAAACTTGAAGCTTGGCAAGGGAGATGAAGAAGAACGAGTGGATGCTGGTCAATACCGTTGTTTAGTAGGTAGATTACTTTACCTACAAGCAACCAGGCCTGACATTGCTCACTCAGTAAATGTCCTTAGTCAGTTTGTGGCGGACCCGCGACAGAATCATATGGATGCAGTTATGAGAGTATTACGTTACTTGAAAGCTACTCCGGGGCAAGGTATTCTACTTCCAAAATCAGGAGGAACGAATCTTATAGCGTACTCTGATTCAGACTGGCTTGGATGTCCTGACACTAGGAGATCCAGGACAGGTTACTTACTATTAATCGGAGGTGCACCGGTCTCTTGGAAATCGAAGAAACAGTCCGTGGTATCACGATCTTCCGCAGAAGCCGAATATAGAGCAATGGCCACCACTGTAAGTGAAATTTTGTGGATGCGTTGGCTCTTACAAGAATTGGGTGTTAATCAAACTAGTCCAACTACCATTTTCTGTGACAATCTAGCAGTCAAGCACATCGCTAACAATCCAGTCTTTCATGAACGAACAAAGCACGCCGAAATGGATTGTTACTTCGTTAGAGAGCGGGTCGAGTCTGAAGACATAAAGCCGTCATATATTGATACAAAACTTCAAGTGGCTGATTTATTCACTAAAGCATTGAGATCTCGGCAGTTACAACTATTACTTGGCAAGTTGGGCATTTGTGATCTTCATGCTCCAACTTGAGGGGGAATAAAGAAGGAAGCTATTTCATTTTTTATTACTATATCTTAATTAGTGGAAGGAGATTGTCTTCCATTATTTTTTTTTGTTGAGGTTTCATTTTCGTTTTTGTATATGAGATCAGAAAACATTGAAAAAAAGAAAATCATTGATATCAATTTTATTAGTTCGTGTCAAAAATCGACACTCCAATTTGCATTGGAGTCAAGTTTAATGACCCAAATTAACTAAGCCACTACTACAAGAAGAAGTCGTTTCCTTTGTGTGCAAGTTATAGTCACCATTGGGAAGGAGATGACCGTCACATTTGTTCTGCATTGTCAAGACCAAGCTGACATAGGGAAGCGTGATAGTTGACCAAGAACAACGGTCATTGTCAAAATTGTTGAAAATTTTCCAGAACAAGTATGAATTTTATGTGAATTTCGTGAATGAACCGAGCGAAGAAGAATAATCATCAATCAATTTTAATTTGCAGGTTTTTGGAAACTGCTTCCAAGCAGTTTTCAGGTTTTCTGTTTTACAAAATTGCCACTAAACTATCATTACGAATTTTATATCAAAATCAGAAAAATCAAATTTTTTATTGATTTTTCAACATAGCAACTTAGGTTAAAAAAATATTTCCAAGCCGACGGCTTTGGCTCTTGGAACCCGCTATCTGGGGGCGTTGCCTCCTTTGAACCCCATTGAATAATAAAACATCAAACAAGTGTGCACCGCACACCCAACTTGTTTAATGAATTATATTGATCAATAAAATTAATTTAAATTACACTAAAATATCTAACAAAAATGACATTATATAGAATTTAGTGATTAAATTTAAATTTAACAGTTTAAAATTGTATTTACAAGTTTTAAGAGTTTAATGGTTAGGAGTGATCGGTGTCGATAAAAAAAAAGTTGAATAGTTAGAAGTGGTTGGTATTTTTAAGAAAGCAACAAAGATAGAAAAGAAAATATCGGAAAAATTTAGTATTAAAAATTGGCTTGAAAGAAAGGAAATCAAAGGAAAAGGTAAAGAGAAACATGTTTTGAAACAAAGATACAAAATAGACTTACCAAGTCCTCTAGATAACCACCATCGTATTTTCAAACAAGACGTATATTGTCAATCTCAGTATAGTATTATAACATCACAACTAATTTCACCATATATTCACTTCCTCAAATAAGACGCATATTTTGATAAATCGAAATCTTATCACACATCTCATGTATGCACTTTTTGTATACACTAACGTTCTGTTCTCAAATTCATTTTACGAATTCATTATAGGAGAGAAAAGAAAGGAAATCAAAGGAAAAGAGAAACATGTTTGTGTTATTGATTTTCATTTTACGAAGGAAGTGAAAGGAAAATAACTCATGTTTTCCCGAGTTTCATTTAAGGAGGGAAAGGGAGAGAAATGAAAGAAAAACTAGGCAAAATTATATAGTTTTTTCTTTCCTTTCGATTTAGAAAGAAATGAAAGGAAAGAATTTTATTATTTTCTTTTTCTTTTCTCTTATTTTTTTTCATCATTTTCCTTTTTGTCCTCTACTTTAATAAACTCATGAATATAGAGATCTCAATCTATCAATCAAGGGTGAAGCTTTATAGGGGCCAAGGGCGACCACTCTCCTCTTTTTCTGTTTGTAATGTTACTTTTTTGGTCGAAATGTTATTTTTAATTAAAAATAGTCGTTTCGCCCCCTTGCTTCAAAAAAGTAACATGTATTCAGGGTTTCAAAAATTTCCGACACCTCTTACTTCATCCAAGCTCCGTCACTACTATCAACTAAAATGATATTAGGAAAAGTATATTGCTGTGAAATGAATAATGTTTCAAAACAATGTTGGTGGAATTTATCAACGTCAATTGTTCCCTCTCTAACTATAAAGTTAACACTTTTACACCTCAAACTTTTGAAATTTTGTAAAATAGTATTTTGACGCCTCTTAACTTTCTAAAGCTTTTTCTTAATTGCTCCCCCTTTACTTTTGGATAACACTTTCTGTGACATCCAGTACCTGATCGTCCGGCAAGTCCGTACGGTATGTGTACTTTCACCTTTGACTGTGTGTAAATACAATATATGAACAATGTTTGTGATAACAGAATTCATAAAATACAAGAAACGGTTGTACGTATTTATGTGAAAACTTAAATACCGTAGTACAACAACTCACGATAAACAATAGTTGTATGTATTTAGGTGAAAACCTAAGTACAATTAATACAACGAATCAAGAGAAACAACAGTGTACAAGTAAACAACAAGAACATGTCGGTTGCGATCTGATATCCATAGATGACAGGAATCAGATGGCCGATAAATCAGTACGAAAACAATGTGAAAAACAGGATGTATAGTTGAGTCCGTCAGTGAGGAAACACAATTCAGAACATAATACAGTGTTATTTCAGAATAGCGAACTGACAGTGTGTTTGCATGGGTGACGATTCACACAAACATATCTGTGAGTTTAACATTCTGAAATAATGACTGAAAAGTAGAAAACAAAAGCCAGAAAGCCTAACCATCGTCGTGTTCGTTCGGGTGACGATTCAAACGAATACGCGCGAAGGTGACGCGATCTGACGAAACGTTTTAAATAATCGGTTTCGATAAAATAATTCAAGAAAATAAAATGAAAAAGATTTACTAGGAATAACCACTTTCCAAACTTAAAAATAAATCCATTTTATTTAAATGGCGTAAAACGCGCGTAATATTCCGGAAACGCAACGAAAACACGAAACGAGCTACAAAAACAAAACCGAACACGCTCGTGGTATAAATACCCTAAATGAGGCATTTTTCCTCATTTCTCTCATCTTTCTCTCTCTCTAAAACACCCTTCCCGAATCTCTCTCTCTCTCTAAAGTTTTCATCTTCAAATCATAATATCTTGCTCGTTTCTTAGTAAAATCGGGCGTTCTTGGTGTCCAAACGAAGCTCTCGACCTCTTCTACCTAGAAGTACAACAGATTCGAGCATTTACCCACTCAAAATCGAGGTACTTGAGCTTGAATAACCCGAAAAATAGGGTTTTCACACTCTTTTGTTTGATCCACCACCTTCACTCGGTTATACACTATTTCGATCGAAAACCTACAACCTGAGAAGTGGTTCACGCATAACACAATCATTGGAATGGCCGTGCAACAGATGTTAGTTCGTTGATGAGGTGACCAGCTGCTGGTTCGAGAAGGAGAGGGGCTGGCCGAACCTTCGACCAGCCGAACCTCGGCCTAGCTGGGCAAAGAAGGTGGCCGAACTTCCTGCTGGCAACCACCATCACCGAACCGTCATTGCTGAACCATTCCATGAGCTGCGAACCATGAAGAGCCACGAACCAGGAAGAGCCACGAACCAGTGTAGGAACAGCGAACCCAAACCCTTGGCCGAACCTATCATCATCACTGAACCTGGGGTTCACCAACCAATGCCACCGAACCTTCATACTCTCAGCCGAACCCTGCTACCACGAACCATCTCCACCGAACCTGCATGATCAGGCGAACCTCAAACCCTACGAACCTGGTGTAGATGAACCATGGGTGGCGAACCATCATCCACGAACCTGTGAGCTCTGAACTTAACCCAGGGCCGAACCTCGACCCAAACGAACCTTAGGGTTTGCTGGAAATAACACCCAGCCATTTCATTTGATCGGTCCATACATGTTCTTAATCGGCCCAAACCCCACATTGGCATATACGACCCAGAGTGATTGGAATTAGCCAATGCCCACTGGTTCGGCCCACCATTACTTACTTGGCCACTGATAATTGTTTCGACCCATGCCCAACCTAAGTGGCCCACATACACACCCATACGGGCCAAGTGCCTCTTTCGGCCCAACACCAAATATTCGGCCCAATGGAGTAATTCGGCCCAATTGACTCAAAATATGAATAGAACATAAGTTAATTTCATGAATGTTATGCATGAATTTCCTAAAATATTACAAAGGTGGTAAGGTGGGGTTTAATTCATAAAGTCTAAAGTAATGTATTTTGAATATATTAACAAGTGGTTCTAAGTGTTGAGACAAAAGAAGCAATTTAAAATACAAAAGTATATTACAAGATGTTAAGAATTAATAACAGTTAATCAACAACCTAAGTTTTACACCTAAAACCCTTTTGTCAAAACAAGGATTCAAATGGAACATAAAAGTATAAAACCAATAACAAGGTGTGCTAATCTAAACAAGTAGGCAAGTGTTAGTAGAACCGATAACAACGGAACCGGGGCTGAATGAAGACCGAGACTCACAAGTGTTAGCCAACTCTAGGGCTAACACATATACGCACACCAATCACTACAACTTATACTCATAAGTTACATACAACGTGAAATCAATACAGGATCGTGAATACAACAACAAGTACAATCAAGAGCGCGTGCATTATCATTTAAGCTAAGTCAACCCCAACAATTACAAGGTGAGTTCATACGCCCCTTTTCTAATCTTAACTGATTTTAAACTCTCGGGTCTGAGAAACATGCTTAACTTTTATTCATTTAAAAGTTTTAGTTTAACATATTGCTTATACTTTGATTTAGATAATACTGCTTGACTTATTATCGTTTATCTTTGTATGCATGCTTGTATGATCATGATATGACAGGGACAACTAAGATGAATATGATAATATAATTTCATAAATCATCAACACAATAGAATAACTTAGTTGTAAGATTCTATCTTATAGCGCTTAGTTATTCTTACAAGAACAAACATTGAGATAATCACAGGTGAACATGATGACAACAATAACAAAACACATGAATGATATGAAGATAATATATCTTCATAATATCATTTTATACCAGGGTTAAGTAAGTGGAATAAGACAAGTGCTTATAACACTTAGCTTACAAGTCGGCACATATTACAAGATAACATGAAACAAGTATCATCCACCACCTAAGTCGACTAAGTGTAGTAAGACTAGTTTTTACCACATCTTAGTGACAACAGGGTGACTATATGGAACAACAAGGAATGATAATCATGATAATGTAACTTCATGATAACAACATCATTCACACAACAATTAACATAATGTAATAAGACAAGTTCTTATTTAACTTTGTTAGCAACAGCGAGAACATACAACAATGAGAACAAACAACATTGATGAACACAATACAATTGATTACTATTGAACTGTCTACATTATATCATTTCAATCATGTGCCATGTTTTCAAGTTGATCATTTTAAGTCCCTTCACAAATCGCTGACCAGTTAGTTTGATGTGACTAAACAGACGATAGCATAGTGGTACCATAGGTTTGACAAACCTCTAGCTTGTAGGGCTAGTATGTTGATCGTAATCATCAGTGGCCGGTAACGTATGACCGGTGACAGGGCGACGAACAGTCAGGGTGTGGTAAGCGACACATGGTGATATTAATCTGCAGTTATAATTGTAATTAATCCATCGAATTCTGTTGACTAGTAGACTGAGGAATTTACTTCCTCTCATGTCATATTAGTAGTAACCGTTTCGATGAGGCCTACGGTAATACAAAGTGGTAGAGGTAAATCAGATGCATTGTAATCTGATTATATAAGGGTTACAATGGATTCCTTTTAGGCTCTATGCACTTCAAGTTGAGAACAAATATCAATTGGTTAACTAACACTTTTATTATTAACAGTGATTAACAGTTAACCCCACAAGTAATAGAATAATAACAAGGAGCAGATTAAATTAATCTAATTTCCTTAACACAATGAGGGTATATCAATACTTCGGTTTGATAACTAATCCCCTCTTGATATATTATTCTACATATGATACAGCAGATGAACATTAAACGGGATGAACAAGTGAAATGATAATGGGTGTCTATAGTTGTACTGCAAGTGGTGTTAAGTTCTATTAGATATGTGGTGGGACGGTGGATGGGGCTTGTTCCCCTACATATGCCCTATATATAAGCATAGCTAATAGGGTGAGATACCGTTTGTAAATACAACTATGGAGAGGCCATTGCGTGAACAGGTGAATCAAACAACTTACAAGTAACATATGACATTGTGATTGTGTATGCGAACAATTCAAGGTTTTCAATTATCAAACTCATGAACTCACCAACCTAGAGTTCACTTTGTTTAAATGCATGTTTTTCTCAGGTGACGAACAGGTTTAGTCACCAGGCATTCAGGGATATTGCTAGTGGACTTTAAGAAGGCCTAGCTACTTTTTGGTGTTACATACTTTTGAATGACAAAACAGTGAATCATCTTTTTCATATCTTGTATAGTTACAAGATATAAACTCATTGATTCTTTTGATTAGATTTACTTAGTTAAATTATGAGGAAACAATGTAATTTAACTTTGTAATTCTATTTCATTGTCATGTTAGCATTTCTCATTTATTTATCATGTGCTATGTAAACAATCTGATCACTTCTATTATCAAACGATATCGCGCTCCTAGAACTTTCCGCCATACGGGAAAGTCGATCCAGCCCACCGGCTCGGGGTGTGACAGATTGGTATCAGAGCCATGGTTATAGAGAAATATAGGTCATATTACTTAAATGGTTTGGCCTAGACTATAACCTAGGGACCCTCATGTAGAGATCATACAACATAGGATTCTATTTGCATGTGTCTTCTGCATCTGATCACTACAATAACCGATTTTCTTTCGGTTATGATCAGAATGCCGCCATAAAGACCACCACCAGCTCTACTGCCATCACCTCAAGATTCAGCACCGCACTCTTCGACACCGGCGCCACCTGACTCTCCTGCACAACCACCTCCACCTCCTCCTCCACCACCGCCTGCTCATGAGTTGGATCCTGCTACTATAACACTGGCGACACTGCTGACTAGTCAACTGACCAGTCAATTTAGGTTTCTAAAGTTTTTAATTTACTCTTTTATACCTTAAAAAATAATAAAATAAATAAATAACTTCTTACATGCATAGTTTTATATACGTGATGGTATTAATTTTCTTGTTGATCAACATATTGAGGACGATGTAAACTTTTTCAAAACAGAGTTTGGTCAAATACAATAAATTGTCGCGTTTATATATTGTGTACATTTTCAGCGGTATCAAACCGTGAAACCCCCCAAACCAATCATCGGCTCGGTTTTGCAGTCATTTTTTTCAAATATTCAGTCTGCCAATTGAAACCGTAGTAAACGGTTTGGTTTACGATTTTCATCAAAAATTGATTGTAAAAGACTGGTCATAAAATCCGAAGCAAACCGTATGTGTGTACATATAATATATCTAGAAATATATGTGTGTATGTGTGTGTATAATTTGAGTATTATATATCTATACTACTATATAATACATATAGCAAGGACATAATGGTCTTTTACCAAAATCTTTTAAAATTAAGAGTTTTACAACTCTTAGAAAATAAAGTACAACAAACAAAGCTTTAAAAGCCATAAGCTAAATGGTTTGCTTTTACTTTTTATTGTGTCCCACATTGATACATTTAGGTGGTGTTTGTTTTTTAAGAGGTAAAATGTCTGCAGTCTACGGACCACATCTGCAGACATCTGTAAGAGAAGAGGTGGACCAAATGTCTGCAGTCTGCAAGAAGAAGAGTGTTTGTTTTTTAACGTCTGCTGACTTTTAAAATAAATTGATGATGGTGTACGGTGCGGGTGGCCGACGGGGGGTGGCCGGAGGTGGGGATGGGCGGCGGGGGTGGGCGGTGTTGGTGGCCTGCGGTGGCCGGAGGTAGTGGCCGACAGTGGCGGGCTGCGGCGGTGGGGGTGGGCGGTTTTGGTGGCCGAAGGTAGTAGCCAGCGGTAGTGGCCGGCGGTGGCGCCGGCGGTGGTGGGTAGTCTCTGCAGACCTTAGAAGACTCTAGAAGTGATTGGTCCACATTTTCAGCAAGAAGACCTCGCGCATACATTTTTTAATGAAACATTTTCGAAAAAACAAACGGTCTGCAGACTCCAACGTCTGCGCGGCGCAGACATAAGAGGTTTCGCAGACGTTTTACAAAAAAACAAACAAGGCCTTAGAAAATAAAGTGTCATGTAATAGCTATAAAAGAAAACCCTCTCAAATCAAATAAATTACTTCTTGACACTTTTGTCATATCATATTTGGTATTTTAAATTGTGAATTTTATCATGATAATTTTTTAGTTAAAAGAATTGTTTTGACAAAAATTAGGTGGTTTAAGCTTTTTACGAGCCAAAATCAGTAGCATGATTGTTTTGTTTCCGCCGCATCACGCGGACATCTCACTAGTGTGTGTGTGTGTATATATATTGGGTTCATGATTTATACGTCATAAAAATATGTAATTGGGCTTGGCGTAATTAGTTCGTCTTAAAACATAAAACGGTTCAGTTTAATTCGTTTTTTTTTATTTTTTTAACGTGTTCAAAATCCCAAAACCAAAAAGTCCAAACCGTCAAACCAAACTGTTGTTAACAGTTCGTTTTGGTTTAATTTTTATTTTTAACGCTTCGATTTTGGTTTCATTATTTAAAAACCATTAGTTACGATTTGGTATATGATTACAGTTAAAAAAACGTAAAAATAAGACAATGAACACCCCAAACTATAAATCAAATGAATAAGAACAAACTCTTGTTCATATTTTTTGTGTAACATTTAACTTGTTTATAAATGATTCACGAACGGTAACTAAATGAAAATTCTTGTTCGTATTTGTTTATTAAAGAATTTAACTTGCTCATGAAAGGTTAACGTAAGCAAACATATATTTAAAAACTAAAAATCAATATTCTCGATATGAAACGTTATACACAATGGTCTTACATAAATACAAAATTTAAACACTTCATATAAAAATAAATAAAATAATTTAAAAAAAATAAAAATTAGAATTAATAATTGAAATTAAAATAAACTAATGTTTCCAAATTTAAGATATATTGTTAAAAACATACAAACTTCAAATGAAATTTCAACTTTAAATTTTACAATATTAAACTAAAAAAATAAAAATTTAATAAATATCAAACATATTTAACAAATAAAATAATAAACAAACAACTAGGGGTATTTTTGTGATAGGTCCTGGTGGGTGAATTTTATATCGCCAAGGAAAAAACGAGTGGCAAAAAACGACAGAATTTGGCTAGTTATCCATTTTGGCAAATGTCACAAACATGACCTCTATTTATGTTTGTCCGTTTAGATAAATGAATAATATTTTTTGTTCATGCTTGTTCATTTATTAAAAACTATTCGTTGAATACTCGATTTATTTAGAGTTACTCAAGTTTTCTTCTTAACACGAACAATACGTTAGCAGCACCATGGAGGCCGCTGCTATTGACCTAAATATGTAAAAACCATGTTATTTTAACTATATGTTTTTCATTCAATTTTGAAAATAAAATTTTGAGGGGTCAAAATGTAAGCCCCAAAACTCCCACATGTATGACACGTGTTTAAAACGACATCAAAGTTTAGATCCCAGATTTTTCAAACTCACAAATGTAATTAACACCATAAACACCTCATTTACACACGACTTTACAAAATAATTGATGTTAGTTAAACATTCAATAACAAAAATTACATTTGAGTTATCACCAAAAACCTTTGTTTAACACCAACAAAGAAAAACCACCAAAACGTGTTTGATCCGAATCCTTGCGAGGCAATCCGATCACGACCGCGTTCAACCCTTCCGTTCACCTGAAACACCATAATTAAATCACCATTAGTTCATTAGAACTAAGTAAGATCACCATGCCCGCCCACACGAGCTTACATGACCCAAAAAGTCAATTTTGGTCAAATTCAGCCCCTGGCATATTGGTAGGCGTATTTGGGGGCGTATCACAGAAATTTTGAGACCTGGAGCTGAGGTAGGCGTATCATACGCCCCCCCCCAGGCGTATGATACGCCGGGGCACACCTGCACAACCATTTTTGCTGTTTTCAGCCATCTTGACCCCTTTCGCTCAAATACGACCGTTCCAATACCCCCATAAACATTATATAACACCATATAATCATATTAAACACCTTAATTCACCAAATTATAACCATCATAGTCATAATATCAAACGATTTACTAACGGGTCGTTTGCACCCAAAACTCCATTGAAATCTTATTCCACAAGATTTCTCAAGTTAAGTAAACCACACCACTTGTGTTTTACAAACTTGATTTCAACCCAACAAAGAACATTCACACACACCATGTGAATAATTCAATGTCATGATCACACCACTTGTGATTCAAAACACCAATTTGAGTTGAATTCAATTACAATTCACACACCTTGTGAAATAATTCAAATCCTTCAACACACATACAAAGTAACACCAAATCAATCATGAACTAGTATTGAAACACCATGTTTACAATAATCAAGCAACATATATCACCTATTGCTTACCATTGTCTAACAACAAGTACTAGTTCACCTATCCACAATAAAGTCAAATCTTCAACAACCTTCATACATGTACACACCTTTACACATAATAAATAGAAGATTTAGGTGACTTACCTTGTTCCAACGCGCTATCCTCTATAACCAATTCCTTCCCGTGTCGTTTGGTTTCACCCACACCTTCACTATCAATTCCTATTATCACAACTAATAGGTTTAATATAAAGTTTGACCACAATTAGTCAACATACACCCCTTTCACCCCAATGTCAACATTTTCAATCTAATTTGTTTCCAATTGACCCCTAACCATATCAATTCACCATTATTGATGTTATAAACCCACATAATTCACATCACCATTGGTTTTAAACCAATTTTAAGTTAAATACCCTACTTGGTATTTCATCAAACACCTTGTATGCACAAGTTCATGTGCTAATGATCATTCATCATTAAGACACCTATGTAACTCCATTATTATGTTTAAAAATGATCAATCTCAACAATTTCACCACAAACTACAACAATATAGTGAATATCATCAAATCCCCACCTTTAGACACTACTTTACACACCATGTTCATCAACTCCATGAAAACCCCAATTCACCCATTTTCATAACATGTAAATCATGAAAGAAAACAATCAAAAGTTGTTCCTATATGATTATCAACATCATTAACAACATTTGACACTCTCAAAACACCAAATTTGAGAGTTTTACCCATCAAACCCACACCCCCCATGGTGACCCACGAAAATCCCATCAAAAACACCCAAAAATCTTACCTAGATGTTGTTTGATGCAAGAAGAACTCAAATCTATGATTGCATTCAAGATCAAGCTATGAATCATGCACCAATTTGATCAAACTTGAAGATCTTGAGCTTCCTCCTCCTCCCCTTTCCTTGTTCACGTTTTTCAGCACACACACACACACATAAAAGTGTGAAATGTTGACCAAGTCAACATTTAAAACCCCCTTGTTATTTAACTTTCATCTATTGACACTTCTAACCCCTCAATTTACATGTTAAAACTAACTAACTCATATCCAACTTAATTAAGTTAGTTAACTCCCACTACAATATATTTAACAAATACTTATTTAAATCACCCACCAAATATTATTTAAGATAATTAAATCACACAAAACACCCATTAATTAAATAAACATAATCATACACCAATTATGTTTTATTTATAATATTTCACCAAAATGGGATGTTACAAATTCTCCCCTCCTTACAAAGGTTTCGTCCCCGAAACCTCGTTACACCTCAAAAAGAAAAGGATAAAATTTCCGCATTTCATCCTCGGACTCCCACGTAGCATCCGAACCCCGTCTGTTCTTCCATTGCACCATTACTTGGTTAATCGTCTTATTCCGAAGTTGCTTGACTTTTCTATCCAAGATAGCCACCGGTTTCTCAATATAATTGAGTTTATCATCAATCACCAAATCCTCCAATGGCACATAAGCCGATTCATCCGCCAAGCACTTTCGCAAATAAGATACGTGGAATGTATTGTGAATCCCACTCAACTCCTCCGGTAGCTCTAATCGATAGGCAACCTCGCCAATCCGAGCTATAATTTTAAATGGTCCAATAAACCGTGGACTAAGTTTCCCCCGCTTTCGAAAACGAATCACACCCTTCCAAGGAGAAACCTTTAACAACACAAAGTCTCCCACTTGGAATTCGATCGGCCTCCTCCGTTTATCCGCATACGATTTCTGACGGTCTTGTGCCGCCTTTAAATGAGCACGGATTTGATCGATTCGTTCATTTGTCACCTTTACTACCTTTTTGCTAGCGAGTTCCCTTGGTCCCACTTCTCCCCAACACACGGGAGTTCTACATTTTCTCCCATACAAAACCTCAAAAGGAGGCATTCCAAGACTGGAATGATAACTGTTATTGTAAGAAAACTCCGCCAAAGGTAAGTAATCATCCCAACTTCCCCCAAAGTCAATGATACACGCACGTAACATGTCCTCAAGCGTTTGAATAGTCCTTTCACTCTGACCATCCGTTTGAGGGTGATACGCTGTGCTCAACAATAGTCTCGTACCCAATTCCTCCTGAAAATTCTTCCAAAAATGAGAAGTGAACCGGGTGTCACGATCAGACACAATAGTAACCGGTACTCCATGTCGAGACACCACCTCCTTAACATAAATTTCAGCCATCTTCTTGGAAGAATACGTCTCCTTGATCGGTATAAAGTGAGCACTCTTTGATAACCGATCTACGATGACCCATATCGTATCATAACCGTTCCTAGTCTTAGGAAGCTTCGTGATTAGGTCCATCGTAATATGCTCCCACTTCCACATCGGAATCTCCAAAGGTTGCAATTTGCCATACGGTTTTTTGATGCTCCGCCTTCACTTGAGCACAAGTCAAGCATTTTTCAACATACTTAACAATATCTCGCTTCATTCCCGGCCACCAATAGTTAACCCGCAAGTCACGATACATCTTCGTGCCTCCCGGATGAATCGAATATCTCGATTTATGGGATTCCTCCAATAAAGCCGTCTTTAAAGGACAAGTGGGAGGTATCCACACCCGACCCCACCTTGTCTTTAAACCCCGACTATCCTCATCCAATTGATGAGCTAACCCCTTGATTCTATCACGTTTCCAATTCTCCTCCTTTAAAGCTTCCGTTTGAGCAGCTTTAATTTGATTCACCAGATCCGAAGTTACCACAATTTTCATTGCCTTTACCCGAATAGGTGAAAGTTCCTCCTTTCTACTCAAAGCATCCGCCACTACGTTTGCTTTCCCCGGATGATAGAGAATTTCGCAGTCGTAGTCTTTGAGTAACTCCATCCAACGTCTCTGCCTCATATTCAATTCCTTCTGTGTGAAGAAATACTTTAAACTCTTGTGGTCGGTATAAATAGTACATTTCACCCCATAAAGATAATGACGCCATATCTTTAATGCAAAAACAACCGCCGCAAGCTCCAAGTCATGAACGGGATAGTTAATCTCATGAACCTTCAACTGTCGTGAAGCATAAGCAATAACCTTCCCTCTTTGCATCAGAACACAACCAAGACCAACATATGAAGCATCGGAATAGACTACAAGATCATCGGGTCCATCCGGTAAAGTTAACACCGGTGCTTGAGTTAGTCTTGTCTTTAACTCCTGAAACGCCTTTTCTTGTTCGTCACCCCATACAAACTTAGTATCCTTCTTTGTAAGCTTTGTCAAAGATGAAGCAATCTTGGCAAAGTCTTGAATAAACCTCCTGTAATAACCGGCTAAACCAAGAAAACTTCTAACCTCAGTTGGAGTCTTGGGTGGACTCCATTTCATAACCGCCTGAATTTGGAAGGATCAACTTGTATACCATTAGCATTCACCACATGCCCCAAGAATTGGACTTCACGTAACCAAAAGTCACATTTTGAAAATTTGGCATACAATTTCTCCTTATGAAGCGTTTCAAGAACTTCACGCAAATGACAAGCGTGATCCGCTTCATTCTTGGAATAGATAAGTATGTCATCGATGAACACAATGACTGACCTATCTAACATTGGACGACACACCCGATTCATCAAGTCCATGAACGCCGCCGGTGCGTTAGTTAACCCAAAGGACATCACAAGAAACTCATAATGCCCATACCTCGTACGAAAAGCCGTCTTTGGAATGTCTTCCTCTCTAACCTTCAACTGATGGTATCCCGATCGAAGGTCGATCTTAGAAAACCATGAAGCACCTTGTAATTGGTCAAAGAGGTCATCAATCCTAGGTAATGGATACCTATTCTTCACCGTGACCTTGTTCAACTCCCGATAATCTATACACATTCTGAAGCTCCCATCTTTCTTCTTGACAAATAATACCGGTGCACCCCAAGGTGAGATGCTCGGACGAATAAAACCCATGTCAAGAAGTTCTTGCAATTGACTCATCATCTCTTGCAATTCAGATGGCGCCAACCGGTATGGAGCCTTAGCAATGGGTTTAGCCCCTGGCACCAAGTCAATTCGGAACTCCACATCCCTTTCGGGAGGTAATCCCGGTAGTTCATCCGGAAAGACATCCGAAAAATCACGAACTATAGGAATGTCTTCTATCAACTTCACTCCTTTCTCCGAATCCACAACATAAGCAAGAAACGATCGTCCACCATTGTTCAAATATTTCATAGCTTCGATTAAAGAACATAAGATCATGCCACCACGTTTCTCCCCACGAATACACACCTCATGTCCACTAGGAGACATCAATTGAATAATCTTATGTTTGCACACAATGTTGGCCCCGTGAGCCGAAAGCCAATCCATCCCAACCACCGCATCGAACTCCCCCAATACCATAGGTATCAAATCAATATCAAAATCCTCCCCATCGATTGTTAATTTACATTTTCGATAAATATCACAAACTAGAAAGCATTTAGAATCCGCTATTTCTATTTCTAGAGGCACCGACAATTTCTCAACAACAAAAGACGAATGGTGTATAAAATTCGTAGACACAAATGATCTACTAGCCCCCGAATCAAATAAAATGTAAGCAGGCAAGGTATTGATGAAGAAAGTACCTGTCACCACATCAGGTGTGACTTTGGCTTCCTCCGCAGTGATTTGAAAGGCCCTACCCTTGGGTTTGGGTACCTCCACCTTCTTCCCACTTCCTTGCCCCTTGAAAGATCGATTTTCTCCTCCACCAAATCCAACCCCCTTAAGTTCCGGACATTCACTCCGAATATGCCCCGGTTTGTAGCAATTATAACATAAATTCAACGGACTCGAGCATTGATTAGCAAGATGACCTTGTTTCCCACATTTGTAGCAAGATAAGGGTCGTGTTGAACAATCACCCATGTGGTCTTTCCCACATTTTGTACAATGCTTAACTCCCCTACTTGAGTGGAACTTTGTAGGTGAGTTAGAGAACTTCCCCTTTTTAGACGACCCCATCTCCTTCTCTACCTTCCGTTTTTCACCGCGGTCCTCCTGTCGCTTTAACTCCAACTCGCGCTCCCGAGCACAATCAATAAGTTCCGCCAATGTCTCACACTTAGATGGTGTAAGAAATTCGCGATACTTGGCATTCAACATACTGTGGTATCGATTGATCCACATCCGCTCCGTTTGTAGCAAATCAGGACAAAATCTAGCTTTGTCATAAAAGATGGCGGTAATCGTATCAATACTTTCCTCCTTATGCCTCATATGAAGAAACTCTTCAGTGATTCTGTCAATCGCCGCCTGCGGACAGAACCGTTTAAGGAATAATTCCTTAAACTCCGCCCATTTCAGATTTTTAATGCCATCCCTACCCTTCTCCTTTCGAAGAAGCTCCCACCAATCTTTTGCTCTTTCACGCAACTGATTCCCCGCAAAGATCACCTCATCTTCCGGGTCACAATGGCTCGTCTCAAACGTGCCCTCCATGTCTGTTATCCACCGTTGACTCTGTAATGGGTCAACTTCCCCCTTGAATTCGCTTGGCTTGCAAGCTACAAACTCCTTATAAGTTACTTTCTTTGGAGTTCGTTCCCCATCTCGCCCCCCTCTGAGATTTGCAAACTCCTGTTGAATAAATTCCCTCATGGAGGCTTGCAGACCCTCCATATGGTGAGGAATCGAAGCTTCCAATGCTTTTGCCACCTCTTCTCTCACCATAGTTTGCAATTCAGTGAAATTAGTTTCATGACCTCCACCATCATTAATGTTATCACCACCAGCCATTCTACGACTGAAACGAGTTATTTGATACATTAGTATTGATATCTAGTTCATATAACTAAGCACACCATGAAATATGCACTTAAATGCATCACCAAAGTAATCTCCAAACACCTTACCTAATATTCGTAACCATAATATGTGTTGGGTCCATTAAGGTCATACCTATGTCAAGAATATAATATTATGTTGGCCAGACATAACACTATACGCTTCACATATCCATTCCCTTAACTTCACCTCCCCATAATATGACTAAGAAATTCGGTTTAACAATTAAATTCACACCAAACACCAATAAACATACACAACTAAGGTAAACAATTCACAAACTTGTTACCTTGAACCCCCGGTTTCGTGATCGGATCTCGGATCAAACAACACTCCCCATATCAAAAGCACAACGATTTGAGTTCAAGTGTTCGCGACGCACTTGAATCCCTCAAACCAATGGCTCTGATGCCAACTTGTAAGCCCCAAAACTCCCACATGTATGACACGTGTTTAAAACGACATCAAAGTTTAGGTCCCAGATTTTTCAAACTCACAAATGTAATTAACACCATAAACACCTCATTTACACACGACTTTACAAAATAATTGATGTTAGTTAAACATTCAATAACAAAAATTACATTTGAGTTATCACCAAAAACCTTTGTTTAACACCAACAAAGAAAAACCACCAAAACGTGTTTGATCCGAATCCTTGCGAGGCAATCCGATCACGACCGCGTTCAACCCTTCCGTTCACCTGAAACACCATAATTAAATCACCATTAGTTCATTAGAACTAAGTAAGATCACCATGCCCGCCCACACGAGCTTACATGACCCAAAAAGTCAATTTTGGTCAAATTCAGCCCCTGGCATATTGGTAGGCGTATTTGGGGGCGTATCACAGAAATTTTGAGACCTGGAGCTGAGGTAGGCGTATCATACGCCCCCCCCAGGCGTATGATACGCCGGGGCACACCTGCACAACCATTTTTGCTGTTTTCAGCCATCTTGACCCCTTTCGCTCAAATACGACCGTTCCAATACCCCCATAAACATTATATAACACCATATAATCATATTAAACACCTTAATTCACCAAATTATAACCATCATAGTCATAATATCAAACGATTTACTAACGGGTCGTTTGCACCCAAAACTCCATTGAAATCTTATTCCACAAGATTTCTCAAGTTAAGTAAACCACACCACTTGTGTTTTACAAACTTGATTTCACCCAACAAAGAACATTCACACACACCATGTGAATAATTCAATGTCATGATCACACCACTTGTGATTCAAAACACCAATTTGAGTTGAATTCAATTACAATTCACACACCTTGTGAAATAATTCAAATCCTTCAACACACATACAAAGTAACACCAAATCAATCATGAACTAGTATTGAAACACCATGTTTACAATAATCAAGCAACATATATCACCTATTGCTTACCATTGTCTAACAACAAGTACTAGTTCACCTATCCAAAATAAAGTCAAATCTTCAACAACCTTCATACATGTACACACCTTTACACATAATAAATAGAAGATTTAGGTGACTTACCTTGTTCCAACGCGCTATCCTCTATAACCAATTCCTTCCCGTGTCGTTTGGTTTCACCCACACCTTCACTATCAATTCCTATTATCACAACTAATAGGTTTAATATAAAGTTTGACCACAATTAGTCAACATACACCCCTTTCACCCCAATGTCAACATTTTCAATCTAATTTGTTTCCAATTGACCCCTAACCATATCAATTCACCATTATTGATGTTATAAACCCACATAATTCACATCACCATTGGTTTTAAACCAATTTTAAGTTAAATACCCTACTTGGCATTTCATCAAACACCTTGTATGCACAAGTTCATGTGCTAATGATCATTCATCATTAAGACACCTATGTAACTCCATTATTATGTTTAAAAATGATCAATCTCAACAATTTCACCACAAACTACAACAATATAGTGAATATCATCAAATCCCCACCTTTAGACACTACTTTACACACCATGTTCATCAACTCCATGAAAACCCCAATTCACCCATTTTCATAACATGTAAATCATGAAAGAAAACAATCAAAAGTTGTTCCTATATGATTATCAACATCATTAACAACATTTGACACTCTCAAAACACCAAATTTGAGAGTTTTACCCATCAAACCCACACCCCCCATGGTGACCCACGAAAATCCCATCAAAAACACCCAAAAATCTTACCTAGATGTTGTTTGATGCAAGAAGAACTCAAATCTATGATTGCATTCAAGATCAAGCTATGAATCATGCACCAATTTGATCAAACTTGAAGATCTTGAGCTTCCTCCTCCTCCCCTTTCCTTGTTCACGTTTTTCAGCACACACACACACACATAAAAGTGTGAAATGTTGACCAAGTCAACATTTAAAACCCCCTTGTTATTTAACTTTCATCTATTGACACTTCTAACCCCTCAATTTACATGTTAAAACTAACTAACTCATATCCAACTTAATTAAGTTAGTTAACTCCCACTACAATATATTTAACAAATACTTATTTAAATCACCCACCAAATATTATTTAAGATAATTAAATCACACAAAACACCCATTAATTAAATAAACATAATCATACACCAATTATGTTTTATTTATAATATTTCACCAAAATGGGATGTTACACAAAAGTCAAAACTCAAAATACAAGAAAAAGCATGCACCAAAAAGCCATATTATTCTGAAATTTGGGCGGCCGAAGATTCCACTGATGGTGATACTATACTATTTATAGTGATGCCTAACTAACATCAACAAATTATATCTGGAATTTATTTGCAATTTGAATATGCATCTATTAACATATAATTGATTTTCAATAATCAATTTAAGATGTATTAGCCGCAGGAACAGAAACTTTGGCTATAAGTATAGAATGGGCTTTAGTAGAACTCATTAACCATCCAAACATAATAAAAAAAGCTGTATAAAAATCAATCAAGTTGGTAGGAAAAACAAGCATCTTCTACATGAAATGGACATGGCAAACCTTCCATACTTTGAAGCAATTGTTAAGGAATCACTACGATTGCACCCTACAACGCCAATACTTCTATGATCATCAACACAAGATTGTGCTATCGGAGGTTATCATGATCCCGCAAACACCACAACTTTTATTAATGTTTGGAGCCTTGGTTGTGACCACATGCACGATGATCGGCCCCTTGAGTTTAGGCCGGAAAGATTTTGAAGGAAAGCTGTTGGAGTGTCTATCTACTTAATTAGGGTTGCTCATTACAAGAATTCTAATATGATACGTCGCCCTATCCCAACAACATGTCGTTGCGATAGTCTATCCCGACGACATGTCGTTGCCGCTATCTTCGACGCTATAGTTTCGTCGCTATATGTGACTCCCCGTAATTTCCAGGTCAGCTTTTCCTTTAACTAAATGTTTATTTAATTACCATTTGCATACGTGGCACTAGAATTAGTTTACTTTAGTGTGACACGTGGCACGATAGTACAAACACAGACGCAAACACGATAATTCGGTGAATTACCGAGACACTGTGACAATCGCGTTTTAGGAATTACGTCATCAAAGAAACGAGCATATTTGATCATGCTTGAAATCCACGTCGTTTTAGCTGTTGCAATTATTACAAGTTGAAAGTACGCGAGAAATGATACCGCGTACAAAACGGACTCCTGGATTGTCCGGAATCGAAAAACGAAGAAAAGTTTCGAAGCATTGAACAAATGGACTCGTCGCCGTACGCTATGGAGGAGTTGAGGGTTCTCCGCGGTACGCGATGCTTGAAAATATCTGAGATTTCTCCGGATTTCTTCGCGGTACGCGAAGCCTACCTTTTTTTATCTCCGCGGTACGCGACGAGAAAGGCGGTGTATTGGATCAGATTTTTATCAGAATTCATGCCAGTTGTTTCATTTTTATCTTCCTCACGACGCTATCAGCTACCACCCACGAAAATACACCCTTTTCACTATCAAATCTCTGTTTTAAAGCCACTGGAACGTTTAGATCGCATCCGAGAACGTTTATACGAGTCCAGATCATCTTTTTCTCCGCAGAACTTCACCAGTTTAGGTAATGGTTCAATTTTAATCCTCTAGTTTGATAATGAATGATTAAATCTTGATTGTGAACGTAATGATATAGTTAGGGTTGTTGATTATTGCCTAGATGATGGCTAGGATTGATTATAAACGAAAAACATGATGTTTTAACAGGTAAATCCTTGTTTTGATCCGTTGTAATGCCCGGTTTGCATGAAATCATAACAATGGTTATAATGGTTTAAACCATTTGGTTGTGACAATGTAGGTGATTAGTTTGATTAATCTTTGACATGCAACGTGAAATCCAAGTGTTTTAAACTAATCACAATCATTAACATACTCATTGGAACGATTATCTGATGTTACTGATAACAGTCAGATTAGTATTATAAACATGGTTATTAAACCTATTCTAATACTACATTGTGATATTTCATGATATTTGAGTACTCAATAACAAGGATTAATCATTCTTAAGCCATTAATCTATCTAGGAACTGTTTCATCATAATAATCAACAACATTAACTATTTGATTAATCTGAGACTATTCTGATTAATTAAACATGTTATCAACTTTGTTTAGGAATCTGAATCAGTATAGGTTCCTACATTATCATACTTTGTATGAAATGACATTAAAATAAATAATTAAATATTAAACATCAGTTTGATGACTGTTAAGACAATGTCTTTGACATTGGACGTTCAGAAAGATATAATCAGTGAGTTAAACTATAAATAACTAATGTAACCTAAATAAATGCAGAATCATCATATTATTACCAGTTTGTGTGATATTCTGCTATCAGTAAGATATCAGGTGAGTTTCGTACAACCCCTTTTCTTTTTAATGTTTTATAAACATCGGGTAACTCTGTAAATCCTTTTCTGAACATATGATATGCATCACTATTATCTGTGTGATTTCATGTGACTTTTTTGTGATTTCATGGGATTTTGTCGTTAGTATCTCTATCACAGTATCAAAAGTCCTCATCTCTTGAACTGTATCTAGTGAACCCATGTGGGGCCGAACAGGAATCATTGATAGTACTATTGGCTGACAACCCATTTGCTAGGAGGATTGCATCTCCCTTGGTGTGAATGTTTGGTACCTGTTTCCAAAACACTTTCTTAATGTTAGTGATAGACATGAAGAGAATGAGGCATTAAGATATTTACCGACGGGTAGTATTTTCGTGAAACGTACAACTGTCCGAAAGGAACTAGATACGGGTCCCATGGTTATCCGGAACTGAACTTTTTGAGAATTTACATATCATATCATATTGTTTTAATTGAACTGTCAAACTCACCAGCTTTGTGCTGACGTTTTTAAAGCTAAAACTTTTGCAGGAAGACAGTGACCATCGAGTGAGGATGCACTTCATACACTGTAATTAAATAAGATAGTAGTGTAATAAACTGAGTTTGAACAATGGAATGTTGAATGTAATTACGAAACCCTTTTGTAATGTATTTATTCTAAGTTAATCTGTGTGCTGTGATATCGGTTCAAGTAAGTCACACCTCATCTCTGAGACATCACCACTATGCTTCCGCAACCTTCTCACGGTAAAGTATGACATCATCTCAGGTGACGAGAGGTGGGGGTGTGACAGGGTGGTATCAGAGCCACAGGTTATAGAATTTAGGTGGACTTAGAGACCTAGACTATAACCATAGGCTCGTATAGTAACACAGAGAGCACCGAACATTACTAATGAACAAAACTTGTTTTTGAATTAAGCCAGAATAATCAAGTAGTACAAATTACAGTTTTGACTGGCCAGCACAATTGGAATTTGTATCACTTGTACGTTCTAGTAAATTTCAATACAAGCAGAACCATAATAACTATAAGAACGATTAGCTGCTTTAAGTTAGGAGGACATGTCATATCATGTTTATGTTGAATGTTATTATTCAATATCTATTACATGGTACTGATCTGGGAACTTTGTTTATACAGCGATGGCCTATCAAGGGGAGAGATACATATACCAGAGGTTTCCTTATGTGATACTAGACGATACACCGAGCTCGAGTTCGGGGTCTGATTCCGATCCGTAGGAAGCATCTGCGGCTGCATCACAGGTTGCTACACCTGTACCACAGACACCACCAGCACCAGTACCAGCACCTATGCCATCTCCATCGAGAGCCCCAGCGTGGGATGGACTCAGACGGATGCGAGGTCAAGCTCGCAAGACGACATGTCTTCCTCCTAGACATAAGATGGCTCCTAGAGATGAGCCCGGCACCATACATGAGGTAGGAGAATCTTCACAGCAGGCGGAGCTTAGGGCGCAGCTTCGTCAGGTGACTCTAGATCTCCAGGGGACTCGCCTAGAGTTACAGAAGTCTCGTGCTTCTGTGGAGGACACACGTACTACCGTGTTGGAGATACTCACCTCTCATTTGATGTTGATGGAGCAGGTGAATGCACTGGATGCTGGCACGCAAGCTTGGCGGGTTATGTTTGAGGAGCGGATAAGGAGAACAGTGATTCATGTGATGATAGCGGCATTCTGGCAGTGAGTGACTGTGATGAGAGGAGTAGTGATGGGAGTATTTGAGGGGATGAGTTTAGAGACCAGGCTACTCTGTGTGTCTATAATGCTGGTCATTATGGCTCTTGTGCTGGATTGTTTACCGTACTTTATGCGGTAGTGGTGATAGAGGGAGCGAGTGATTGACATCATATTGTGCATATCTTGTGATATAGTGTGACTGGGTGGTTGTCAGAGCGGGACATTTTGGTGTACACAGATCCCGAGTTTGTGAAAGATGCGATAAGTATGTTCAGGAGGTTCTTTTGTGATATCATATGTACAGACGGATAGGTTGTTGGTACGTAATGTAGAAGGGAAGTTTTGATTGTTAAATAGATCCCTGGTAGTTGGTATTGATATTACCGTTTCTGATAGTTCTTGTATTGAAACTTTTGGTTGTTTAAAAGCTGATATAGTGTAATAAATGGGTTGCTTATGAATATCTGTTTGTATCTATTGTGTTGTATGTGATATATGGAATATGTATGTATATCAAAATCATTTCAAAGTCCCTTGTGGCATCATATCAAAGTCCTGTGTGGCAACATTTCAATTGTCTGAGTGACAACATTTCAAAGTCCTATGTGGCATCATTTCAAAGTCCCTTGTGGCATCATATCAAAGTCCTGTGTGGCAACATTTCAATTGTCTGTGTGACAACATATCAAAGTCCTGTGTGGCATCATTTCAAAGTCCCTTGTGGCATCATATCAAAGTCTGTGTGGCAACATTTCAATTGTCTGTGTGACAACATTTCAAAGTCCTGTGTGGCATCATTTCAAAGTCCCTTGTGGCATCATATTAAAGTCTTGTGTGGCATCATTTCAAAGTCCCTTGTGGCATCATATCAAAGTCCCTTGTGGCATCATATCAAAGTTTTGTGTGGCAACATTTCAATTGTCTATGTGACAACATTTCAAAGTCCTGTGTGACATCATTTCAAAGTCCCTTGTGGCATCATATCAAAGTCCTGTGTGACATCATTTCAAAGTCCCTTGTGGCATCATATCAAAGTCCCTTGTGGCATCATATCAAAGTCCTGTGTGGCAACATTTCAATTGTCTGTGTGACAACATTTCAAAGTCCTGTGTGGCATCATATCAAAGTCCTGTGTGGCATCATATCAAAGTCCTGTGTGGCAACATTTCAAAGTCCCGTGTGGCAACATTTCAAAGTCCTGTGTAATATTTTGACATGTTTTTGAATTATCAGGACTGAGTATAACTACAAATATTTGGGTGATTTCTGTGTACCGAAAACATATCAGAACTATATAAATGTAGTTATACTTTGCTTTCTGTAATCACACTTCAATATAAATTTCAGTGTAACTGAATATGATTGAATTTATGTGATCAAACGGGTTATACCTGTAATGTTCTTGAACTGACCTGAGTTTGTCTGCATGTGAGCAGAACTATGGCTCCAAAAAGAGGTCGACCAACTAGGAAGGCTAACAAGAATGCTACTAACTCAGGGCCGAATCAAGGTCCATCAGTACATGTTGAATCAAATCCAGATCCACAGGTTAATCTGGAAACAAATACTGCTCCACCAATGAACCCTGGAGCGAACACTGCTCCACCTGTAGGTGCAAGTGGATCTGAATCGAACGAAGTAATGATAGCACGAATTGTGCGAGAACAGCTATTTGCTTGTGGTGTTTTGATACAACATCAACCTCATATCACTTTGGGTTCTGGTGGTGACCACGATCATACCGAACATAATGCTACTGGTGGTCACGTGGAAACTCATACTACAATTGGTGCAACAACAACAAAAACAACTGCCCCTGATCCACCTCAGCAGGGATGTACTTACAAGTACTTTGCTTCCTGTAACCATCCTACTTTCACAGGCAAGGAAGGAGCGGCGGGATTATTAAGGTGGATTGATGAAATGGAAACTAAACTCAAGATCATCCAGTGTTTGGCGGAGCATAAGGTGTCTTATGCTGCTTGTTCTTTGAAAGAGTCAGCGCTAACCTGGTGGAATACCCAGGCTAAAACATTAGGCTCAGCTACCGTTGATTCCATTGGCTGGAATGATTTTAAGACTCTGATTATGTCAGAGTATTGCCCCATCATTGAAATTCAGAAGCTCCAGGAGGAATTCTGGAATCACTTGATGATTGGAGCTGATTGTTTAGTGTATACCAATCGTTTTCATGAACTCACTTTTCTACTTCCCAATATGTTTCCCACGGAAGCATCTCTGATTGAGAAGTACGTCAAAGGATTGGTTCCCCAGATTCGGGGAATGGTAACTGCAGCGGAGCCAACGACTCTTAAACATGCAATTCTTTTGACCACTAAGCTTACCGATGAAGTGATAAGGAGTGGTACTTTGACTACAAAAACTCAGACGGCGGTGAGCCGTAGCGATGCCGGCACCTCAAACGTTTCTAAAGGTACCAAACGAAAATGGTTCGGAAAAACCAAGGCCAAGGTTCCGGCTGAAACTAGCAACCCAGTCGGGAGAAATTATGGTGCAGTGGTTTCTGAGAGGAAAGGTTACACTGGACAGGTGCCTAAATGTACTCGTTGTTCATTTCATCATACTGGGTCGTGTCCTACTTGTGCCAACTGTAATAGAGTTGGACACTACACCAAGTATTGTAGCTTGCCTGCTCGCCAACCGAATCAAGCACCCCGACAAATCACTCAAATGAATCGGTCATGCTACAAATGCGGGAGTCCTGATCACTTGATTAGGAACTGTCCAAACAATAATAACACCAATCCGGGAAATGAAGCTAGGGGAGAGCTTTTCAGATTGGTGCAACTGAGGCGAGGAATGATGCAAACATTGTCACTGGTACGTTTTTACTCAATAATCTTTACGCATCAGTTCTTTTTGATACGGGAGCAGATAAGAGTTTTATCTCTCCTGAATTTGCATCATTGCTTTCATTGCCTGTGGTAGATCTAGAAACTCCCTATGTCATTGAACTTGCTAATGACAAGTTAATCAAAACTAATAGCGTTATTCAGGGATGTTCCTTGAATCTGAATGATCATATTTTCAATATTGATTTACTTCCTATTGAGCTTGGGAGCTTTGATGTTGTTGTCGGCATGGACTGGCTTTCTGATAACCAAGCGGAAGTAATATGTGAAACTAAGGTGATCCGTATTCCATTACATGAGGATAATACACTAGTAGTTCAGGGAGAGCGAGCCGGTAGAAAACTTGGCATTATATCTTGTATGCGAGCTCAGAAATTCTTAAGGAAAGGCTGTTATGCTTTCCTGGAACATGTGACTGAGCACAATTCTTTACCCAAACATATCACAGATATTCCAGTAGTCAAGGATTTTCCTGACGTTTTTCCTGAAGATATATCAGGATTACCCCCAGTGAGACAGGTTGAATTTCATATTGACTTGATTCCAGGCGCAGCACCTATTACTAAAGCCCCGTATCGGCTTGCGCCATCAGAAATGCAAGAACTTTCAGGTCAACTACAGGAACTCTTAGACAAGGGTTTTATTAGACCTAGTTTCTCACCCTGGGGAGCACCAGTTCTTTTTGTGAAAAAGAAGGATGGTTCATTCAGGATGTGTATAGACTACAGGGAGCTCAATAAATTGACAATCAAAAACCGTTATCCATTACCACGTATAGATGATCTGTTTGATCAACTTCAAGGCGCTACCTATTTTTCAAAAATTGATTTAAGATCCGGATATCATCAACTACGAGTGCATGAAGATGATGTTCCTAAAACTGCATTCAGAACTTGATACGGGCATTATGAATTTCTAGTAATGCCGTTTGGATTAACAAACGCTCCTGCAGTTTTCATGGATCTGATGAATCGGGTATGTAGGCCTTACTTGGATAAGTTTGTGATTATATTTATTGATGACATTCTTATTTATTCTCGAAGCCAACATGAACATACTCAACACTTGAAACTGATCCTAGAACTTTTGGCACGTGAAAAATTATATGCCAAGTTCTCCAAGTGTGAGTTCTGGTTACGAGAAGTTCAATTTCTTGGTCATGTAGTAAACGAGAACGGTATTCAAGTGGATCCTAGCAAGATTAAAGCTGTAGAACAATGGGAGACACCACAGACCCCAACAGAGATACGTCAATTTCTAGGGTTGGCATGTTATTATCGTCGATTCATCAAGAACTTTTCAAAGATAGCCTTGCCACTGACCACATTGACACAGAAAAATCAACCGTTTATATGGGGTTCTCAACAGGAGGAGGCATTCCAACTGTTGAAACACAAACTCTGCAATGCACCTATCTTGGCATTACCGAAAGGCATTACCTTTTCGTACAACCCCTTTTCTTTTCAGGGAAAACGAATGTCGTAGCCGATGCCTTGAGTCGCAAGGAATGAGTCAAACCTTTACGTGTAAAAGCGTTAGGGATGACTATTCAAACCAGTCTAATTTCTCAGATTAAAGAAGCTCAGCAACAAGCTTTACAAGCAACAAACTATTCTGTTGAGGGACTGAGAGGATTAGACAAGAAACTCGATATCAAAACTGATGGAGTGTTGTATTTCAAGAACCGAATTTGGGTCCATTTATTCGGTAACTCAAGAACAATCATCTTGGATGAGGCGCACAAATCCAGGTATTCTATTCATCCGAGTGCTGATAAGATGTATAAAGATCTTAAAGATTTTTACTGGTGGCCTGGAATGAAGAAACATATAGCAGAATACGTGGGTCGATGCTTAACGTGCTTAAAAGTTAAGGCTGAACATCAACGACCTTCTGGGTTATTGCAACAACCGGAGATTCCCATGTGGAAATGGGATCAGATCTCTATGGATTTTATCACTAAATTACCCAGAACATCACGAAATCATGTCTCTATATGGGTTATCATTGATCGCCTTACTAAATCTGCGCATTTCATTCCCATCCGAGAAGATTACTCCATGGATCGACTTGCTAAACTCTATGTTAATGAGATTGTATCTCGACATGGAGTACCAATCTCTATTATTTCTGATAGAGATGGTCGATTTACGTCACGATTTTGGCAAACTCTTCAGAATGTGCTGGGCACTCAAATCAATATGAGCACAACTTATCATCCACAAACAGATGGGCAAACCGAACGAACCAATCAAACTTTGGAAGATATGCTCAGAAGCTGTGTGATTGATTTTGGGGGTAGCTGGGATCTTCATCTTCCAATTGTTGAATTTTCATATAACAACAGCTATCATACCAGTATCAAATGCGCTCCGTTTGAAGCACTATACGGGCGCAAATGTAGATCACCTGTCTGTTGGTCAGAGGTAGGTGAAAATGGAATCATAGGCCCAGAGCTTATTCAAGAAACAACTGATAAGATCGCACTGATTCAAGCACGCGATCGACAAAAGAGTTATGCTGATAATCGTCGTAGACCATTGGAAATTCAAGTAGATGATCTAGTAATGTTGAAAGTTTCACCATGGAAGGGCATCTTCAGATTTGGGAAAAGAGGTAAACTTTCACCAAGATTTGTAGGACCATTCAAAATTCTGGAACGAATCGGATCAGTAGCCTACAGACATGAATTACCTCCGGAACTCAGTAACATTCATGATGTTTTTCATGTATCAAATCTGAAAAAGTGCCTAGCTGATGAATCATTGATTGTACCTCTTGATGAGATCCAAATTAATGAGAAACTTCAGTTCAGTGAAGAACCAGTAGAGGTGATGGATCGAGAAATGAAAGTGCTGAAACGTAGCCGCATACCAATCGTTAAAGTTCGTTGGAACTCACAACGTGGACCTGAGTACACGTGGGAACGTGAAGATCAGATGAAAGCAAAATACCCACACCTATTTGCATGATCAATTGTTATCAAGTAAGTCTTCACTAAATTTCGGGACAAAATTTCTATAACAGGAGGAGACTGTGACAATCGTGTTTGAGGAATTACGTCATCAAAGAAACGAGCACATTTGATCGTGCTTGAAATCCACGTCGTTTTAGCTGATGCAATTATTACAAGTTGAAAGTACGCGAGAAATGATGAACGTGGGCGAAAACCGCATACAAAACAGAGTCCTGGATTGTCCGGAATCGAAAAACGAAGAAAAGTTTCGAAGTATTGAACAAATGGACTCGTCGCGGTACGCTGTGGAGGAGTTGAGGGTTTTCCGCGGTACGCGATGCTTGAAAATATCTGAGATTTCTCCGGATTTCTTCGCGGTACGCGAAGCCTACTTTTCTTATCTCCGCGGTACGCGACGAGAAAGGCGGTGTATTGGATCAGATTTTAATCAGAATTTATGCCAGTTGTTTCATTTTTATCTTCCTCACGACGCTACCAGCCACCACCCACAAAAATACACCCTTTTCACTATCAAATCTCTGTTTTAAAGCCACTGAAACGTTTAGATCGCATCCGGGAACGTTTATACGAGTCCAGATCATCTTTTTGTCCGCAGAACTCCACCAGTTTAGGTAATGGTTCAATTTTAATCCTCTAGTTTGATAATGAATGATTAAATCTTGATTGTGAACGTAATGATATAGTTAGGGTTGTTGATTATTGCCTAGATGATGGCTAGGATTGATTATAAACGAAAAACATGATGTTTTAACGGGTAAATCCTTGTTTTGATCCGTTGTAATGCCCGGTTTGCATGAAATCATAACAATGGTTATAATGGTTTAAACCATTTGGTTGTGACAATGTAGGTGATTAGTTTGATTAATCTTTGACATGCAACGTGAAATCCAAGTGTTTTAAACTAATCACAATCATTAACATACTCATTGGAACGATTATCTGATGTTACTGATAACAGTCAGATTAGTATTATAAACATGGTTATTAAACCTATTCTAATACTACATTGTGATATTTCATGATATTTGGTACTCAATAACAAGGATTAATCATTCTTAAGCCATTAATCTATCTAGGAACTGTTTCATCATAATAATCAACAACATTAACTATTTGATTAATCTGAGACTATTCTGATTAATTAAACATGTCATCAACTTTGTTTAGGAATCTGAATCAGTATAGGTTCCTACATTATCATACTTTGTATGAAATGACATTAAAATAAATAATTAAATATTAAACATCAGTTTGATGACTGTTAAGACAATGTCTTTGACATTGGACGTTCAGAAAGATATAATCAGTGAGTTAAACTATAAATAACTAATGTAACCTAAATAAATGCAGAATCATCATATTATTACCAGTTTGTGTGATATTCTGCTATCAGTAAGATATCAGGTGAGTTTCGTACAACCCCTTTTCTTTTTAATGTTTTATAAACATCGGGGTAACTCTGTAAATCCTTTTCTGAACATATGATATGCATCACTATTATCTGTGTGATTTCATGTGACTTTTGTATGATTTCATGGGATTTTGTCGTTAGTATCTCTATCACAGTATCAAAAGTCCTCATCTCTTGAACTGTATCTAGTGAACCCATGTGGGGCCGAACAGGAATCATTGATAGTACTATTGACTGACAACCCATTTGCTGGGAGGATTGCATCTCCCTTGGTGTGAATGTTTGGTACCTGTTTCCAAAACACTTTCTTAATGTTAGTGATAGACATTAAGATAATGAGGCATTAAGATATTTACCGACGGGTAGTATCTTCGTGAAACGTACAACTGTCCGAAAGGAACTAGATACGGGTCCCATGGTTATCCGGAACTGAACTTTTTGAGAATTTACATATCATATCATATTGTTTTAATTGAACTGTCAAACTCACCAGCTTTGTGCTGACGTTTTTAAAGCTAAAACTTTTGCAGGAAGACAGTGACCATCGAGTGAGGATGCACTTCATACACTGTAATTAAATAAGATAGTAGTGTAATAAACTGAGTTTGAACAATGGAATGTTGAATGTAATTACGAAACCCTTTTGTAATGTATTTATTCTAAGTTAATCTGTGTGCTGTGATATCGGTTCAAGTAAGTCACACCTCATCTCTGAGACATCACCACTATGCTTCCGCAACCTTCTCACGGTAAAGTATGACATCATCTCAGGTGACGAGAGGTGGGGGTGTGACAGGGTGGTATCAGAGCCACATGTTATAGAATTTAGGTGGACTTAGAGACCTAGACTATAACCATAGGCTCGTATAGTAACACAAAGAGCACCGAACATTAATAATGAACAAAATTTGTTTTTGAATTAAGCCAGAATAATCAAGTAGTACTAATTACAGTTTTGACTGGCCAGCACAACTAGAATTTGTATCACTTGTACGTTCTAGTAAATTTCAATACAAGCAGAACCATAATAACTATAAGAACGATTAGCTGCTTTAAGTTAGGAGGACATGTCATATCATGTTTATGTTGAATGTTATTATTCAATATCTATTACATGGTATTGATCTGGGAACTTTGTTTATACAGCGATGGCCGATCAAGGGGAGAGATACATATACCAGAGGTTTCCTTATGTGATACTAGACGATACACCGAGCTTGGGTTCGGGGTCTGATTCCGATCCGTCGGAAGCATCTGCGGCTGCATCACAGGCTGCTACACCTGTACCACAGACACCACCAGCACCAGTACCAGCTCCACCGAGAGCCCCAGCGTGGGATGGACTCAGACGGATGCGAGGTCAAGCTCGCAAGACGACAGGTCTTCCTCCTAGACATCAGATGGCGCCTAGAGATGAGCCCGGCACCATACATGAGGTAGGAGAATCTTCACAGCAGGAAGAGATGGCATAATCCGGTTGAACACTCTTCCTCATCATCATCACAGCCCCTGGAACCAAGAAACTCCATTCTTGAAGCTCAACCTTGGAGGTTTGGAGCTTGAAGGAAGCAAGAAAGAAAGGTTGGAAGCTCTCATCCTCCATCATTGTCACACCCTCGCCAACGGCGGAATCGCAAGGATGTAACGAAACTGTATATCTTGAGCACATTGCATAAAAGAGAATTCTAAACATGTCATAGCATACTAAATCATGTTCACAAAAATAAGTAATAGTTATACAAGACTGGAGATTCAAATCATAAAGCCTAATTACGGCTAGGTGTTATAAATAAATCTCCAGTTGTATCCAAAAGACTTGCTTACTTCTTCAGCCACTTGCTTAGCTTCTAGTTTCCTGAAATGCATGTTAAATTAAAGAGGTCAACAAAATTGTTGGTGAGTTCGTAGGTTTACGACTCGATAAAATAGTGAAGTATGTATTGTTCATAAATAAGCACGAGATCTTGAAGCAATTTGCATAAGTCCACAACCATACCTATTGACTTCTTGTATACCCTTTCTTGTTAATGTCTTATCACAAAACATTAATTATTGTTGGAAATATACCATTCATAAATCATGAATTAGTGGTTGGAGCGACCAAACCATGAATGGAGGTTTGTCAAACCTCGCTAGTACTAACTTATATTAATCCATCGGCCCAACAACGTGAGTTAAATGGTTGTGTAGAGTGAGGGTCATTTAAGTGATAAATTCTTGTCTTATGCAACAACATCATAACCATGTGCAAATTCTTGTATAAATAATTCTTGTAACATGCATAACACCCCAAAAGTAAAAATAGCATAGAAAAACGGGCTACGAGAACTCACGGTAATAGTGGTAAGAAGGGATTCTTGATTTCTTTAATTGATGAATGCCATCTTATGTCAGCCCTATAACATAGTAGGTTGATAGGGTAAATGGATCATCCATATTCTAGTAAAACGGTGGGTTGATTCGAACTTCTAAATTTGACTAACTTTAATTATGTAATATTAATTTTGTTTATTTGTTTCTTTGTGCATATTACTTATGAACATTCAGGGCATATGTACCTATGCATATATGAATAGGTCTATTCTTTTATATGTATACACGAATTCTAAGTCCTTCCTACGTTAGGAAATCATGTCATGATTTTTAACTCCCTTTTTTCTTTCTTATGTTGTTTATTTCAAGAACTATCTTGTTAATCCTTATTGAATTACCACCCGTTTTCTTGTAGTGTTATTTATGAAAGAAAAATCTTGTTATAGTTTTTCTTTGTTGATCTTTTACTCGACTGGCTTTACCTCAAACCCCATGGTTTCGAATTTTGGCTGATGTTAACGTGTGCATGATGAGTCTATCTCATGCATGCATGGTACTGTTGTGACCGAATTTAGTATGTTTCAGCCAGAAACTTAGGTAGGTTGGACTAGTATTCGAAGGTGACAACTTGAAATGTTAACAGCTCAAAGATACACCACATATATTTTGGTTATTTTCCAAACTCATTGATTTTTGTTTTCTAGGGTCGACATCATTTTAGTATGTTTCTATTCTTGGTTTAGTAATCCTTCCAGCAACTGGCTCCATTTCTTTTTCGTATAAGTTTAGTTTTACGTGTGCATGGGGTCTCATGCATGCGTTGAAATGGGTTGCCACTTGCTGTCTTGAAAGAAATAAGTGCGTGGATAGTTTGTTGCAGGCCTAGGTGATCAGCTTTACTTCACACGCTTGAGCCCGTTTTCAGGGACTAATTTGTGTGATATGTGCGTTGTTTATCGGCAATCATTACTTAGTTTACGGAAAGAACTTACGTATATGAGACAAGGTAAAGTTTCAAAGGTGGTCCGGGCTCGTGGCTGCTGAGTTCTGGTCGCGGCTGAGGCTTTAGCCGAGAATTCGGTGGTTATTGACGAACAAAGGGTGGCTCCTGAAGGTGATGTTCTCGGTGGTGCTGCTCCAGATCTTGGACTGCTACAATACTGATCAGCCAAAGAAAACGAAAACACAGCCGAGTGAGTCAAAGAAAAAGATGACAGCTGCACATTGTGGTGGATTTACTAAGGAGTAAAGGATGTGTTTATGGCTGGAGGTGTGGTCGTTGCAAGGAGTTCCAGGGTGGTATTTATAGACATCTCAGACCTAGGTGGGGAAAGTTGAAGGTGAAGAAGCTGTTGGTTGAGATGGAAAAATTCGTTGGGCTCTAGTATGACAACTAGGTCAAAACTTAAATAAATGAAAGTTCAAGGGATATATTTTTTTTTCTTTTCACATTATATACATATGTCCAAGTATAATTATGAGTGTGTGTATCAATTACAAATAAGTTGTTAATAAGGACTTAATTAAGTTAAACATTCCTAATTATATATACCTAAGCTTATATATATGTACATAATTGTGTGTATATTATATATACTGTGATTTTTATAACATTTAATTTAAATTAATTGATATTTTATTGATAAAATAAATGAATTAAAGATTTTATAAAAATCCCTAAAGTTTTATAAGTATAAATATTAAAATAGTAACAATTATTAAAAGATTTAAATATAGAATGTGAAGTTAAAAGACTTGAAGGACCATATTTGAATATAAACAAAGCTGCATTGGTTTAAGACATTTTAAGAAAAAAAAACGGGTTAAAATAGTGAAATAGAAGGACTAGACTTGTAATATTCGAATTCTTCTTTCTCCTTCCAACTTGTTCTTATTCGTAACTTCACATATCCAAGTTGTAATCAAAGAAATCCACTAAAACGTTTTATTTAATTCAAATTGATGACTGTAATGCGTTTGTAACATAATCGCGTTCGTAAATGAGCCATCAATTCCATTAAACAAGGTTTTGATGATCATGAACCATAACCGCCTATTGTAATCAAAACATAACTCTTAATTCGACTAATACAACGCTGTTAACTCAATAAAAACTATACAAACATATTCACGACAACTTTCTGAAGCTGATAGTAGCGAAAGTCCCATCTGATTCCTCTCGAATATCCTTAACATGATCGCGTATGAGCCGAAAACGGTTCATAACCGTATCGCACACATCCGACATCAATACCAGGTAATTTTATACTCATTGGGATCGTTTTTAATGGTAGAACAAAAGCCCTATGATACTAAGATCTAACATGTAACCATTCGGTCGAATTTGGAATCGAATTCAAATTAGGGTTCATGTGTTCTTGAGACGATTTGAACCTATGTTTAAGTTTAATTAGAAATCAAAATGTTCAATTCACCACACACTTAGCCTAGTGGTAGAATGCACTCGGCTGAGGTCTGTGGTACCGGATTCAAATCCGGGCATATTTTTTTTCTTTTATTTTTATTTTCTGACCAAATGAACTCTAAAAATTCTAAAAAAATTCCTAACATTCTAAGATAATGTTTCTAACATTCTGTAAAAATTTGGGAATTTTTCAGAAATAAATTATATTATTTTGCTATTTAAATATTATTTAAATGATTTTAATTATATAGAAAATACTAAAACATTTCTAAAAATTCTGGAAAAATTCCAGAAATTATAATTTAACTATAAAAACATAAAATTTTTAAAAAAATTTTAGAATATTATTTTATAAATTTTCTATTTTATTGTTTAAATAAACTTTAAAAATAAAAGTGTGATTTATAAAATTAATGTAAAAACTCAGAAATTTTTTTCTGAGATTAATTTTATAATATTATAACTAAAAGTTTTCAAAAAGTTTTATTAATTAACATACATAAGATGTTAATTCTTTAAATTATTTTAAACATATAATTATTTATGAATCATTTTTATTCTTAACTTTAATATAATATATTAACAAGATATAAACATTTTTAAATTATTATTTTTAGAATAACAAATATAAATAAGTATGAAAAATATTATTCTTTTTATTTGAATACTTTTATTTCATTTCATCACAAAAGTTGTAAAGCAATTTATATTATTATCTCTAAACATAAATCAAAAGGGATTACAGGAACAAACATAACCATATGTTTAGAAGGACCTAAGTTATAATTTCTCTATAATTAGGTTGACTCTTGATTCATTCATTCATAAACATAATCAAGCTTTGTTGTGTGACAGTTGTATACGAGAATTACGTCATCAATTATGTGAGCACATTTGATCGTTCTAGAAATCCACGTTGATTTCATAATCTCAATTGTTACAGATTGATAGTAAACGAGAAATGATGAAAGTAGGCGAAAACCGTGCACAAAACGGAGTCCTGGATTGCCCAGAATCGAAAAATGAAGAAAAATTAGTAAGTGTTGGTCGACTGGACCCATCGCGGTACGCGATGGAGGGATTGAGAATCCTCCGCGGTACACGATGATTGCAAAATATCTGAAATTCCCGAAAAGCTTCGCGGTACGCGAAGCTCAAATTGGCACCTCATCGCGGTACGCGATGGGTGTGGCGGTGCAATGATCTGATCTATTTCATCAGATTTCATGCAAGAAGATTATTTTCTTCTTCTTGCGTCTGTTCTACCTTCAAACGACGAAAATACGCACAAACCACCCTCAAATCTTCAATTTCAAGCCTTCTGAACGCAAGGATCGCACTAGGAATCATTTCTACAAGTTCTGATCGTTGTTTTAGCCGCAGATATCCGTCAGATTAGGTAATGATCCGTTTAAACTTTCTGGTTTGATTTTGATTGATTAGATCTTGATTTTGAACGTAATGACATAGTTAGGGTTGTTGATTATTGCCTAGATGATGGCTATGATTGATTATAAACAAAGAACACGAAGTTTTAACTGTTAAATCCTTGTTTTGATCCGTTGTAATGCCTGGTTTGCATGAAACCATACCCATGATTATAATGGTTTAATCCATTTGATTATAACAATGTAGGTGATTAGTTGGATTAATCCTTGAACTGCAAGGTTAAATCCAAGTGTTTCAAACTAATCACAACCATTAACATACTCATTGGAATGATTATCTGATGTTTATGATAACAGTCAGATTAGTATGTTAAACTTGGTTATTACACCTATTCTGATGCTACATTGTGATATTTCATGATAATTGGGTAATCAATAACAAGGATTGATCATTCCTAAGCCATTAAATTATCTAGAAACTGTTACAGTATCATAATCAACAACATTAACTATTTGGTTAACCCGAGATTATTCTGATTAATCAAGAGTGTCATCAACCTTGTATTAGGAATCTAATGCAATGTAGGTTCCTACATTATCATACATTGTATGATATGATAACAAATTAATCAATTAAACATTTAATATCGGTTTGATGACTTACAAAGCAATGTCTTTGACATTGAACGTTCAGAAAGATCTAATCAGTAAACTAGAACATAAATAACTCATAAAATATAACTAAATGCAGAATCATCTCTTTGTCATCAGCTTTGAGATATTTTGCTACCTATATATCATCAGGTGAGTTTCGTACAACCCCTTTTCTTTTTAATATTTTATAAACATCGGGGTAACTCTGTAAACTGTTGTCTGAACATATGATATGCATCAATGATATCTGTGTGATTTCATGTGATTTTTGTGGGATTTCATGGGATTTTTGCCTGTAGAACTGAACTCTATCATGGAACTAAAAGTCCTCATTCTTGAACTGTATCTAGTGAACCCATGTGTGGCCGAACAGAAAACATTGATAGTACTATTGGTTGACACCCCATTCGCTGGGAGGATTGCATCTCCCCTTGTGTGAATGTTTGTTATCTGTTTCCTGAACTTCTTAATGGTATGATAGACATTAAGACAATGAGGCACTAAGATATGTACCGACGGGTAATATCTTGAGAACAGAACTAGACGTCCGAAAGGAACTAGATACAGGTCCCATGGTTATCCAGAACTGAACTTTTGAGAACGTGCTTATCATATCATATTGTTTTAAATTGAACTGTCGAAATCACCAGCTTTGTGCTGATGTTTTCAAATCAAACATTTTTGCAGGTAGACCATGACTCCCGGGGAGAATGCACTTCACAAACTTGTAGTTAAATAAGTTAACATTGTAATGTAAATTGTAATAACGAACCCTGTAATGTATTTATTTTAAGTTAATCTGTGTGCTTGTGATATCGGATCAAGTAAGTCACCCCTCACCTCGGAGACATCACCACTATGCTTCCGCAACCGGTTCAGTGACATCAGGCTAGACACGAGGTGACGAGGGGTGGGGGTGTGACATGTTGGGAATTCTAACTCAAGAACAAGTGAGTTTTCTTATAATCCCTTTTTACATTTTGTAATCTTTGGGATGTTGCACATGTCATATCAAACAATGGTATTCTAGAGTCATAAACAAATAGTATGATGCAATTCTATAGTTTAAGTTAGAATTAGATTTGAATGTTATGTGTTACCTATTTGTTTGTATATCTATGTGTTATTATTATTGGATTATCATATACAATATATTAGTACTAGTAGCCTTTAATTAACATGACTTATGTCATTGTTTAATATTAAAGGTGAAATTGCCAAAAACTATTAGTATTATTAGTAACCTTTCTTTAGTGACTTTGTGTTATTATGATAGAAAGGTGAAATTGCCAAAATCTATTTATCAAACATTGTGGAACATATACATATTTAGATCAATTCTTATTAGACTATTGTTGCATCTTATTTCTTATATATACGTATATCAAATTGTATGAGAATCTCACCAACTATGCAAATAGTTGATCAAAACTCTATTTTACGTGTGTAACAGGTTAGTGGCTTGGATGAAGACACACTTAAGCTATTTGGACCTAGTTAATAAAATAAACAATGTTATTTGCTTTGGTTTTGAGTTGTAATGTTGGATTATAATTTGTTTTGTTTTGAACTATGTGGATGTTGATTGATATTATGTTATGAATGAAGTTGGATTATTAAATATTGAAACTTACAAAGTAGCACCATGAGTTATGAACAATCACAATCGCGCCCCGACGTGTTCCGCCGTCGGTCGGGGTGTGAAATCTAGTTCAAATGAAACAGAAGGTTTAAGCAAGATTTTATGGGAACATGAAGACGCACGTACGGTTTGTAGGAGGGTATGACTTTTATTGATGGGAGTTTTCGAGGGTGGCGGTTGTAGTAGCTGTAGAGAGACGTGGGTTGTACCTTGGGTAGAGTTCTCTTGTACCATCCTGTCGACCAACAGTAGAGGAGTAAAGAGGAAGATGCTAAGAAAAGTGGGAAAATATATCTTGTTATACGGTGTTTGCTTAACCGCCTCTAGCCTCTCGGGAAACCAAAAAAAAATTATAATAACATCTTGGAACAGGGTGAGGCATGAAACATGTTATCCTGTTATCCTTCTTAAAGGCTAATGATGTGTGTTATTTATCTTTCAATCCATTAGATAAATTGGAAGTACTTAGTCTAATTAAGTTTCGATCGGTCAAGGAGCTGATTAGTTCATAGTTGTTTGGTTTGGTTTATTATTTTTATTACTTAAATTGTTGTTAGGGAGCTACGAATCCTCTGTTGGTTTAATATAATTTGATTTTCATTTATATATATTGTTAACACCTCATATTATAATATTCACACTTAGATTAGTTGTCTCACATTCACTTAAGTGGTTACAAGAAGGTCACTCAGATTTTGTTTTAATAATTCTTGTTCAGAAATAAATTAATCTCAATGAAATAAATACCTGTTTTATTGGCGGTTGTTACAATCATCACCATCTTGTTCCTGCTAAAGATCACTGACCAGAAATTTTTGGAGGTGCTAAGTCACCATCTCAGTGTTACAAGGTCTTGAGAGGTATTTCTAATGATTATTTTGCACATATAACACTTAAAACCCCACATGCAAGGTCATACACGCACATGCAACCCATTTGATGATGCATGCACGAAATTTCAGCCTTGTGGCTCTATGTTTTAATGATCTTGCTACTGATTTGATGATGTTAGAACAACCTAGGATGTTGATGATGTAATTAGTTGGTCATCTTGTTTGAAATAATGAAAATGGTGACATTTGATTACATGCATGCATGATCTAGGGTGTTTTAGATGATTTTAGATAATGATAGGTGATTATTGATGATGTTTAGGGATATTTGCAAGGTTCATTATGATTTTTATGATCAAAATGGGTTATTTGAAGTTCTTGCTATTAATAGAAACTTTTATGTTACAAAATGATGATTGGGTGTAATATGATCATACAAGTGACTTTAGATGATGATTTGTGATATGATATGGTGACATTTGCATAAGAATTGGATTAGGAATGATAGAATGGTCATTTGTTGAATATTTGGGCATAGTTACTATTTTTAGTAACTTTAGTTTTGTAAAACCATGTTAAATAATGACTTTAGTAAAATAAGTAGGCTAAGATGATGAGATATGGTTAATAATGTGTTTATCAGCAAACATCATGGATTAGTTTGATTTAAATGATGTTTTAAGTAAAACTAGCTATTTATAGAAACTTTATTTGATGAATTCATGCAGTGGCGGATCCAGGATTTTTTTCTAGTGATGTCACTGTATTTGTATGCTCTAATTTTATAGTACCGGACATAAAATTTTTCGACTCGGTTCTACCGTTCGGGTCAGGTAATGCTCGTCACATTATAAAAATCGATCAATTCAAAATCGTGAATAGAATTAAAAAACACATAATATAAATTCGATAGGTTTTACAAATTATAATGAATATACTTATAGTTGTTTCCTACAAGTTTTCATCTTTTAAAAATTTTACATTACATCTTCGACCGAACACTTGGTTGAATAACTCTTTTTCAACATAACAAATGCAAGAATCATTCAAGTACTCATCTATCATCCTCTTACGTAATTATGTTTTCACATGCTTCATTTAAGAAAAAATTCTTTCAACACTAACCGTTGCAACTACTGATGTCACTAGTCTAAAAACCAATGCTGTCACTTGAAAACACCGTTCATAAAATGTCCATATATGCTGAAAAATCGATGCTGTCCGGGGACATCAGTATCGCCTTATTACATCCGCCCCTAAATTCATGAAATAGTAATGCAAGACTTGATTTATACATAATAAATGGCTTAGAATGATGCAATATGATTTTTGTGTGAAGAGTTATGTGATTCTTGATGTTAATCATGCTAAATATAGAAACTTTCCATTTTAGGAAACTTTAATAACTAAAAATGGTTTATGTGCTTATTTGATCGTATGTGACAACGTACGATGTGTTAACATGATCACGTAGGAATAATAAGCATGCTAAATCGTTAAAATGTAACTTGTTGCGAACTTTCTAAAAATGGAAACTTACTATAAATAGTAAGTTGTCCATAAATGTGACTTATGTGTTTCACACACTATATGCACGATAACGAGCGTTACACGAATTATAACCAACACACAGTTCACCAACGAGTTGTTGACTTTGACACGGTCAGACACGGACAAACATGGACCGACATGGACAAACATAGCAACCGAGGGATGTTGAGCACAAACACGAACACAAAACATGATCAGAAACACGAACTTACGTAAGCCGTACGATGTAGGTAACAGGTGAACGAGTCACCTGAAGCAAATCGGAGCTTACGCATTTTTCCAAACGATCACTAAGGTGAGTTTGTGACCCCTCTTTAAACTTTTTACAAGCTTTCAAAATAGGGGGAGAATGTCACACCCCCACCTCACGTCACCTGAGATGATGTCATAAGTCTCATTCTATTGGTTGCGGAAGCATAGTGGTGATGTCTCAGAGATGAGGTGTGACCTACTTGAACCGATATCACAGCACACAGATTCTCTTAAAGTAAGGATAATACATTACAAAGGTTTCGTCAATACAGTAACATGTCAACTTAGTTTATTACACACACTAAACTCCTTAATTACATAAGTGTGACGTGCATCCTCACTGTGATATCACCGTTGTCCTGCAAAAATGTTAAGTTTGAAACGTCAGCACAAAGCTGGTGAGTTCGACAGTTTAATTTAGAACAATATGATATGATAAGGATATTCTCAAAGTTTTAGTTCATGATAACCATGGGACCCGTATCTAGTTCCTTTCGGACAGTTGTTCGTTCACAAAGATACTACCCGTCGGTAAATATCTTAATGCCTCATTATCCTAATGTCTATCACAAACATTAAGAAGTTGTAATGGAAACAGGTACCAAACATTCACACCAGGGGAGATGCAATCCTCCCAGCAAATGGGTTGTCAGCCAATAGTACTATCAATGGTTCCTGTTCGGCCGCACATGGGTTCACTAGATACAGTTCACGAATGAGGACTTTTGATACTGTGATAGTTGTTACTAACGGCAAAATCCCATGAAATCACACAAAAAGTCACATGAAATCACACAGATATCAGTGATACATATCATATGTTCAGGAAACAGTTTACAGAGTTACCCCGATGTTTATAAGACAGTAAAAAGAAAAAGGGGTTGTACGAAACTCACCTGTTAATTCAGTAGTAGCAGAATATCACACAAACTGGTAATGATATGATGATTCTGCATTTAGTTTATGTTTGATATGTTATTGATGTTTTAACTCGCTGATTAAATCGTTTTGAACTTCCAATGTCAAAGACATTGCCTTAACAGTCATCAACCCGAGGTTTAGTATTTATTTTCATATTTTAATGTAATATCATACAATGTATGATAATGTAGGAACCTATACTGGCTCAGGTTCCTAATACTAAGTTGATGACTCCCTTGATTAATCAGTATAATCTCAAATTAACCAAGTAGTTAATGTTGTTGATTATAATTGCTAAAATAGTCTCTAGATAGTTTAATGGCTTAGTAATGATTAATCCTTGTTATTGTTTACCCAACTATCATGGAATATCACAATGTAATATTAAAGTAGGTTTAATAACCATGTTTAACATACTAATCTGACTGTTATCAGAAACGTCAGATAATCGTTCCAGTGAGTATGTTAATGATTGTGATTAATTTAAACACTCAACTTTCACGTTGCATGTCAAAGATTAATCAAACTAATCACATACATAGTCACAAACAAATGGTTTAAACCATTATAACCATTGTTATGATTCCATGCAAATCGGGCATTACAACGGCTCAAAACAAGGATTTACCCGTTTACAATTCGAGTTTGTCATTCAAAATCAATCCTAGCCATCATCTAGGCAATAATCAACAACCCTAACTATATCATTACGTTCAAAACTAAGATTTAATCATTCATAATCAAACCAGAAGATTTAAAATGAACCATTACCTAATCTGAAGGATTTCTGCGGATATAAAGATGATCTGGACTTGTCTTAACGTCTCTGGATGCGATCTAAACGTCAAATGGCCTTCAAACTTGAGTTCTTGGTGATTTGGATGATGTTTTTCGTAGGTGATGATGGCTGGCGTCGAAATGAAGGTTAAAATGAAGATAAGAATGAAAAAGTTGATTTTTATGCAAGTTGCCGGCAATTTAGACCCCAGGCGCATCGCCTAACGCCCGACGCCCAACCTAGGCGTACCGCGCGCGTCAACCCGGCCTTCTAGAAACTTTCGACACCCGCGCGCATCGCCTAAGGTCTTCACTTGACCTTAGGCGTACCGCCTAAGGGCAATTTCTTCCGTTTTTCGACGGAAACTTCGTTTCGCGATTCCGGACAATCCGTAACTCCGTTTCGCGCACGGTTTTCGCCTACGTTCATCATTTTTCACATACTACCATCCCATATTTATTTCGGCGACCAATTCAACACAGATTTTAAACACGATCAAATGTGCTCAATTCATTGATGACGTAATTCTTCTTACACGATTATCACAGTCTCCTCCTGTTAGAAAAATTTCGTCCCGAAATTTAGGAAAGACTAACTTGATAACAATTGATCATGTGAATAGGTGTGGGTATTTCTGTTTCATCTGATCTTCTCGTTCCCACGTATATTCAGGTCCACGCTTTGAGTTCCATCGAATCTTGACGATAGGTATTCGACTGCGTTTTAATACCTTCACCTCTCGATCCATCACTTCAACTGGTTCTTCTCTGAATTGAAGTTTCTCATCAATTTGGATTTCTTTCAAAGGTACGATCAAAGATTCATCAGCTAAACACTTCTTCAGGTTTGAGACATGAAAAACATCATGAATGTTACCGAGTTCAGGAGGTAATTCAAGTCTGTAGGCTACTGATCCAATTCGTTCAAGAATTTTAAATGGTCCTACAAATCTTGGTGAAAGTTTACCTCTCTTCCCAAATCTGAATATACCCTTCCACGGCGAAACTTTCAACATCACTAGATCACCGATTTGAAATTCCAACGGTCTACGACGATTATCAGCATAACTCTTCTGTCGATCGCGAGCAGCTTTAATTCGTTCTTGAATAAGTGCGATCTTATCAGTTGTTTCTTGAATAAGTTCTGGGCCTATGACCTGACTTTCGCCTACCTCGGACCAACAGATAGGTGATCTACATTTGCGCCCGTAAAGTGCTTCAAATGGAGCACATTTAATACTGGTATGGTAGCTGTTATTATATGAGAACTCAACAAGTGGAAGATGAACATCCCAGCTACCACCAAAATCAATCACACAGCTTCTGAGCATGTCCTCAAGGGTTTGATTAGTTCGTTCGGTTTGCCCGTCAGTTTGCGGATGATAAGCTGTGCTCATATTGATTTGCGTGCCCAGAGCATTCTGAAGAGTTTGCCAAAATCGTGATGTGAATCGACTATCTCTGTCAGAAATAATAGAGATTGGTACTCCATGACGAGATACAATCTCGTTAATATAGAGTTTAGCAAGTCGATCCATCGAGTAATCTTCTCGGATGGGAATAAAATGCGCAGATTTAGTAAGGCGATCAACGATAACCCATATAGAGTCATGATTATGCGATGTTCTGGGTAATTTGGTAATGAAATCCATAGAGATCTGATCCCATTTCCACATGGGAATCTCCGGTTGTTGTAATAACCCAGAAGGTCGTTGATGTTCAGCCTTAACCTTTAGACACGTTAAGCATCGACCCACGTATTCTGCGATGTGTTTCTTCATTCCAGGCCACCAATAAAAATCTTTAAGATCTTTATACATTTTATCGGCACCTGGATGAATAGAATACCTGGACTTGTGCGCCTCATCCAAGATAATTGTTCGAGATTTACCGAATAGAGGAACCCACATTCGGTCTTTGAAATACAACAATCCATCGTCTTTGGTATCAAGTTTCTTATCTAATCCTCTCAGTCCCTCAGCAGAATAGTTCGTTGCTTGTAAAGCTTGTTGCTGAGCTTCTTTAATTTGAGGAATTAGACTAGTTTGAATAGTCATACCTAACGCTTTCACTCGTAAAGGTTTGACTCTTTCCTTGCGACTTAAGGCATCGGCTACAACATTCGCCTTGCCTGGGTGATAACGAATTTCACAATCATAATCGTTCAATAGTTCTACCCATCGCCTTTGTCGCATGTTTAACATCTTCTGATCTAGAATGTGTTGAAGACTTTTGTGATCAGTGTATATAATACACTTAGTTCCATACAAATAGTGTCTCCAAATCTTGAGCGCAAACACCACTGCACCAAGTTCTAGATCATGAGTGGTATAGTTCTTCTCGTGTACTTTCAATTGCCGAGAAGCGTAAGCAATCACCTTATCGTTCTGCATTAAAACACACCCGAGACCTTGGCGTGAAGCATCACAGTACACTGTGAAATTATCAATACCTTCCGGTAATGCCAAGATAGGTGCGTTGCAAAGTTTGTGTTTCAACAGTTGGAACGCCTCCTCCTGTTGAGAACCCCATACAAACTGTTGATTTTTCTGTGTCAATGTAGTTAATGGCAGGGCTATCTTTGAGAAGTTCTTGATGAATCGACGATAATAACCTGCCAGCCCTAAAAATTGACGTATTTCTGTTGGGGTTCGCGGGGTTTCCCATTGTTCTACCGCTTTAATCTTTATCTTAGGATCCACCTGAATGCCATCTTGATTAACCACGTGTCCAAGAAATTGCACTTCTCGTAACCAAAACTCACACTTGGAGAACTTGGCATATAATTTTTCACGTGCCAATAGTTCTAAGATCAGTTTCAAGTGTTGAGCATGCTCATGTTGGCTTCGAGAATAAATAAGAATATCATCAATAAATACAATCACAAACTTATCCAAATAAGGCCTACATACCCGATTCATAAGATCCATGAAAACTGCAGGAGCGTTTGTTAATCCAAACGGCATTACTAAAAATTCATAATGCCCGTATCGAGTTCTGAATGCAGTTTTGGGAACATCATCTTCATACACTCGTAACTGATGATATCCGGATCTCAAATCAATCTTTGAAAAGTAAGTAGCGCCCTGAAGCTGATCAAACAGATCATCAATACGTGGCAATGGATAACGGTTTTTGATTGTTAATTTATTGAGCTCCCGGTAGTCAATACACATCCTGAATGATCCATCCTTCTTTTTCACAAAAAGGACTGGTGCTCCCCAGGGTGAGAAACTAGGTCTAATAAAACCCTTGTCTAACAGTTCCTGCAGTTGACCTGAAAGCTCTTGCATCTCTGAAGGTGCTAAACGATAAGGGGCTTTAGCCACAGGTGCTGCACCTGGAATCAAGTCAATACGAAATTCAACTTGTCTCACTGGGGGTAATCCTGATATATCGTCAGGAAAAACTTCAGGAAAATCTTTGACTACTGAAATATCTTCGATATGCTTTTGTGAAGAGCTGTTATTGATCACATAAGCTAGAAAGGCCGGACACCCTTTCCGTAAGCATTTCTGAGTTTGCATACATGAAATGATACCCAGTTTTCTACCAGCTTGTTCACCTTGAACTATCAGTGTATTACCCTCAGGTAACGGAATACGGATCATCTTAGTTTGACATATTACTTCAGCTTGGTTAATGGAAAGCCAGTCCATGCCGACAACGACATCAAAACTCCCAAGCTCAATAGGAAGTAATTCAATATTGAAAAGATGATCATTCAGATTCAAGGAACATCCTTGAATGACACTGTTAGTTTTGATTAACTTGCCATTAGCAAGTTCAATAACGTAAGGAGTTTCTAATTCTACCGCAGGCAATGACAGTAAGGATGCAAATTCAGGAGAGATAAAACTCTTATCTGCCCCCGTATCAAAGAGAACTGATGCATATAAGTTATTGAGTAAGAACGTACCAGTAACAATGTTAGCATCGTGTCTCGCCTCGGTAGCACCAATCTGGAAAGCTCTACCTCTAGCTTCATTCCCCGGATTGGTGTTGTTATTGTTTGGACAGTTTCTAATCAAATGGTCAGGACTCCCACACTTGTAACACGACCTGTTTGTTTGAGTGGTTTGTTGTGGTGCCTGATTTGGTTGGCGAGCAGGTAAATTACAATACTTGGTGTAGTGCCCAACTCTATTACAGTTGGCACAAGTAGGACACTGTCCCGTATGATGAAATGAACACCGAGTACATTTAGGTGCTTGCCCAACATAGTTTCTCCTCTCAGGAGTAACAGCAGCATAGTTTTTCACAGTTTGTTTGCTCTGGTTGATCTCAGCCGGAGCTCTCGCCTTAGCTTTGCCAAACCACTTTCGTTTGGTACCTTTAGAAACAGTTGAGGTACCGACATCACTACGGCCCACGGCCGTCTGAGTTTTTGTTACCAACATACCACTCCTTACCGCCTCATCGGTAAGCTTAGTGGTCAACAGAATTGCACGTTTGAGGGTTGTGGGTTCTGCTGCAGTTACCATTCCCCGAATCTGGGGAACCAAACCCTTAATATACTTCTCGATTAATGCAGCTTCAGTAGGAAACATATCGGGAAGTAAACATGTGAGTTCATGAAAACGATGAGTATACGCTAAACAGTCAGCTCCAATCATCGAGTGATTCCAGAATTCCTCCTGGAGCTTTTGTATTTCGGTGAGTGGGCAATACTCTGATCTAATCAGAGTTTTAAACTCATTCCAGCCCATTGAGTCGACTGTAGCTGAGCCCAACGTTTTTGCCTGGGTATTCCACCAGGTTAAAGCTGATTCTTTGAAAGAACAGGCAGCATAAGACACTTTATGCTCCTCTAGACACTGGCTGATTTTCAGTTTCGTTTCCATTTCCTCGATCCACCTTAGCAATCCGGCCGCTCCCTCTTTACCAGTGAAAGTAGGAGGGTTACAGGAAGCGAAATACTTATAAGTGCATCCCTGTCGTGGTGGATCAGGAACAGTTGTAGTTGTACCAGTGGTATGATGAGTTTCGGCATGACCACCGGTAGCATTGTGTTCTGTGTGAGTATGATCCCCACCAGAACCCGAAGCGATATGAGGTTGATGTGGTATCAAAACACCACAAGCCGATAGCTGTTCACGCACAATCCGTGCTATCATTGCTTCGTTTGATTCAGATCCGCCTGCACCAGCAGGTGGAACAGGGTTTGCTCCCGGGTTCACAGGTGGACCAGTACTTGTTTCCAGATTAACTTGCGGATCTGGATTTGATTCAGTATTTACTGGTGGAACTTGATTTGACTCCAGGTTAGTAATGTTCTTCATAGATCTCTTGGTCGGTCGACCTCGTTTCGGAGCCATTTTTCTGCTCACATGCAGACAACACAGATCAGTTCAAGAACATTAGATATATATAACCCGTTAAATCACATAAATTCAATCATGTTCAGTTATGCTGACTTTATGAAATTGAAAATGTGATTATAATAAATACAGTATAACTACCTGGCACAGTCCAGATAGATGATCAATTCACAGTGATCATACAAATGTTTGTAGTTTTACTTAGTCCTAATAATTCAAAACATGTCAAAATATTTCACAACTCACATCATTGTGACATCAATACGTTAATATTTACATGTTTTTGATATAGGATCACTTAGGACTTGAAACGTTGCCACACAGGACTTTGATATGTTGTCACACAGGACTTTGATATGTTTGTCACACAGACAATTGAGATGTTGCCACACAGGACTTTGATATGTTTGTCACACAGACAATTGAAATGTTGCCACACAGGACTTTGTTATGTTGCCACACAGGACTTTGATATGTTTGTCACACAGACAATTGAAATGTTGCCACACAGGACTTTGTTATGTTGCCACACAGGACTTTGTTATGTTGCCACACAGGACTTTGATATGTTTGTCACACAGACAATTGAAATGTTGCCACACAGGACTTTGTTATGTTGCCACACAGGACTTTGTTATGTTGCCACACAGGACTTTGTTATGTTGCCACACAGGACTTTGATATACCTACACATGCAACACAATAGATACTAACAAATGTACGTAAACCACCATTTCATTACACTAAATCAACTTTGATACACCCAAAAAGTTTTGTACATTAACTACCAACACACCAAACATCAAAACCAACTAAAGGGAGATCTATTTCACAACCAAAAATTTCCCTATGCATCATACACTAGCAACCTATCCGTCAGTACATATGATAACCCAAAAGAAAACCGCCTCATCATACTTATCGTAGAAAATACGATAAACAAGAAAACAACATGGCTACAGCTGCCATAAACACTCCCACCACTAACATCCTGGTCTCAAAACTCGCCATCCCAAGCCAAACCACTAACTCTCTCACCCTTTCTACTCCCGCACTCCACACCGCAACCTGCTGCCAGAATGTAACAACAAGCCTCTGCACCCAGGTCCTCTGCAGTCGCTCCTCCATCGTTGCTCTCCACGCCTGAGTATTAGCACCTAAAACATTCACCTGCTCCATAAGGGTCAGGTGAGAAGTGAGAATATCCAGAACAGTAGTGCGGGTATCCTCCAGAAGTGTATGGTGCTGAGATACATCATGTCTCAAGGCCTGTAGATCCTGAGAGATCTGCTGCACTTGCGCCCGCAACTCGGCTTGGTGGGAGGATTCTCCCACCTCGTGAACAGCCTGTGGCTCATCCCGCTGAGCCATCTGATGTCTGAGAGGTAATCCAGTGGTCTTGCGGGCCTGTCCCCGCATCCTCCTAAGTCCATCCCATGCTGGGACTCTCGGTGGAGATGGCATAGGTGCTGGTGCATGTGCTGGTGCATGTGCTGGTGCTGGTGGTGGCGGCGTAACTGGTCTAGGAGCTGACGGTGTACGTGGTGCTGCAGGTGTCGCCTGTGAGGCTACCGACAAAGCCTCGTCAGGATCTGAGTCTGCTCCCGAACTGTCACTCGGAGTATCATCCAATACCACATAAGGAAACCGCTGATATATGTATCTTTCCCCTTGGTCTGCCATCGCTGTAGAAACAGAATTCTCAGATCAGTACCATGAAATAAATTTTGAATATAATATTCAACGTAAACATGATATGAGACGTCCTCCTATCTTAACGCAACTATTCGTTCCTATTATTATTAATGTTCTGCTTGAGTTGAATCAAACTAAAATGCACACGTGTTGCGAATTTCAGTTATGCTGGCCACTCATAACTGGAATTCGGACCACCTGATTATCCTGGCTTAATTCAAAACAAGTTTTGTTCGTTAAACATGTTCGGTGCTCTCTGTGTCACTATACGAGCCTATGGTTATAGTCTAGGTCTCTAAGTCCACCTAAATTCTATAACCTGTGGCTCTGATACCACCCTGTCACACCCCCACCTCACGTCACCTGAGATGATGTCATAAGTCTCATTCTATTGGTTGCGGAAGCATAGTGGTGATGTCTCAGAGATGAGGTGTGACCTACTTGAACCGATATCACAGCACACAGATTCTCTTAAAGTAAGGATAATACATTACAAAGGTTTCGTCAATACAGTAACATGTCAACTTAGTTTATTACACACACTAAACTCCTTAATTACATAAGTGTGACGTGCATCCTCACTGTGATATCACCGTTGTCCTGCAAAAATGTTAAGTTTGAAACGTCAGCACAAAGCTGGTGAGTTCGACAGTTTAATTTAGAACAATATGATATGATAAGGATATTCTCAAAGTTTTAGTTCATGATAACCATGGGACCCGTATCTAGTTCCTTTCGGACAGTTGTTCGTTCACAAAGATACTACCCGTCGGTAAATATCTTAATGCCTCATTATCCTAATGTCTATCACAAACATTAAGAAGTTGTAATGGAAACAGGTACCAAACATTCACACCAGGGGAGATGCAATCCTCCCAGCAAATGGGTTGTCAGCCAATAGTACTATCAATGGTTCCTGTTCGGCCGCACATGGGTTCACTAGATACAGTTCACGAATGAGGACTTTTGATACTGTGATAGTTGTTACTAACGGCAAAATCCCATGAAATCACACAAAAAGTCACATGAAATCACACAGATATCAGTGATACATATCATATGTTCAGGAAACAGTTTACAGAGTTACCCCGATGTTTATAAGACAGTAAAAAGAAAAAGGGGTTGTACGAAACTCACCTGTTAATTCAGTAGTAGCAGAATATCACACAAACTGGTAATGATATGATGATTCTACATTTAGTTTATGTTTGATATGTTATTGATGTTTTAACTCGCTGATTAAATCGTTTTGAACTTCCAATGTCAAAGACATTGCCTTAACAGTCATCAACCCGAGGTTTAGTATTTATTTTCATATTTTAATGTAATATCATACAATGTATGATAATGTAGGAACCTATACTGGCTCAGGTTCCTAATACTAAGTTGATGACTCCCTTGATTAATCAGTATAATCTCAAATTAACCAAGTAGTTAATGTTGTTGATTATAATTGCTAAAATAGTCTCTAGATAGTTTAATGGCTTAGTAATGATTAATCCTTGTTATTGTTTACCCAACTATCATGGAATATCACAATGTAATATTAAAGTAGGTTTAATAACCATGTTTAACATACTAATCTGACTGTTATCAGAAACGTCAGATAATCGTTCCAGTGAGTATGTTAATGATTGTGATTAATTTAAACACTCAACTTTCACGTTGCCTGTCAAAGATTAATCAAACTAATCACATACATAGTCACAAACAAATGGTTTAAACCATTATAACCATTGTTATGATTCCATGCAAATCGGGCATTACAACGGCTCAAAACAAGGATTTACCCGTTTACAATTCGAGTTTGTCATTCAAAATCAATCCTAGCCATCATCTAGGCAATAATCAACAACCCTAACTATATCATTACGTTCAAAACTAAGATTTAATCATTCATAATCAAACCAGAAGATTTAAAATGAACCATTACCTAATCTGAAGGATTTCTGCGGATATAAAGATGATCTGGACTTGTCTTAACGTCTCTGGATGCGATCTAAACGTCAAATGGCCTTCAAACTTGAGTTCTTGGTGATTTGGATGATGTTTTTTGTAGGTGATGATGGCTGGCGTCGAAATGAAGGTTAAAATGAAGATAAGAATGAAAAAGTTGATTTTTATGCAAGTTGCCGGCAATTTAGACCCCAGGCGCATCGCCTAACGCCCGACGCCCAACCTAGGCGTACCGCGCGCGTCAACCCGGCCTTCTAGAAACTTTCGACACCCGCGCGCATCGCCTAAGGTCTTCACTTGACCTTAGGCGTACCGCCTAAGGGCAATTTCTTCCGTTTTTCGACGGAAACTTCGTTTCGCGATTCCGGACAATCCGTAACTCCGTTTCGCGCACGGTTTTTGCCTACGTTCATCATTTTTCACATACTACCATCCCATATTTATTTCGGCGACCAATTCAACACAGATTTTAAACACGATCAAATGTGCTCAATTCATTGATGACGTAATTCTTCTTACACGATTATCACAGAGAATACATGTTGTTGACTCAAACAATATTACTTGTACAAACATTTGTGTATGCTGGTTTATTAGACAAACATTAAGTGTTGTATTGTAACAAGTCCTCGTACAGTCTTACCGTTAATATTCAAATAACAAGGTGAGTTTAGATAGTACTATTGAGTGTGGCGAACCCCACACGGCGCCAATACTGACTGGAGGTCGGGACGCGTGTAATCTCGACCCATCGCGTCATTGTTTTTACGAGACATGGCGGAGGCAAGAGCTAACAAGTCTAGTTCGATATAGACGCAACTGACACTTGGAGCCTAGGGCTCGGAATTAACAATGTAATAAACAACATGACACGTGACAAACATTCTTTTGTATATGTATGTGTGTATATATATATCGAAACTTGTGAACTCACCAACCTATGTGTTGATACTTTTTCTTAACATGTATTCTCAGGTAACTAGCTACTTATGGATAAGGATGCACTTAGGGCAAACGAGTACGGGACTAAGCTGGCATTCATATCGAGTCTTTTAAACAAACACTTTTTATTTTATGTTATGTACTAAACCATGTAGTGTCCTACTTAATTCTATTTCCGCTGCATTAACATTTTATTTCCGCTGCTTAAACAACTATTATTCTGTTGCGCGTATTATTAAATAGATTGGTTTTGTTAAACAAGAGTTTATTCAAATGCATATAGAGTCGTTCTATATGACTGAGAGCTGTGATTCTGGCCACGTCACACCCATGCGGTCTGACACCGCACGTGAGAATTTGGGGGTGTGACACTATAGATGTTTTTGGTCATCGGCATACATAACCTTTTCCCGACAACATGTCGTCACGAGAAATTTATTTTATATATTATAATGAATTTAAAAAAATTAAATGACCCCTATGCTGCCGACATGTCGTCGACAAAAGTCTCATTCAAAAATAAAAATTTCCTATTCTCAGTTTTTAGCAGCAAAAACATGTTATGGCTTCCCAAATAACCTGTTATATTACATGATACATACTAAAACTTAACAAAACACAAAATACAAATAATCAAACAAAACACAAACCACCCAACAATGTTTACAAAGTGTCAAATACGTCCAAACAACTACATAATCCACCTAAATGTTTTCCAAACCATCATAATATGATACTTAATGTTTCAAAGTACACTAATCTTCATCCGAGTTGGTTGATGTGCCATGTTTCTTTGATTTGAGTGCATCAATCTCATCTTATATTCGTTTCAAGTTTTCATTCATGAGACGAATGGTCTCTAGCCATGTGTTTCACCTAAGACTCGTGACACTCTTGTTCATCAATATATTCTGTCCCAAATTCTTGACGTATCCGAGCAACTTCTTCTTTACTTTTTTCATGTATTTAAATACTAAGATAAATACAAATTAGTTTTTTAAAAAAACCGACAGCATAACTGCTATAAATTTGATAACCACATGGTTAAATCTACAACAAAATAGCATAAACAAATCTCAACATAAGGGCCAAAATGAGCCTAACAAGCTTTAATTCACTAAGTTCACCTTAAGTTGGATATTTTTATTGTATTTAAGTGTGTTCAAGTCATTTTGACACAATTGAAACAATAACTTGCATATACTTTATTTGACAAAACATATGCAAGAGTTTGTTTAAATGAGTCAAAATGATTCACTAAATCTAAAACAATACACATAGTTTCTAAATTCTCTATCTAGTTGCACAAAAATATGGAATGTAACATACTCTAAATTCTCTATTTACTTGTAATATTTTCTAAATGGTAACATAAAAACAACATATTTACCTAGTCATTTCCTGCAGCTTCATTCACCCATCCATCTCCTTTCTCGAAGTGCATCTCCCTCCAATCCTTAAGCATGCTTGAAGTTCCAGTTTCCCGCATCTGCAAACAAGAAAAATATTCATCATTTCAATGAATTGTGAATAAATATGTGATAATACTAATTATTTTTCTTACATCTTCATGTCGCATCTGAGCATACGACCTACTTCCACCAGCAGTTGCGTATAGTTGTTTTGATTAGTTTGATGCATTTTTTACGGATCGTTTCCTAAAGTCAGCGTTGAGGAATAATTCATCAACAAATTTCTTCCAAGCTTCTTTAGTTTGTGTGTCGGGCGGGTTTTCTTTCCATTTTCAACATCATCATAACCTCCATAGGCATCAAAATGCCTTTTTAATTCGGTTTTTTCTACCCCATATCTTCGGGCACAATCCTGAAGATCAAAGTAATGCTACAAAACAAATAATTTGAAAATTTATATTACTTGTCAAATATATATTTAAATAAAACATTACATTGTATACTTACATGCAACGTGCGATATATGCCAAGTTTATCATCCTCGGGAACTCTGTCCCAACTGGTATAATGGAATGGAACTCGAGAAACCTCATTAGATATACTTCTAATAAAAAGGCTAGCATTTTCACCAACAAGTTTATGTGTGTCCCCTTTAGAGTCAAGCTCGAGTGGTAACAACTTATTGTTATTATTCGCAAATTTTTCTAATAAATTCTTATTTTTTTCAACGTTCTCTCACTTTTCTTGGTTGAGCTACATTAAATCATGTAAATGAAAATTAGTAAAATAATAAAATATAAAAACAATATATAAAATTGTAACAAGTAACTTACAAGACTCGCAGTCAGCCGGAATCCTACTCGAGTTGCCATGGGGAAGTCGATCCCCACCATCTCCTCCATGTCGCTGAGCATATGTAGCCATACCTTTAACAAAGATCGTTAATAATATATCAAAGGACCATTAATAACATATATATATATATATATAATGTTTAATAAGAAACAAAATACCTAAGTACACTTATAATCAATCAAAATTATCACTAAGATAATGTGGGTCTATAATATCAACATCACTGTCTTCCTTATCATCATTTATTTCTTTTTCCTCATCTGAAGTGTTTGTATCTTCATCTTCATCCTCATCATCACTTAGACCTTCATCTTTTACGATCGGGGGAGTAAGACTTGATTCACCACCTTCACTTTTCATCCGCACCATAGGCAAGTAGCCTAATTAGTCGATAAATAAGTTACCATGAAATGATTCAGTGTCATTTACGACTGATATTGGGACAATTTGGGGGTTAAAACTTGCATCAACACCTTCCAAGCTTGAATTTACAATCAAGTTATAATCAGATGACCGAGTATCATGCAATACATCAATCTCGTTAACAAAACTAGTACTTGGATAATCCCAAAGTGTTCGATGGTGAACGTCTTCTACAACCCTCCAATTGTCATTGATTTTGGAAGGATCTTCAAGATAAAAACTTGTTTAGCTTGTGTGGATAAAATACATTGTTGATCATCATACCATTCACTACCCACATAGCTTTGACGAGTAATGTCAATAACAACAATGTAGTCTTTCTTAATTAGTCAACCTTTACTCGACGTGTTGAACCATTTACAACGAAAAAGTACAACCGAGTAATCACTCAAATAGTTCAACTCTATGATGCCCTTAAGTTAACCATAAAATGGTGTACCATCTTCTCCAAATGAAACAATACCACTGTTTTGAGTAGTGCGTCTAAGATCACGATTGTGTACAACAAATCTAACACTATTGACTATGCAAGCAATATAAGAATATGAACTTAATGGACCATGTGTTAATGCCCTTAGTTCGTCTGAACAGTCGGAAGTCATGCTTATCTTCCCATTAAGCCATGATGAAAACTCCATTCTTACATTTCTTTCAGGAAAATTTATGATTAAAATTCCCTATACGATACATAGACAAAATAAGAATTTTTTTTAATAAAAGTTAAAATTAAATAAAAGTATCAACAAACTTACGAAAAGTATCTTTTACGTTCATCACAGTTTTCCAACACAAACCATCCCAATTAATTCTTGGCCGTTTCACAAAGTGGAGTGATTTTCTTTGATGATAGTGGTCGACATTGTGATGAAAACACAAAGTATTGTCTATTTGGAATGCCAACATCTATATTTCTTTCAGGACGGTTGAATCTAGTTTTTATACCTTCAAGATACATTAAGCAAAATGTCAATGCTTATTCTACAACATAACCCTCTGCTATTGAGCCTTCGGGTCTAGCTTTTTTTTCTAAAAAATGCTTTTAGTTTTTTCATGTATCTTTCAAAAGGATACATCCATCTCATATACACCGGTCCCCAAGAATAGCCTCTTCAGGTAAATGAAGAATTACATGAACCATTATGTCAAAAAAACGTTGGGGGATATATTAATTCCAAATTGCATAGTATCTTTACAATTTCATCATGTGTTGTATACATATCATCCACATCAATCGACCATGCACAAATTTTTTTAAATAAGTGCAAAGGTCAATGATTGTTTTTGAAACATCCATAAGAAGACCTGCTCGAATCCCTATTGGCAACAATCGTTGCATGAGAATATGGTAATCATGAGATTTTAAGCCAACTATATTTGAATCAACCACCTTATTTTTAAAATTGGAACCGAAACCATCAGGTAGTCTGACCCTTTTAATGAACTTACAAAAACGTTCACGATCACTAGGTTTGAAACAGTAAGAGGCATGCGGTTGATGAACCTAGTTATTTTTTCATTGTTAGCCGTAGATTTTCTCAAATGCCCATATTTTTCAAGTCTCCTCTAGCTTTGCGTGTATCTTTTGATTTGTCGTTCATTAGCAAAGTACCCAACATACTCTCACATACATTTTTCTCAATATGCATTACATCAAGATTGTGTTTTAGTTCAAGAGAAGACCAATAATCCAGCTCGAAAAAGATACTTCGGTTGGTCCAATTCTACTCTGATTGACCACGCTTTCTTTTCACACCTTCAAAGCTAGGATGTTTACCTGGAACACGACATGGGAGGTTTTCCAGTTCTAATATTTGTGTGTTATTCAATCTTCTATGTGGTTTTCTCTTATATTATTCACCATTAAACAAGAGACTATCCCTGAATATATGTTTGGAAGGAAAGAATCACCTGTGACCAACGTAAGCTATTTTACTGCTTACACGACATGATGGTGTGTCTAGATTACAAGTGGATCATGATTTGTAACCTTGACCACTCCATCCAGATAAGCTTCTACAAGCAGGATAATCATTTATAGTCCATAATAGTGCCGCACGCATTGTAAACACGGTATTGGTTCATGCATCTCTCATTTGAACTCCTTTCAACCATAACAATTTTAACTCATCTATTAAAGGCCTTAGAAAAAAAATCAATGTTCTTTCCTGGTGATTTAGGTCTAGGAATTAGCAAAGTTAATATAAAAGAAGGCTCTTTCATACATAACCACAGTGGTGTATTGTACGTTGTTAACACTATTAACCACATACTATAAGATTGAGATAGATTCCCAAATAGATTAAAGCCATCAGCAGCCAAAACTAAACGAACATTCCTAGGTTCCTTGGCAAAATCAGGATATCGCTTATCAAATTCTTGCCACTCTTTCCCATCAACCGGATAACGCATCATACAATCTGTTAAGCATCCAGTATTATGCCAAATCATTTCTTTATCCATGAATCTAGAACTATACTTTTTTCGAAGCCGGGAAGTTAATGGAAAGTATCGTAAAACTTTTTGTGGTACTTTCTTTCCATTTGTATTTTTGCCAATCCGTCTGCTTTCATTACATATTGGACAATTTTCTTTTGATTCATTCTCCTTTCAAAACATAGCACATTCATTTATACATACATGGATAGATTGATATCCTAAACCAAAGTTTCTTAGTTTTTTCTTAGCTTCATAGTGTGAGGCTGGAATGTGATTCTCTTTCGGAAATGCAGCTTTTAAAAACTTTAAAAGTTGATCAAACGAAGTATCCATCCACTTGTTGATAACTTTGATATGCATCAATTTTGCTAAGAAGTTTAAGGAAGACATCCAACTACAGCCAGGGTATAACTCGGTACTGACCTCAGCAAACAATGCATCAAATTTCGAGTCTAAGCCATCTACATCTTCATTTATGTTTTCTTCATTTGTATTTTGTTCCTCTATAACATTGTCAAGTATATCAAACCTCATTATTTGTTGTTGAAACATTTGTTTATGAAGACCAAAGTGCGTTTGTAACTTAAGCATCAGGATATTCCTCACCATGATAAATCCATGTTTCACGTGATTGTAGAAACCCACGGTCACATATGTGTGCATAAACCAAAGTTGGGATGTGTCGATTCGAATTAACACATCTTTTACATGGGAAATAAATTTTGCCTTCATTGTCAACATGATTTTTGGCAATCTCTATAAAGTTTTCAAGACCTTTTATGAAAACCGGATCATTTCGATTTCTTAGTGTAATCCAACTCTTATCAATTGACATAATTGTTTTAGTATAATTTAAAATTGTTATCTTTATTAAGAGGATAATAATATTCATACAAATATATACAAACAAACATATGAATTAAAATATAAACATATATACATACATTAACAACCATTTCTTTTTGTTTTTCATTTGCTTATAACCTTATTTGTTGAAAGGTTTATAAATAAAAAAAGCTGCCTTCTAATATACATACATGCATACACACAATCAAAGATACATGCATACAAATATAAACTCATGGATACAAATAAAAATAAATACATTTATACATTCAAAGATACATAAATTAGATACGTACAAACATACACACATCCACAACCATTTCATTTTGTTTTACATTTCTTTTTATTTATAACCATTTTTGTTGAAAGGTTTATAAATAAAAAAAATTCCTTCTAATATACATACACACACACATATTAAAAGATACATGCATACAAATATAAATTCATAGATACAAATAAAAATAAATACATATATACATTCAAAGATACATACAAAAAAAATCACGCGGTCTATACCGACGACGTATCGTCACGAGAGGGTTTCTATACCGACGACTTTATGCCGTCTGGAAAGGTTCGACGTATCAGATTGGTATTCTTGTAGTGACTTACGGTACCACGTAGCCCTTGGTGCAACGATTCAATGCTTTGAGTGAAATGCAGGGAGAAATGGGAATCTATCTATGGTTGATATGCAAGAGGGTATTGGGATCACACTTCCTAGAGCTGATCCTTTAGTTTGTATTCATGCTGCAGGACTTGATCCCATATATCCCATTACCGATGTAACCTCCATTATTACAATACGCTTTTACTAAATTATATTATTTTTGTTGTATAAAGAAACTATAACCTCTAAATAAAGATCATATGCTCTTTGTGAAGAATATACATGATTTATAATTTATAAAACTTAGTATTTATGCATGTTTTACGTTTGTTATTAAGCCTAGTGGTTAACGCTTAATCTTTCTTCTTGGAAACACATGTTCAAGTCTCATTTGTGACACTTTAATGGTACCAGGTGATGAGAGGAATCTTGAGCTTAATTTCGGATTCTAAACCAATGGGGCAAGGATTTACCTATTCCACCAAGTTCTCGCGAATCAGGGGGTACGGTCTCACGGTCGGCTATCAAATAATCGATCTTAGTTATCAACTGTTAGGCTAACTGAAGGTAATACGATGTGACCCTCTGTCATTCAATAAAAAAAAATAAACTGTTAGTTTCTTTTTTATTTACATTCAACTCACATTACTAGCTAACTATAGGTTTTCACTACAAGAATATAGTTTTTTTGGAGACAATAGTTACAATGATAACAAAAATATAGTAATTATCGGATATCATATAGCGATGATGTTTTCTTGCTATAAAGCTCCTAAGAAAGTGTTCCCAGCGTGTCCACGTGTCAACTATTTATACTTTGGTAAACAATAAAAATATCAGTATCTCTATAGCAACAACATATCATTGTTATATTTTAAATTCTATATTAGTTTATAGTCCCTTTTAAAATAGAATTTACACTAACAAATAAAAATCAATTATATAATATATGCTTAAGTCTTTAGTTATAACATGTTGTGACTAAAAGATTCACTTTGACAATCAATTTTTACTTTATCCCACAAGATGAACAAAATAAATAAATTTCAATATGACGTCAACTTGCCTTCGTTATACATTAACAATCACTTCTTGTTAATTTTTATTATTTTTTCTGTTTTCAGTTACTTATAATAAAATTTTATGTTTAATGTAATGTCTATGTTGTTTATATTTATTAAAATATGTTGACTAATTATATATTTTGCTAATTTCAATTATTTATGAAAAAAATTATGCTTTTAGCGACGACATGCCATCAATGTTTATTAATTTAAAAATATTTTTGCTTAGTTAAATCATAGTTATTTTTCATTTTATTACCTTAAAAAACACGCGTCACATTAAAAAATAAATATATTTTAAATTATAAACACACGATTAACACAAAAAGACTATAGAATTATCATATATATATTTACAGACATATTGAACAATAATACTATTTTTTTAATCGTTTTGTTTTTAACTAAATAGGTATCAATGTGAAATATGTTAACATTTGTTTGGCCTGGTTCTTGCCGATTGAGAGATGGGTTCATTAACAATTCACAGATGAAAAAATGACAAAACATAGTTTGCTTGCTTAAAGCTACCTCGTGTTCGATAGTCGAGGAATCAGCCTTTGCTACATTGCCCGGTTCGCTATAGTTAGTGTAGAGAATTTCCAGAAAGCAAACAATCGGATGAAATCGAAAGTCGTGGATCGCACTTTCAGATCAAACTATTTGTGGTTCACCCAAATATTTGATCGGATAAAATTCGATTTTGTTCAAGAACAAGTATGAAGATTTTGTTGCGAATTTGATTGAATGAACCAGGCCAAGGGGGCCCTTGGAACCCCCATTGAATTTATAAAATATTAAACAAGCGTGTACCCCACACCCAACTTGTTTAATAATTTTATAATTCATATTGATCGATAAAATTAACCCCAATTACACTAAAATATCTAACAGTTAGCACGCGAAGATGACCTGGTGTTAAAACGCTTATTAAATATTACCAATTCTAATTTAATGATAGTAATTAAAAATAATAATTATTAAATATTTGTTTAATTTATGTTTTGCACTTGTATTAATGTTCATATTTTTTACGATTAACATTTGATTTTCCGACGATACAAATTATTGTTTTAGGATGACCTAACACTCGTTATGACCAGTTTTTTTTGTTTGTGTTTGATATCCATGATGTTGTTAGTATCATCGTAATCAGATACTCATATCAAAAGAGTGATATGACTAAATATTTTTTTATATAATTTTAATTGAGTAGATATAGTATTATTTTCTGTCTACTATAAGATTACCGCTGCAACGCGCGGGGGAAAACCTTTAGTTCTTAACATTTCAAAATACCAAAAAAAGGAAAAAAATCCAAGCCCTACGAGCCATAGAGTTTTTTTTGAATTTTTATATACTATTTTAACATCTTTATGGCGATGTGTTTACTTTTTATCATGTATATCCCTAGGCTTAATTAAAAGTAACACTTAATTGTAATTAATAAGGTCCAAATTGTATTGCAACTTATAGGATTAGCATCTACGCCTCTAAGATCGTTTCTTTTTTTCTTTTAAAATTGGGTGCAACTATAGGGATGTTTGGATCGTAAATTTTTTATTGAGTGACTTGAAATTGAAAATGCAATTATCAGACGGAAGGAGAAGGTTTTCATGAGAAAATTTTAGAAACTAAGTAAAACTAATCATAATTTTTAGTAATTAACTTTGTTTTGTTTCTTGTTAATTTGTCATTTGTTTTTTTTTTTGGCAGGTTAGAAACGTATGTAAAAAAAGAATACATAATAATAACAAAAATATGTAACTTATGATATAACATATATGTAACTTGTATGAGTTACATATATGTAATTTTATGAATTATGTACAAAAATTTGTAAGTTACAAATACGTAATTTCGTGAGCTATATATTTTTATTTAAATTTTTTTGCTGATAACATTTATAACATTATAATTAAAGTTTATAAAAAATGTAATAATTTATTAGTTAGTAAGAGTTTTTAAGTTTCTCTGATTTAAAAAGTCTTTTGTTTAACTCCACTCTTACTGCTTTAAAACTTGTTTTATAGCCTTCATAGTCTGAGTTTCCTAAAATAATTGATTTAAATGCTAACAAAAATGTTAACCCCATAAAAATTTTTAAATTATAGAAAATTAACAAACTAAATCAGTCTTTTAAAAGTTAAACTTAAATATATACACATTACAATTTGATGAGTTATTTGATTGACTAATCCACCTAGTTATATACATGCATGTATATCTACACATATATATATTATTTTTTTAGTTACATAAATTATCTTCCTATCTAATAATTGATTCCAAGAAAATGCCACATGACATTCTCTTATTAATTCAAAAATAAATTTTTATTTTTAAATATAAAAACTAACCATTAATGTTATTAACAATATACATTGTTTACATAAATACACTAAATAAATACTAATAAGTAATAATATGATAATAAATTGTATCTATGTATAATGTGTGTGAGTGTAAAGAACATTTTATAAATTTTTATTTTTTAAGCTTTTTAATATAAAAAGGTATAATAAATATTATTAGTTTTAATAATTATGTAAATTTAAAAGAATGTAATAAAATTATTTTATCATGTAGACATAGTTATACAATCACATATTTTTTATTTATAAATTTGTGTAATACACGGTTTATAACCCAGTATGTGATAATAATCCATTAATAAATCATAAAAATTGTAAGAAGGCAAAGGACGTAATCAAAATCACTCATTTATTAATAACTAGGTTATATACCCGTGTATTACACGGGTTGAATAGTGAAATATATTACATATCAATACTCTTGAATTTCTTAGAGAGGTCAAAGATTCTAATCAAATTCATCAAAGACCCTAGAAAAGACAAGAAGAAACTTGAAAAATGAAATCAAAATTTTGTTTTCGTTATTAGTAATACACTTCTTCATAATCTAACAAATGCTACAAACTTATGTATTACATATTTGACAATTGATCACACTTAAATTCATCAATGTAAATTGGTTACAATAAGTTTAAAAAAAAAGGAGTATACTCAAGACATAGGACCCAAAGGTCTACAAAGAACTTTTGGATGGGATCTTTTTCTTATTTGATGCCAAGTCACTTGGTTCATTTTTATAGACATCCTCTATCTCTTACAAAAAAAATATACATTTTTAAATCAGAAATAATCATAAGAATCAAAAGGCATAAAAAATACAAAAAAACAAAATATACATACCTCTTAGAAAACTTATGTGTCTCATTAATTTCTTCTTCATCAACATCTAAAAGATAAATTCAATAAGCATAGTGAAGTATATTCAAATTGCTTAAAACCATAATCTTAAAGGCAACATATAACCATATTTATAATTAGAGATCACAATTTTAACTTATTTATTTAAGATGGATTATATTGGGTAATAGTTTATCCATACACCAAAAATTTTAGAAAAACTATATACAATTTACATGATAAATAGTGATCGATCTATATCTTCACCACGTCATCGAAATTACGCGTATCTAAAATAATAGATTTTAACGGTCTTGAAAAGTTTATGATGAACCTAGCCATAGTAGTTTTGACCCATTGCCAAACATGGAAACGACAAACAAACCTTTATGTAAGTAAAGGTTAGTAAGAAAAGATTATGGCGCCACAAAGAAGAACTTTCGGATTTTTTTATTCGTATCTTCATAGCAGATTGAATCGGAAAGTAAGAGGTTTCAATTTTTCTATTAACTATCTCTTTCAACCAGTATTTGGGTGTTTTTGCTTGAGTTGTACGAGATGAAAGTTTCATATACAGTTCTCGGAGGGGGGATCACGCCTATCTCAATAAAGTCTATGATTGGTTTGAACCGAACCAGTCTTTTTAAAAATCCTTGCAAACAATCATTGTAAATGATAGTGTATTGTTTTTTGCAAGGCTCTTTTGTAAGTAAAATCAAAATCATGTTGTATTATGTCTCAAAATGACATGACTCACCTTTTTTTTTGTAAGAGTTGACTCGCTTCTTCAACTGCAACCTAGCAACAAAACATAAAAATTATAATACATACATATAATATGTTAACTTCTGATAAGGTAGTTAAACAAACCATAAAAATTATAATCATAATGCATGTTAATGCATATAAATGACCCTTGCAATTATTTCAGTTGAACTCACTTCATTTTCTTACCAAAATTCCTATGTATAGCAGGATTTGCCTCACCTCTTTAATCACATCCTAATAATAAAACAAAGAAATTATAATACATACATTACATACGTATAAAAGTTTACAAATTATATATACAAATGAGAATGTGCTGCAAGTTCAAGGAAAACCTTAAAAGCTTTGTTAAATACCCTTGGTTGCATTCAACTAAAATTGTTAGTTTTAAGGTCATGAAGGAGCTTCCCTGGTTATCAATTAACATAATATGCTGAAACCATGTTAAAGTTAATATTTTATATTCTGATTGATTAGTAATTTATCCAAAATGGACAAACCTCAAATTAAATTTGCATAAGCAAAATCAATACCATCCATTATCATCCACTTTATGCATTTGATTCATCATCAAAAAAGTTCATGTATATGAGCAACTTTAAAACTAACCATAATAATCAATCAATCAAGAGCAATTATAAATTTGTATATCAAAAAAAGATTACTATGTTGCTAAAAAACAGATCCAAGAATCCAATCAATTGTTATTAAAAAAATTTAAAACATAAAAAATTTAATCTAACTTCTCTGAAATTGAACACTTAGAAAAAAGCTTTTATCATAGAAGGAAGAAGAAAACCATGATCAAAGCCACTGAAAAAGCAAGGAAGGGCAACGTGATTGCAAAATTAAGAGTAACGACCATTGATGATCTTTTCATCCATAAATTCGAAAATGAGTATATGCTTTCAAAAAAACAATGAGTAGATCACCACTTTAAATAATAAATACCAATTTTCAAAGTCTATACTTGTAATTAGTTTAAACCTCTTTAAAAGAAATCCATGCTCCCAAAATCAAATGTAAAAGCAGTAAGTAATTCATTCTTCATGCAAGTTTATAATCTGTTATAATTGGTACTAATCACTTCAAACAAAAACACTGTGATTGCACATTTTTTTATCAAATATCTAACCCTATGTTATTTTTTTCAAATTTTATGCATAAATACATGAATTTTGCAAATAAACATATGAATTAGTGGTTGAAGGATTGACATCAGAGAACCAAATTATGAAAGAAGCAATCAAACCCTGAGTTGTTTTTGTCGTAATATATGGATGATTGATTGTTTTGTGCTACCATCACCGAACAAAATTACAAAAACAATGTGGTGATTAATCGGAAAGACCAAAAATAACATAAATTGGAGATATTGATACAACAATATAATATTGGAAAAGAAAACGATTAAATGTAACCTTGGTCGAAGATTTTGAATGCAGGCAACTTATGCCCAAAATCCTAATGAATGGATTCAATCTTGAAATGAATCCTGTTAAATATATGTGTAGAAATCGGAAGAACATGTAGATGAATGGTTGAAGATGGATGAAACTTACACTGCAGGTAGCTGCTCATGGAGAATGGCTGTCGACGGGGAGAAAACGTCCAATGGACAACGATTTTAGGGTTTTCGTGAAAGAGAGAAAAAATGAAATTAAGGTGGAATGTGCTTTTATACCTGGGTGAAAAAAATCCAAATCTTGACCCATGACCCGCATGTAAAAAGTAGATGAAACTTTGGGCGGGATTTTGAAGCCAAAAGTGGCTCATTGAGTGACACGTGGAGGAACCAAACCTTCTTTTATTAATATACATAGATAATATATATTAATATTAAAATACAAAATTGGCATTTGAACTGAAACACGCAAAACTTTGCATGTGTACAAAAAATTGCTAAGAGTAATTTAGAGAGGAAGCATAAATAAATTAAGAGTAAATTACTGATTATGTCCTTTAAAAATATAGCAATTTGCTGGTTTCGTCCTTTAACTTCAAAAATTACTAGGAGTGTCCACATTTTGAAAATTTTGCACTGGTTTTGTCCTTTGTCACTAACCCCGTTAACTTATTCCGTTAAAACCCCCATGTGCCAGTCACATGAGGGGTAAAATGGTCAAATCCCCATCTTCTTCTTCCCCACCTAGGGTTTTCAAATCTGATTAATTTCAGATCCCTAATTCATGTTGTTTTTATGGCATGTCTATGAGTTTAAAACGTTTAGAATCATGTTTGGGTCATGAAGCAATGAAAACCCGGTGGGTTGGGGTCCGATTTTGGTCGGTTTCGTGTTGGAATAGTGTCACCGGAGTTTCGCCGGATTCCGGCGAGGGGTGGCTGAAAAACGTTGTTTTTATGGCATGTTTATGAGTTTAAAACGTTTAGAATCGTGTTTGGGTCATGAAGCAACAAAAACCCAGTCGATTGGGGTCCGATTTAGGTCGGTTTCGTGTTGGAATCGTGTCACTGGAGGTTGACGTTCGCCGGATTCCGGCGAGAGGGTGACCTGCGTGAATATGGAAGAAGAGGATGAAATGACTATTTTACCCCTCATGTGATTGGCACATGGGGGTTTTAACGGAATAAGTTAACGGGGTTAGTGATAAAGGATAAAACCAGTGCAAAATTTTCAAAGTAGGGACACTCCTAGTAATTTTTGAAATTAAAGGACGAAACCAGTAAATTGCTATATTTTTAAAAGACATAATCAGTAATTTACTCATAAATTAATTAATGAGGGAAATTATTACATGCATAATCTTTACTCTATAATAATAGAGTAAAATTTTGTCACTTGTCAATTTCTCACACCAATAAGGACACTTGTCACAATATTATTGCCACATGTCAATCACCTATTATTTCACTTAATTATCTCTCATATTAAATAATCATTATCTCTCTTATGAAATAAATATTTTTTTATTAAATAATTATAATACTAATAACTAATATATTATTTATCTTTTTATAAAAAACACATTAAAATTTTTTTTATAAAGCAAGATATATTTTGTTATTAAAAAAACAAAATTTATGTAAAAACAAGTTATCTTATAAAATGATTTTTTTTTAAAATCAAATATACTATAAAATGATTTTTTTAAACAATGAGATTTTTATAAACAAATAACGTTTTTTAATTTATTTAGAAAAAGAAGTAATAAAAATGATAGAAAAGTTACATCTTTTGTCTGTTATGTTTAACACCATCTTTAAATTCGGTCGTTTAACTTTAACAATTACAAAAATTATATTTATATTATTGGTTTATAAAAGTTAGTTTTTGATATAATATAAACCAAATCTTTTAACGTCAGTTATTTCAAAAAGAGAAATTGTTGCACATCATAAGGTCGTATATTATTTATATAGTGATTAAAAATTTTAAATATTTTTTTATTACTTAAAATATATATTAATATGACAAAATATCATTTTATAATTGCTAAATTTTCATTGCTAATTATTTAATATTTTATATTAAATCTGTGTAACACACAGGTTAATAACCTTGCTAAAATATATTTAAAAAATATTTTAATAAATATAAAGAAGCAAATACTAAATTACAAAAAAAAAATTATGTATGCATACATATATGTGTAAGGGTGTACATGTATATGCAGGTGTATGTGTATACTTATGTGTATAGATACATGTAATTGTGTGTAAGTTTATGTATGTTTTTTTGAACAGCTACGATCTTACATACCACGTATGTTGTTTTAACAAGGCCCACCGCATATATATATATATATATATATATATATATATATATATATATATATATATATATATATATATATATATATATATATATATATAAAGGGAGGCTCCTAAGAAAACTAGGTAATTGAAGAAAACTTAAAAAACTATGATCTAACCATTAATTAAATAAATCAATGGTCTAGATTAAAAGTGGCAGATTTGTAATTAATAGGTAATTATAAAATTTTAAAATGAATGCTGGAGGGTAGTATTGGAAATTATATGTATATGGTGGTTTTTAGAAAACGGTTTAATTAATTACTAGTATTAATGTGATAGACACATTAATTTTAGAAACTCCCCCCAAAATCAGAAACCGTATCCCTCTTTCAATGCATCCAAAATCGTTGACGACAAAATTGATTGAGAATGATTATGGAGAGTGTCTAATTGTTCACGGTGGTGAATCTGTTCCATCATTTGTTTGAATGTGAAGTTTGGAATACGACATAGAAGAATCGTCTGGTAAGAACAAAATTAACGCGGTTAGTAATTCGGTTCGATTAGTGAGATTAGCAACTATTATCTTCATATGTTAGTGTTATATTTTGAATTACATGTTGAATCGATCAATGTTTAAGTAGTTTAGTCAGAATTCTTGGTGTCGCATATTCTAGGGTTTTTTTGGAGCAACCGATTTATACTATCAATTCGATTTTGTTTTGAGTATGTTTGTATTTCTGCAAATAGTTCATAATATTATTTGAGTACATACCTGTAATGACTCTGTAAATCTTATGAAATTGATAGAATTTGATTAAGGTAACATTCATGTAAGAAGTAGGATATGATTACAGTAATGTAATCAGTCTCGCTATGTAAATGTTATGTAATTTTTAGTATTTGAGTATGATAACATTAATGTAAGCAATTTGGATTTCATTACAGGTATGTAATCAGTCTGGTTTTTTTCATTTATGTAATCAGCGTCTTATTCATTGACAGCTTGTATCACGAATATTTATGCTTTGTTAAATCTTGAATCAACCTATCTGTAAGGGTCGATTGAGTCCCCTTGTTATTTTTTGGACAAATTGTTCTTTTGGTATAATGTTACGTAAAATGTTTTGAAAGTTTTAGTTTTTGATTATGATAACTATAATGTAAGCAATTTGTATTTCATTACAAGTATGTAATCAGTCTGGTATTTGTTCATTCTCTGACTTATTCATTCACGGCTTGTATCACAAACATTTATGTTTTGTCAAAACTTGAATCAACCTACCTGTAAGGGTCAATTGACCCCCCTTGTTATTTTTTCCCAACTTGTTCGTATGTTAAATGTTGTGAAAATGTTATGAAATTTATAGTATTTGATTATGATAACAATAATGTAAGCAATTTGGATGTGATTACATGTATGTAATCACACTGGTTATTGGCATGCTCTGTCTTATTCATTGACAGCTTGTATCCCAAAAAATTTATGTTTTGTTAACACTTTAATCAACCTACTTGTAAGGGTCAATTGATTCCCATTGTTATTTTTGCCCAAATTGTTATTATGTATAATGTTAATGTCTAAAGTATTACTAGCATGTGGGATACTATAGTTAATTGCATCATCTTTCACAAATTTCTGATTATACGCATGATGTTTGAGCTTATTCGAATTATACTAAGAAAATATTGAATTAAATGGTTTTGAAGTCAACACCTTGACAATTGTCTTGAGTATACGCATATATGTAATCACTATATTTAGTTGATTACATATATGTAATCATATATTGTAAAAGAAATTCTTAAACTATCTGATTACATATGCAATCATATAGTTTTTTTTTTGGTAAAAATGATAAAAACACAAAATCTAACAAACATAATTCTTGGTGATTAAATTTTTTTGTCAAGAAAACACATAAGTATACTAATTATAAGGTTGTTTAAAAAAGTTACTATAATTGATTTTGGGTCTAGCTTTGTATCACTGAATACATATATGTAATCAGTTAGATCTGTAATAGTGTTATTGATTACATACGTGTAAGCAGTTATTAAAAGCAACATTGTTTGATAACATATATGTAATTAAAGTATATTTTTGTTGTTTTAAATAATAGTATGTGAATATAACAATTTATTAAGTATGTGTAATGAATGCCATGTCATATTTGATCATATGAAGAGTTATAGCATAATATGTGTGTGATAACATATATGTAATCGAATTCAATCAATGACTTATTTGTGTACACGTTATTCATATGACAGGGTTGTGTTAAAATTTGAGGTTGTGGTAAATCTGGAGGTTGTGTTAAATGCTTACATATGTGTTAAATGCTTACATACGTGTAAGCATTTATTTGATTTGGCAGGATTACTCACATGTAATAAAATAATTTTTTATGAGTTGAAATGCTTCTTAATTGCTTTATTTTTTTTAAATAGGCTGATTACTTTTGTACAAAAGTATATAATCCTGATGTATCTGCAGCTGGTAGTACACCCAAAAGCAAATGACATCGAAGCGAGCAGAATTGAGAAGCTAAAGATTAATTAGGCCACCACAAAGAATTTTGTAGATTGTGGTGTGTTCGTCATGAGACATATGGAGATGTATATGGGCAATCATATAAGGTCTTGGGATTGCGGTTTTCCAAAGGACGAGAAATCAAAGAAGGCGAAATGCAACTTGTTAAGGAAGAAGTATGCATGCAAGATGATAACAGCAGATATTAACAAGCATAAAGAAAGGGTATTGCAGGAAGCGATCGAGTTAGATGATGTTAGTAATCAGAATTAGTCTTTTATGTGGTAATGTTATGATGACATTTTTTTTAAACAGAATTATCAGTGGGTATAACTATTAAACAGTTTAATTCATGGGATTTTATGCTATCTTTTAAGAGCATGTTATTCATTAATTTATGGGTTGAACAACAACCATGAACTGGTTGATGCTTATTATATATAAATGTACATTACTGATTATTACATATATGTAATCAAACTATTTACAAATATGTAAGTATATTTAATTTATATGTAATCAATAGTAGTTACAGATACGTGATAAAATTGTAACTAGTTCATGAAATCAAATTCAAAATATGAACATGGCATCTGTAATTGATTATGTATAGGTAACACTATTATATATCTTTAATACATGTAACAACGAGCTATACATATATAAATCAAAAAACAAGTAATGTTTATCACATATTTGATTTAAGCAAGAAATTCATGATTTTGTAATTGATTACGTATAGGTAACACTATTAACTGCATACATTTAACAACAAAACAAACATATACGAGGAATCATATGTAACACTATTAGTCACATATGATTCCTCGTATCAACCAACATTGTTCGCTTAGTTCATATAAAAGAATTAAAATTATACATAAATTAAAAAGCTTCATCCACTCCCTATCTACCCAGCACTAATATTATTAATTGAACAATCAATTTAGAATGAAATATGAAGCATAAATATAAATGGAAAATAAACTTGAATGCACAATCTTTGCTATGTATATTCATAATATTACTCAATAAAGCACCAATGTTAACACATCATTTTTTTAACCATAAACAACTATATTAAAAATATCACGACTTTGTATAGATTGCATAATCAAGTTCAGAAAAGCTTACACTCAAATTAACTCACATTTGTTGGTGCAAAATTCAAGATGAAAAGTATTAATATCAATCCATTTCCAGTTGTGTTTCTTACCATAAGTTGCTAATGGATCCTTCTTTTCCATCCAAATTCTCATACTTATCTTTTTCTTCAGTCAAAAAATCAAAATCAGACAAACCATCAACAAATGAATATACTGTATGTAAATGTGACAAAATGGCAATCCAGAGAATGACCCAGAAAACCCTTTCAACCAAATCTAAATTTTATGATTACATATGTGTAATCTTTAACTTGGTTTCATATATGCCTGATTACATATATGTAATCATATACCTGGTTCAATATATACCTGATTTCATATATACCTGATTACATATATGTAATCATACTCCTGGTTAATTTATACCTGATTACATATATGTAACTAGATATGTAACAGCCGAAAATTTACCAACTTAATAATAAACATGCGAGATTTCAGTAACTGTTGATGTTCGAAGAATTACGTTATCAAAGAAATAAGCACATTTGATCGTGCTTGAAATCCATGTTGATTTGACAGATGAAATTGTTACAGGGTGATAGTATGCGAGAAATGGTGAACGCTGGGCGAAAATCGTGTGCGAAACGGAGTTACGGATTGTCCGGAAACGCGAAACGAAGATAAAAATCGAAAAGTGGACGAAAAGGACCTGGGGCCGTACGCCCCGGGCCACACACTGACATGGGGCGGTACGCCCGAAGCCATGGAAAATATCTGGCATCTTTGGGACCCGCGCGGTACGCCCCAGGTGAGGTGTTGGTCTGGGGCGATGCGCCTGGATGGGATGGCGGCTGCGATGAGGTTAAAACTTCGTTTTTCACGCAGAACTTCACAAATTCGATTTTTTCTTGTTCTGCTCGACTTTAAGACGCACACACATATATTTTCACCCTTCAAACTTCATCTTGAAGCATATTAAACCCCCGGATCGCATCAAGGAAGGTTTCTGCAAGTCCTGATCGCTGTTCTACGCACAGAGCTCCGTCGGATTAGGTAATGGTTCGTTTTAACCTTCTAGATTGATAATGATTGATTAAATCTTGTTTTTGAACGTGAGGATATAGTTAGGGTTGTTGATTATTGCCTAGATAGATTATAAATGAAGAACTCGAACTGTTAACGGGTAAATACTTGTTTTGAGCCGTTGTAATGCCCGGTTTGCATGAAATCATAACAATGGTTATAATGATTTTAACCATTTGATTATGACAAGGTAGGTGATTAGTTTGATTAATCCTTGAAATACAAGGTTAAATTCAAGTGTTTCAAAGTAATCACAATCATTAACATACTCACTGGAACGAGTATTTGATGTTTATGATAACATGCAGATTAGTATGTTAAATATGGTTGCTAAACCTATTCTCATACTACGTTGTAGTATTTCCGGACATCTGGGCAATCAATAACAAGGATTGATCATTTCTAAGCCATTAATCTGTCTAGGAAAATGTTTCAGCATCATAATCAACAACATTAACTATTTGATTAATCCAAGATTATTCTGACGAATCAAGTGGGTCATCAACTTATTATTAGGAACCGAAATCAGTATAGGTTCCTACATTATCATACCTTGTATGATATGACATTAACCTAAATAGTTAAAAATCTAATACCGGTTTGATGATTATCAAGGCAATGTCTTTAACATTGGATGTTCAGAAAGATTCAATAAGTAAGTTTAGCAATGCCTAAGACGAATTAATTAAATAAGAGAATACGCTTGTCTAAGCCGAGCAAGTAATGTAAAGTATGAATGTCAAGCATGGGTATGAGTGGTTAGGATAAATCAAGTACGTAAGAACGTAATTTAATCTAACCACTAGCCCTATTGGTTTATATAAGGATACCTGAATGATATGTTAAAACAATAATGTTATACAGGTTATTAGCAATTCCTAAAGCCGAGGCTAATTGGGAATTTATTGTAAGTCGAGCTTTGTATTAAGGTGAGTTCTTATAGCCCTGTTTTAAATGTTTTATCATTTTGGGCTGATACGCATGTTATAAAGTTGTTTTATGAAAATGATTGTATGTATGTTATAAAGTTATTGTATGAAAGTGATTTTAACCTGATTATGGTCAGGTAAAGCATGTTTTCAGGAAAAGTATATTTTCAGATAAAGAATGTTTTCAAGTAAAGAATTTTTAAAAGTAAATGATTTTAAGCGTCTCAGCTGAGGTGTCAAGAATGTTTTAAGTCTCAACTGTGGTGGAGAAGTTAATGATTTTAAAAGTCTCAGCTGAGATGTAAAGAATGTTTTAAGTCTCAACGGTGGTTGAGAAAGAAATGATTTTTTTGTAAGACACTCGGCCGAGGACGAGGAGGAAATGTGGTTTTGCCAGCTGCGGTTGAGCAGAACTTGAGCACTGCGGTGCGAGGAACTGTTTATGATGATGATGGTTTGAATTATTTAACCCATGTTATGTATGAATGATGTATGTAAAGAAGTCTTGTACCGGTATGAGCCGTCAACTTCGGTTGATGGATTAAGAGTCCTGTGGAAACACGGGCCTGCCGACTGTGTGTCGCCAGTTGAGGAAATCTTATGCATGTGTAAGTTATCGACTTCGGGTTGATAGTTTAAGAGTCTTGTGCTGCACAAGCCTGTTGACTTCGGTCGGCAGCGAAAGGCTAATGTTTTATGTACAGTATGATTAACGTTATGATGAAATGTATGTTATGTTATATAAAGTTGTGAATGAGTAAAGATTTTTATAGAAAAGTTAACTTCGAACTCACCAGCGAAAGCTGACTTGTTTTAGCATGCATGTCAGGTGGAGCAAGTTATGATAAGGATATGATGGATCGTGGCAGGACATGAGAACTACCTATTCAAGAGCTGGCATTCCTATTAAGAATATATGTTATGTAGTGATTTCCGCTGCTATAGTATACAACCATTGTACGGTTTAAAAGATATGCTTTTGATGTTTAACCAACCGAGGGACTCCCGGGGAACGGGGCCTCTCAAGATAAGTTACATATTTGTAACAATATAGGTAACGATATTTAATAATAAAATACATATAATTATGTTCTTCATTTTTTCATATTTCTTTTCTTCAATGTAATTGCATGTTTTTTGGTCGTAGTACATAATTAGTTATATGTTTGAATTTGAAAACATCAATTCGAAGTAATGTTGTCATAAGTTATGGCAGGGTTCGTTAATACAGTTCGTGTGGAAGAAGACCAACAATGAAGGATACAAAAGAAAACATTTAAATACTCTAAAACCAAATCGTAATCGTAATCTATGAAGGTAGGAAGTAGATGTAACATCCCAAATTTTCTAATACAAGTTACTTGAACTTACAAATGGGCAACAAATAATAAGCTTGAAGGAAGATATACGAAAAATAACCAAGTGAAACTTAGAGATCGTGTACTCGAAATTTGTGAGATTTCGAGTACACCAGATTCTGTGTACACAAGATTTCGAGTACACATGTTCTCGAAATTTTGTCCCAGTTTTCGAGTACAAGGACACTGCCTATAAATAGGAGTGCCTTGGGAAACGTGACAGACTTTGGCTGGAAACTCATCTCCTTTCGAGTACACGAAGCAGATTTCGAGGACTTCAAGAATCGAGCTTTTGATCGACCAAACGAAGGAGGAAACGCACGGGAATCTGCGGGAGTGATCACTTAACTTCAAGTAAGTGTTCTAAACCAAAAAGCTAGGATTTTTATGCAAAAGTTAGGATGGTTAAACAAAAAGTGAACTTATGCATAAAGTTCGTAACTTTGAGGTTCCAATATGTTGGTAACAACCTAAGGATCATAGAACTAGCTCCCCAAAACCTTAGATGAATTTCTCAGATGGTTATGATAAAAATCATGAGTACACGAAAATATGTTTATGTGAATATTCGAAATCAGGTTTATCCATTTCGTGTACACCACTTCGGGTAGGGAATTCGTGTACACCAGTAGTTCTAGTACAAGGGCCATTTCGAGTACAAGGGTTATTTCGAATACACCTAATGGTTTCGATTACTTGAGTATTTCGCGAACTGCAAGTGTTCGAACACTATTCAGTTTCGAGGACTTGTAGTTATGAGGGGGAAACTAGTAAGCTATGAGGACTTAGAATATTTTCTAAGTCTAAGAACGTACGTAACGTAACGTAATGAGATGATGTAACGGATGTAGGTTCTTAAGACCTAGCTAAGGAGTTCGGCTAAGGAAACAAGAGTCTACTATCAGGTGAGTTCTATACGCCCTCTTTTATGTTTAATGTTTTGGGCTGACATACATGCTTATTGTTATGATGTTATGTGCTCTTGATGATGACGAACGAATGATGATATGCCCTGACTATGTATGCATGTTTATGTGCTAGTATGATCTATGCATGAAAGTATGCTATGTATGATGAATGCATGATAAATGAGTTATGATAATGAATAACATGCCATGATAATGATGCTAGCATATGATATGATGATGACTTTATGATAACATGCTTCATGATGATAACTATGAGAATAGTTATAGGAGTATGACAAGGTCCTAGGTTGCTAGGATGAAAGTATGATATGTAGACATGATACCATGATGTTATGATATGATAACGATGCTAGTATGATATGATGACTTGTGCATGATGCTAGTATGTTATGATGGTATGATGAAATGATGCTAGTATGACATGCCCAATATGCCATGATGACTACGATGAATGATGTTATGATGCTAGCAGGAAATGTTATGATGATTATGATAAAACAAGATATGATGCTAGTATATCATGCATGACGAATGAACGATGTTCCTATAAGTGTTATAGGATATGTATGAGGGATGTACCAGTAATTGTGCTGGGTAGGTATGATAGTCAACCACGACTATAACTGGGTATGATAGTCAACCACGACTATAACTGGGTATGATAGTCAACCACGACTATAACTGGGTATGAAGCCTTGTGCCGGCATGAGCCCACTGTTCATATGGTAACAGTGGAACGTATGACGATGATGTTAAGGATGTTATGTGCTAAGGTTATGGACTACGTGTATGAAATGATGTTTATGTTAAGTATGTTTAATGTTGTTTTATGAAAACTAGAACTCACCAGCATAAGCTGACTTGATTTAGCATGTATGTCAGGTTAAAGTTATGATAAGAGAAGGCATGGAGCTCGGGCATCAACTCAGACGATCCGTTGGTTTTGGCAATTCGATATGATTGTGATACAGACACTTTATTGAATTCTGTTTATCAAACTATGTTTACATTTCCGCTGCATGATTATGAAAGTTTTTAATTTAAGAGCTATGTGTTATGACGAAACCAACCTCTGTGGGGTCGGCCGGGATCGGGGCCTCACAAGTTGGTATCAGAGCCATAGTTTGAGAGATCTTGACATCTCAAATGCCAAGACTTAAACTGAGAATGGGATTAAGTGACGCGGATTGCCAACCACGGATGAACGGATGCCACGAGCTGAATGTTTATGTATGAGTTAAGGGTTAGATGTAAGGTTATGTATGTAGTTAGTGTCATGCACATTGAAGAGATGGGATGGGAAACGTTTAGAGCCTATGAGTTAGGTAAATGGTTAATAGCTCTTGATCAACATCATTAACGATTTACAAAGCTTATTTCGTGCTAAACTGACTCCTGTACTGACTCATCAATTGCTGTATCCTGTAGATAGTTAAATGGCCGGACAAAAGGGTAGACCATGTAAGCAACCACAGGAACCTGAAGAACCACGTGTCGAGAGTGAAGAACTCGTCAATGAAGACGACCACGAGCACAACGAGCAACCTGAGAATGAAGACGAGTTCACTCTAGAGCCTATTGTGGTAAAGGCTATTTCAGACGAGGTCTGCAAAATCATGGATGAAAAGCTACCAGCCTTGATTGCTAAGGCACTGAAGGATGCTCTAAAAGACAAATCTGAAGGAACTAAAGAAAGCACCAAAGAAGATGAAGTGGTGATCATCGAGACAAAGAGCGGCGACTCTATGACTGGGAAATTGAAGGGCTGTGACTACAAGTCCTTCAAGGGATGTAACCCACCGACCTTCAATGGTAAGAAGGATGCTGTGGCCACCTGCCACTGGGTATCCGCAATGGAGGCTGTTATCTCCATCAGTAAATGCCGAGTCGACCAAGCTGTTAAGTTTGCAGCTCACTCTTTCGTCGAGGAGGCACTTCACTGGTGGAACACCATTAAGCAGTCCAAGGCTGCAGCTGATGTAGAGAAGATGACTTGGGACGATCTAAAGGAACTGGTCACTAAACAGTTTTGTCCCAAGAACGAGCTGGATAAGGTCGAAAGGGAATTTCTGGTTCTGAAAGCTGGAAGTCTGAACCACCGTCAGTACACGTCGAGGTTTAACGAGATGGCTAGACTTGTTCCTCATCTGGTTTCTACCGAGGAATGCAGGGTGAAGTTGTACATGGAGGGTTTGCCTCCCAAGGTTCGGATTCATGTGAAGGCAAATGCTCCCAAGACTTATGATTCCACTATGGAGCTCAGTGGAATAGTTTGGGAAGATGTTATGTCGGATGAGCCAGCCAAACAAGAAGCAAAGGTGAAGGAGTCCTCCGGGACTAAGAGGGGTCGAACAGACCAACGAAAGTTTTCAGGCAAAAAGGTGAAGCGTGAGGATGCGAACCGATGCAACAAGTGTGGTAAAATTCACACCGAACAGTGCCTGGTGGGCACTAACTTATGTTTTCGATGCGAAAAGACGGGGCATTTTTCCAGCAATTGTCCGAGTGCCACCAGATGCTACAACTGCAATGGGATGGGACATATGTCCAAAGATTGCAGACAACCACGGGCCGATGCTTCAGGCTCGGGTAAGAAAGATGAGAAGGGGAAGGAGAAGCAGAAGGCTAAAGCACGAGCCTTTACGATGACAAAGGATGATGCTATTGTGGACCCGGACGTGGTCACATGTACCTTTTCTATCGACAATATTCCTGCTTCTGTATTGTTTGATTCTTGTGCCAGTATGAGTTTTGTGTCTTCTACTTTCTGTGATAGGTTATCTGGGAAGGTTAAGAAGATAGATCGGGTATTTGATGTAGAGACGGCTATTAGTAAGATGACCAGGGTGACTGAGGCTATTGATGATTGCTATGTTGAGATAGAAGGTCATAGGTTCCCTGTCCGACTGTTTCTTATAACCTTAGGAGGCTTTGATGTAGTTTTGGGTATGGACTGGTTAGCCAAATATGAGGCTAACATTGTATGTCGACAAAAGATGATATGTTTACGTGCGATGGATGGGAGCTCCGTAACGGTTTATGGTGATAAAGCGATGTATGCGCCTAAGATCATTTCGATGATCAAGGCTGATGTTATGATGAGGCGAGGGTGTGTAGCCTACTTGGCCTACGTGATTGAGGAACGTATGGATATGAGGACGATTGATGATGTTCCCGTGGTGTGTAACTTCCCCGATGTATTCCCTGAGGAACTGCCTGGATTACCACCCGAACGGGAAATTGAGTTCCAGATCGACTTAGTGCCGGGGGCACAACCCGTTGCCAAAGCACCTTACCGTTTAGCTCCAACTGAGATGAAGGAAATGATGACCCAACTACAAGAACTCCTTGATAAAGGTTTTATACGACCGAGTGTCTCTCCGTGGGGAGCATCGGTGCTGTTCGTTAAGAAGAAAGATGGAAGTATGCGTATGTGTATCGATTACAAGGAACTGAATAAGTTGACCGTAAAGAACAGGTATCCTCTACCTAGAATTGATGACTTGTTCGATCAATTGCAAGGTGCAAGCTGGTTCTCAAAGATAGATCTCCGATCCGGTTACCATCAGTTGAAAGTTCGAGAGCAGGATATTCCAAAGACTGCTTTCCGTACGCGTTATGGACATTACGAGTTTCTCGTTATGTCGTTTGGATTGACAAATGCTCCTGCAGCATTTATGGATTTGATGAACAGGGTATGTCGACCGATGCTGGACCGATCGGTGATAGTGTTTATAGATGATATTTTGATTTATTCAAAGAACGAGGGAGACCATGCTTGCCACGTACGTGAGGTATTGGAGATCATGAGGAAAGAGAAACTTTATGCTAAATTCTCCAAATGCGCTTTCTGGTTACGAGAGGTACAGTTTCTGGGTCACGTGGGGAAGGCATTATGGTAGATCCAGCTAAAGTTGAAACGATTATGAAATGGAGCCCTCCGAAGTCACCTACGGAAGTACGCAGTTTTCTTGGTTTGGCCGGTTACTATCGGAGATTTATTCAAGACTTCTCCAAGCTAGCGACGCCATTGACAAAGCTCACGAGGAAAGATGTAAAGTACGAATAGGGCCCTAACCAAGAACAAGCGTTTTCAGTGCTAAAGGAGAAACTTACCCAAGCTCCTGTTCTAGCACTGCCGGATGGAATGATGATCTTGTGGTGTATGCCGATGCGTCACGACAAAGGTTGAGATGCGTACTGATGCAAAGGGGAAGGGTGATAGCTTATGCTTCGCGCCAGCTAAAGATTCATGAGGCTAACTACCCAACCCACGATCTTGAACTCGTTGCAGTGGTGTTTGCATTGAAAATATGGAGGCACTACTTGTATAGAGTAAGGAGTACCATCTATACCGACCACAAGAGCTTGAAGTACTTCTTCGAGCAAAAGGATTTGAACATGAGGCAGAGACGATGGCTTGAGCTGCTAAAGGATTATGATTGTGATATTCTATATCACCCGGGAAAGGCCAATGTAGTGGCGGATGCTCTGAGTCGCAAGACTGATCATCCTGCCATACGAGTAAAATCGTATGGTTTGGTGATAACGCCAGACTTTCTGAACGAGCTCAAGCAGGCGCAACAGGAAGGGTTGAAAGAAGAGAACGTGGGTTTTGAACGTGTCTTCGGGCAGGTCAAGAACTTGGAAGACAATGATTACGGCATAAAGATACGGTTCGGTCGTATGTGGTGCCCAGAAATGGGGACATTCGATCGAGGATTTTAGATGAAGCCCACAAATCACGTTATTCGGTGCATCCCGGTGCGATGAAGATGTATCAAGATCTTCGAAAGGACTATTGGTGGCCGGGTATGAAGTTTAACGTGATGCAGTATGTGAACCGATGCCTTACTTGTGCACAAGTGAAGGCTGAACATCAGAAGCCCTACGGATATGTGCAACCTCTTGAGGTACCGGAATGGAAATGGGAACACATCACCATGGATTTCATCACCAAGCTACCAAGAACAGCTAAACGACATGATACCATTTGGGTGATTGTGGACCGGCTGACGAAGAGTGCACACTTCCTTCCTATCAGGGAAACGTATACGTCCGAAAGGTTGTCTGTTTAGTTCGTGAAAGAGATTGTGACTCGACATGGAGTTCCTGTCTCCATTGTGTCAGATAGAGATACGAGGTTTACTTCCAGATTCTGGAAGCAGTTTCACGATGCTATGGGAACGAGACTGAACATCAGTACCGCCTATCACCCCCAAACGGATGGACAGTCGGAAAGGACTATTCAAACGTTGAAGGATATGCTGAGGGCGTGCATTATCGATTTTGGAGGTAGCTGGGATGACCACTTGCCATTGGTGGAGTTTTCGTATAATAACAGTTACCACTCAAGCATCGAAATGCCACCATACGAGGCGTTGTACGGAAGACGATGTAGAACCCCGGTATGCTGGGGTGAAGTTGGACAGAAAGAGATGGGAAATAAAGCTGCAGTAACTGATATGGTAGAAAAGTTACGGGTGATAAAAGTACGTATGAAAGCTGCACAAGATCGCCAAAACTCTTACGCTGACAAGCGCCGAAGACCGATCGAGTTTGATGTTGGCGATCGAGTGTTGCTGAAAGTATCACCACGAAAGGGAATCATTCGATTCAGAAAGAGAGGAAAGTTGAGTCCGAGGTACATCGGACCGTTTCAGATAAAAGCAAGGGTAGGGAAAGTCGCGTATCGACTGGACCTACCAGAGAAGCTGAACGGGATTCATCCTACCTTCCACGTGTCACATCTTAGGAAATGTTTGGCAGACGAGCTAGCACATGTCCCTTTGGATGACATTGAGGTAGATGACCAACGGAACTACATTGAAGAACCGGTTGCCATTGTGGATACGAAGGAGAAGCAGCTACGGAATAAAACGGTTCGTCAAGTAAGAGTTCAGTGGAAGCATCGGAAGGGTTCAGACACGACGTGGGAATTGGAAGACGAGATGAGGAAGTTGTATCCTCATTTGTTCGAAATGTAACGAGGCAGGTTTTGGGACGAAACCTATTGTAAGGAGGGGAGACTTGTAACATCCCAAATTTTCTAATACAAGTTACTTGAACTTACAAATGGGCAACAAATAATAAGCTTGAAGGAAGATAGACGAAAAATAACCAAGTGAAGCTTAGAGATCGTGTACTCGAAATTTGTGAGATTTCGAGTACACCAGATTCTGTGTACACAAGATTTCGAGTACACATGTTCTCGAAATTTTGTCCCAGTTTTCGAGTAGAAGGACACTGCCTATAAATAGGAGTGCCTTGGGAAACGTGACAGACTTTGGCTGGAAACTCATCTGCTCTCGAGTACACGAAGCAGATTTCAAGGACTTCAAGAATCGAGCTTTTGATCGACCAAACGAAGGAGGAAACGCACGGGAATCTGCGGGAGTGATCACCTAACTTCAAGTAAGTGTTCTAAACCAAAAAGCTAGGATTTTTATGCAAAAGTTAGGATGGTTAAACAAAAAGTGAACTTATGCATAAAGCTCACACCTTTATGCATAAAGTTCGTAACTTTGAGGTTCCAATATGTTGGTAACAACCTAAGGATCCTAGAACTAGCTCCCCAAAACCTTAGATGAATTTCTCAGATGGTTATGATAAAAATCATGAGTACACGAAAATATGTTTATGTGAATATTCGAAATCAGGTTTATCCATTTCGTGTACACCACTTCGGGTAGGGAATTCGTGTACACCAGTATTTCGTGTACACCAGTAGTTCTAGTACAAGGGCCATTTCGAGTACAAGGGTTATTTCGAATACACCTAATGGTTTCGAGTACTTGAGTATTTCGCGAACTGCAAGTGTTCGAACACTATTCAGTTTCGAGGACTTGTAGTTATGAGGGGGAAACTAGTAAGCTATGAGGACTTAGAATATTTTCTAAGTCTAAGAACGTACGTAATGTAACTTAATGAGATGATGTAACGGATGTAGGTTCTTAAGACCTAGCTAAGGAGTTCGGCTAAGGAAACAAGAGTCTACTATCAGGTGAGTTCTATACGCCCTCTTTTATGTTTAATGTTTTGGGCTGACATACATGCTTATTGTTATGATGTTATGTGCTCTTGATGATGACGAACGAATGATGATATACCCTGACTATGTATGCATGTTTATGTGCTAGTATGATCTATGCATGAAAGTATGCTATGTATGATGAATGCATGATAAATGAGTTATGATAATGAATAACATGCCATGATAATGATGCTAGCATATGATATGATGATGACTTTATGATAACATGCTTCATGATGATAACTATGAGAATAGTTATAGGAGTATGACAAGGTCCTAGGTTGCTAGGATGAAAGTATGATATGTAGACATGATACCATGATGTTATGATATGATAACGATGCTAGTATGATATGATGACTTGTGCATGATGCTAGTATGTTATGATGGTATGATGAAATGATGCTAGTATGACATGCCCAATATGCCATGATGACTACGATGAATGATGTTATGATGCTAGCAGGAAATGTTATGATGATTATGATAAAACAAGATATGATGCTAGTATATCATGCATGACGAATGAACGATGTTCCTATAAGTGTTATAGGATATGTATGAGGGATGTACCAGTAATTGTGCTGGGTAGGTATGATAGTCAACCACGACTATAACTGGGTATGATAGTCAACCACGACTATAACTGGGTATGATAGTCAACCACGACTATAACTGGGTATGATAGTTAACCACGACTATAACTGGGTATGATAGTCAACCACGACTATAACTGGGTATGATAGTCAACCACGACTATAACTGGGTATGAAGCCTTGTGCCGGCATGAGCCCACTGTTCATATGGTAACAGTGGAACGTATGACGATGATGTTAAGGATGTTATGTGCTAAGGTTATGGACTACGTGTATGAAATGATGTTTATGTTAAGTATGTTTAATGTTGTTTTATGAAAACTAGAACTCACCAGCATAAGCTGACTTGATTTAGCATGTATGTCAGGTTAAAGTTATGATAAGAGAAGGCATGGAGCTCGGGCATCAACTCAGACGATCCGTTGGTTTTGGCAATTCGATATGATTGTGATACAGACACTTTATTGAATTCTGTTTATCAAACTATGTTTACATTTCCGCTGCATGATTATGAAAGTTTTTAGTTTAAGAGCTATGTGTTATGACGAAACCAACCTCTGCGAGGTGCCCGGGATCGGGGCCTCACAGTAGAAATCAAACATAATTGTTAATAACAAACATGGTCGATTGAAGAAGATGAATCGCAAAAACCGACTTGCAAACTTGAACTCAATCTATTTGCTACCTCCAAAATTGAAATTTATTTCAAATATAGATGCAAAATGAATACCATCAACTAGTTACGATTGTCTATAACAAAAATGCTTTAATTTCTTGTTTTATGATAATAGATCAGCCATATAGCAATCATTATCTGATATTCTCGTCAAATTCAAAATTTATTTGATAACAATGAAATATCACACAATTAAAAACTCACCAGTTGCCGTCGTAGCCTTCAATTCCGGAATCTTATTTTTCACCTTAAAAATTACAACATAATCAAATTAATTAATTGAATTTTGCTCAGAAAGAAGTTAATTCAAGCTCAGAAGATCAAGAACAACAAATCAAACATCTGCCATCATAATACGCAAGAAAAAAAGTGAACAGATTCATACAAAAATAACAAAATCAAACATATACAAGAATCATATCAGGAGATGTAATGGTGGTCGGAGGTGGTAATCGGATTAGGTGGTTCGCCGGAGGTGATGAGATGGGTCACTATGTTGAGCTTCAGACGGGTTAGTCTATGGCTGGTCTTCGTTTTCCTGAAAAGCTAACCGGAGTCAGCTGATAATCGCATCAAGGCTGCCCCAGGTTCGCCGGAGAGGGTTTCGCCAGACATCATCAGTGGTGTAGGTCATTTGGTTTATCCTTTATTTGAAATGTGAGAGACAAAAGGGGATTTAATCAAAGAAAAATAAACTCCAAAAATAGATTAGGTACAAATTTACAAAAACAACCTTTTGTAATAAAAGAAAATAAAAAACAAGTAAATTTTGTGATTGGTTAGAAGAGGTTTTCTTGGTTTTCTTAAAAAAGAGTGATTTTCTTATGATCCATCCCCTGTATATATATATATATATATATATATAGGGAAGTTTTCAAATGATAACTCATTGATAGAGCAATAACCCATTAACTCAAAGCTAATGACTAGTCAAAAAGTTAAGTGTTTAGGATTGTGTCATGTGTCATCTTTCATATTAAAAGACAGAAGAGTATTTTAGTCATTTGCAGTATATTAAAAAGCTGGAATTAATTTGGTGGCGTCATGTGTCACCTTTTAATATATTTTAATATATTTACTTTTTTATTTAAAGTTTACCCCTCTTTTTTTATACATTCATAACTTTTTTATACTATATTATTTTTTATAAAAATTGCACTGTTTTACTCGTCTTATTTTTCTCTTTAATTACGTTATAGTCTTGAGTAGGTTTTTTTATTTTTTTTCGAAAGTTCGTATTTACACCAATGTAACAAGTATAAAAATAACAAATTATTTGTAACGAGTGGTAATGAATTTGGGCTTACATTGTTGTAAATTAAATACGGGTTACGTTTAAGAGTGTAAGCGAGCCAAGCCAATCCCGAGCTCGTTAATTCCGTTATATTCTTGACTACGTTTTTTTATTTTTTTTCCGGATGTTTGTATTTACATCAATGTAACAACTATAAACATAACACATTGTTTGTAACGAGTTGTAACGAATTTTGGTTTACGTTGTTGTAAATTAAAAACGAACTACATTTAGGGTGTAAAACGAGCCGAGTCGATCCCAAGCTCGTTAAGGCTTGAGCTCGACTTGTTTAGACAAAATAAATGATATAAATTGAGCCTAACACATTTTTTATATCACTGTAATTAAATAATTGATATAATATAACCATATTTAATTTACAGCAATGTAACCAAAATTCGTTACACAGTCATTTTAAATTTATTGTAAACGTAACTTTTATTTTACTTTGACTAAAAATTTTGGATTTAAATCAACAACCCCAAGAACGAGCCGAACCATTCAAGCTACTCATGCTACGTGCACTCGAACTCAAACCAGGTAATCCCATACCATTATATTTCTTATTCAACGAGGATCAAAAGCCCTATCATTTCGAGGGCTTACAATTAAAGAATAAGTTTGTATATTACTAAATGAAATCCACTTTATTCAGTGCACCCTCCCCCATCCCAGGGGTTAAAACTCTGGGGTTGGGGAGAGGAGACCCTGGTTCGAACCTCATCAGCGGAAGCTTTAACCGTTTTTGTCATTTTTCCATCCATTCCAAGCTAGTTTTTTTAGAAAAATTTATTTAAAATCTTAAAAATCCGATTGAAATATTCTGGATTATTCGAATAAAAGTTCGAGATAAATCTTAATTAAATTTATTTAATACATATTAATGGATTTAAAATATTTTAGTAAAATATTAGAAATCATAAAAAAATTATTTCTCATAAGCTGATATAAGTAAAACTAAAATTTTAAAATATATTTAAATTAAATTCTTTTATAAAATTTATTAAAAGATTTAGAGTAAAATGTCATTTTAGTTTCTATGGTTTGACAATTTTTGTCATTTTAATCCAATAGTTTAAACTTTGCTATTTTGGTCATTATGGTTTCATTTTATTGTTATTTTGATCATTATGATTTCCATTTTATTGCTATTATAGTCCAAATAAATTTAAACTTTTCGACTAAAATGACAAAATTGATCAAACCACAAGGACGAAATGACAATAAAATGCAAACAGTAATGACAAAAATGACAAAATTTAAACTATTGGACTAAAATGGAAAAAGTTGCCAAACCACAGTGACCAAACTACAAGGACGAAAATGACAATAAAATGTAAATAATAATGACCAAAATGACAAAATTTAAACTATTGTACTAAAATAACAATAAAATGTGTTTGCCAAAGCATATTTCATTTTTTTTATTTTATTTATCAAAGTTTAAGAAAAGTTTCAGAAATTAAATGCATTTAAAATCTAGGTTTTAAAAATATTTGGTTTAAACTTGAGATCTAAAAATTTAAAATGATTATTTTTAAATCATAAAATTCTTTAAAAGACCAAATAAAATCTTTAAAAAGTTATTTTAAATGACTATTCAAACAAATCATGTTAGTGCTTTGTTTAAATGTATTAAAATGATTTTAAGAATATATAATAACTATTCCAAGTGTTTAAACCAAACGCTCCTAAATTTTACAAATGTTTTTAAATAAACATTTAATGGATGGAAAATTATCCAAGTAGTATTCTTAGAAAATTCAAATGCAAATTAACAAATAAATAGAATATTCAATATACTATTTTATTTATTAAAAGAATATTATTAAATATTCTTAAAAGTATTATTCTAGTTTATTCATACAACTATATTGATAAAATAAATAAAAAGAATATTTTATATTCTATTTTATTTATTAATCAATAATATGTGAATATTTATTTAATAAATATTCCAAGTATCCATTCAAACATAGATTTTTTAAACTAAGACTTTCATTAGAATGCCATAGTTCTAGGATCTTAAACCTGAACTATAGTTTGCTAAGACATGATTACTCAAAACTTGAGGTGAGTAGATAGCCTTGTTTCCTTATTCACTAATCAAGGAGTTGGAACTAGCTAGCATTCAAACAAATAAGTTTCTTCACACTCCCTTTTACATACTTTGTTTTTGAGATGTTACACATGTCTTACTCAAACTTTATTTATTCTATTATTCATTCAATCTATGATGCAAGCCTTAGACCTAGTTAGACATATGTGTTAGATGTTATGCATAACAATGTGTTGATGTATGTGCGATTTTATGTGTGTTGCCAGTCAAGCAAGCTAGTACTTAGTAGCCTAAGATGTGTTAGATATCATCTTCGCATTGGCTTTTGTCATTGTGTGAAAAATGTGAAAAGTACACCTGACAAACTTGTAGAAATACAAATGTTAATTTATAGTATGGTAATACTTGAATTAACAGTTTGTATGGATACTTGTTTGGACAAAAGCTATGGTTATTCATTTATTCATTCTACTATTCAAACCTTGTTTTTATGCTATGCTTATGATACATGATGGAAGGTGAATGGTATGAACCTCATAAGCTTTAATTGGTTGATTTTGATTATATTTATATGCTTATATTCCTTGAATTAGATAATGTTGCATTTCGGTTGCGTTTCAGGTTAAAAAGCTAAGAACCGGAGCATATAACGATAAATGAAGTTAAGGAAAGAGGGATTGGTGATTAAAGGATGACAGAGAATGGAAAAAACAAGATTTTGTTCCAAACGGGAGGTTAAACGGAGTCCGGATGAAGAAATAAAAGCCAAAACAAGTTTAACACGAAAACCGGACCAGGGCGTACCCCTATGACTCAGCCGTACCCTCCCATGGTGATGAAACATGAAGTTAACAGAAGTTAAGAGGCGTACCCCTACGGCTCAGGCGTAGGCGTAGGGGGATACTGCATCCCGAAAATTTGTTTTTTTATTATTTCGATCTAGGGTTTTGGGGCATCTATCATTCAGCCTCCAAGGACTTACCTAGTGCGAAAAAGAGTTCCAAAAGTCATTCTTCATCAATAGCCATCGATCGGGGTCATTTCTAAGGCGAATCGAGATGAAATCTTCAACCGAATCATCCGAGATCACCCCGTCATGCGTGGCTAATTCCTTCGTAAGTTCTCCCTGGTTAGGTGTGACACCTCGTATTTTCCAGGTCAGCATTTATTTTATTTCAATAATAATGTGTATTATTATTTCATACGTGGCACTAGAATAATTGGTATTTAGTGTGACACGTGGCACGACAGTCCAAACACACCGATAATTCGAGGAATTATTGCACAACACTCGCACGTGTCTCGAATAGCGAACATTGGTGAACGGATCAAACCACAATACACTTTCACTGCTCATTAGGTTCTGGGGAACCTAAGTTAGTATAACAATGCTTACGAGTCGAGAAACGACGATTGTAATCGATAGAAACGCGAAAATCGGTTCAAAACTATGAAATTGGGCTTATTGGGCCCAACCGAGACCATCGCGGTACGCGACGGGCACCCAAATGGGCCTTTGCGGCACGCGCAGCTCGGGCGGGAGAATTTGAAATCTCTGAAATCCATCGCTATACGCGACGACCGATCATCTTCCTGCATCGCGGTACGCGGCGTGTTTCGGGAACCGAATGATTATTTTAATCATCGCGCTACGCGAAGCTGCTTTTTGTCAGGTGTCGCGGTACGCGGCGACGCCTAACACGCAAAATCTTTATAAAACCAATGTTAATCATTCTGCTAACCTTTTCACCGATTTCTTCAACTGAAAACACTCTACCTCGACCATGATCACTCTGAAACCACCATTGAAGCCATCTTGAGCTATTGGGAGGCCATTTTGAAGATATTAGAAGGAGTTGGGACTAAGGAAGAGCATTGGAGGCCAATCTAGCATCACCACCCTTCACATCTCGACTAAGAAGCTTCCCCAGCAGGCTTTGGAGCTTCAAACCATCAATCTTAGTCCATAACATACGATTTGAAGCCTTGTGAGGTAGTATCTACAACCATTTTAGCTTAAAACCACTTGAAATCACACATGCAAGCCATTTTTGCCACATGCACCACCATCACCACTTGAACCACGAAATTTTGATGTTCTAGATCTATTATTGGGTGATATTGTTACTGATTTAATGATTAAATGATGATCTTTGGTGATTTTGACTTCCTATAATGATGATTTGTCGATTTATTCATGAAATAAGTACTTTAAACCACATGCATGGAAGATCCATGTAATTTTTGATGATTTTGAATATGAATAGATGATTCATGATGATAGTTGGGGTTATTTGCAAGGTCTATGGTGATTTTTATGCTCAAAATGATGATTTATAACATTATTTCCATATTTAGCAACTTTATTTATGTAAGTATGTAAATAGATGAGTTAGCAACCACATGCATCTGATTTAATATTTGATTTATGCTTAGGAACATATTATATGATGTTATTGATGCATTTGAATGGATAGGATTGCTAGAAATAGGATTTTATGAATGTTACTATAAATAGAAACTTTTTATCATGAGTTTGCTTTAAAATGATGAGATTGATAATCTTGGATGCCTAACATGCTTATTTGAGGTTAATATGATGATATTGAGGGATTAATGCTCTTGACAGAATGAAATATGTGCACATTGTCATGAGTTACTATAAATAGTAACTTTATTTTGCAAAGTCTATAAATAATAGCATGTTTGTTGTAAAGAATATGATTTAATGACTATTTAGGACTAAGATGATGATATTATGATGAAATTGTTATCTAGACTTTGTGTCATATGCTTATTCTAGTAACTTTCTAAATATAGTAACTTTTACGCGCAAAACGTGCTTAACCGGCTATGTGTCACTATGTGCTATGTGATGACATGCTCACTTAGGATAAATATGCATATTAGAATAATCGGATTATGATTTCTTACATGACTTGCCTAAATTGGAAACTTTCCCGAAATGGAAACTTACTATAAATAGTAAGTCTCCTCACGAAAGTGACTTTGGTATCCGCACACATCACACAACACTAAAACACACGTTGTCACACCCCGAGCCGGCGGGGTTGGATCGGAGTCCCCGCCGGGCGGAAGGTTCTCGAGGTGCGATATCATGAGTGATAATCGTGATGATTAGATTGTTTACATAGCATCAATGTTAAAAATAACTAAAGCACAATCAAATGATAACTAGGATTACAAAGTTAAATTACATTATCAATGTTCTGCAATTTAACTAAGCAAACCTATCAAAAGAATAACATGTTTATATCTTGTATATGTACAAGATATCAAAAGTAATGTTTATCATCAACAAAAGACGTGCTTCTCAAAAGTCTACTAGGTCCTCTATCTGGGCAGCCTAGTATGCAAATCCAAAAGTCTTAAGTCTATCCCTGTGCGTCACCTGAGAAAACATGTAAGAAAACAAAGTCAACACAATGGTTGGTGAGTTCATGTAGTTTTAGTATTTGTAAAATAGATTTTGCAAACCTCCTAGGTAAAACCTTAACCTCATTAACAACACCTGTATCATCCAAATCGGTATGCTTATATATAGGGCATACCCCTGAGTCGAGCCTACGACCCGCCCAGACGCCGTCCCACCACATACTAAGTCGCATAGGACATTGTTATTAATGATAGTTAAGCATTTTACCTACCGTTCGATTCATCCTTCATCCTAGCTTTAGTTTACTGTTTTCAAAGTCTACAAGTCTATAGCATTCGTATGTAATAGCTCCAATAAGTTTAACAAGCATCGTGTTTAAAAGTTTATGATGTTGACCCAAAAGCATTCATGCATCCCCTAGGTAACAACCTTAATCTCATTAACACCACCTGTATCATCCAACTCGGTATGCTTATATATAGGGCATACCCCTGAGTCGAGCCTACGACCCGCCCAGACGCCGTCCCACCACATACTAAGTCGCATAGGACATTGCTGTTAATGATAATTAAGCGTCTTACCTACCCTCCATTTCGTTTATAGCTTTGGCATTATGTTTAAGTTTATAGCATGAGTGAACATTGAGGAATCACTGTATGGCAAGCACTGAGAGGCCATAAGTCTACCCCTCAAGTCCCGACTATAAAGGTCACCCTATGGCAAGCACTGAGAGGCCATACTGGTGCCTTCTAGTCCTGACTGTGAAGAACACATGAAGGCAAGCACTGAGAGGCCAACTATTGTTCTTCAAGTCCCGACTAGGAAGAACACATGAAGGCAAGCACTGAGAGACCAACTATTGTTCTTCCATAGCCAATAGTTTTAGCATCCAACTAGTTTCACAACCGGTAAGGCAAGCACTGAGAGGCCAAACCGTTGCTTTTGCATGACACGTTTATAGCTTTCATAGTTTAACAACCGGAGAGTCAAGCACTGAGAGGCCAAACCGTTGTTTTTGCATAATAAGTTTATAGCATACAAAGTTTAACAACCGGAGAGGCCAGCACTGAAAGGCCAAACCGTTGCTTTTGCATAATAAGTTTATAGCATTCAAAGTTTATAGCATTATGAGCACTCCAAGCATTTCGAGCATTTAAGCATGATAAGCATATGGTATTTGCATTATAGCATCATCACTTGGCATTAGTGCATAGCATTAAGCATCTAGTTTACGGATATAGATTATAGCATAAGCATTACGAGTATAATTTAAGAATATAGTTTATAGCATAAGCATCGAGTGTGTAGTTTAAGGATATAGTTTATAACATAAGCATCGAGTGTGTAGTTTAAGAATATAGTTTATAGCACAAGCATCAAGGGTGGCGTTTAAGAATAGAGCTTAAAGTATAAGTATAAAGAGCATAGTTTAAGAATATAATTTATAGCATAAGCTTTAAAGATATAGTTTAAGAATATAGTTTATAACATAAGCATTAAGCACTTAGTTTAGGCATCAAGTGTATAAATTAAGCTTCTAGTTTGCAACATAAGCATCAATCACCAAGTTTAAGCATATTGTGGTAGCATAAGCATTAAGTCTCATAAGCATCCAACATATGTTTTCAAGCCTCAAGTTTAAAGTATAATTTTCAAGTCTATTGCTTTTCAAAGTATTCTAAGTTCTAGCATAAGTTTCAACATAAGTATCATGTTTATGTTTAAAGCATTAATTAACATTTCAAGAGTTTTATAAAAATGTTTAACATGCTTCTCAGTCCCGAAGTAAAACAAATAAATTTGAAAAGGGACAAATGAACTCACCTTAGGTCCGAAGTGTTTGACTAAGTAGAATAAGAACACACGCGCTCTTTGTTTGCACTTGTTTTGATGTTCACGCTCCTGTATTGAATTCATTGTATTGTAGTTTAATAATATAAGTTTGTAAGGATTTGTTGTGCGCGTAAGTGTTAGTCCTAAAGTTGACTAACACTTACGAATCTTGTTCTTTATCCGGCTCCAATACTTCTTTGTTAAAGATGTCCTACTTGTTCATGGTCACGAATTGTCATCTATTTAAGACTTTTAATCCTTCAGGTAATTTGTCTAAAACTTGTTATCATTTTATAACAAACAAAATGTTTATTTCACCAATGTGTTGGTTCTTTGTTTTCATTATTTTCAACGTTCATTCAAATGTTTATAAGTTGCTTACCAATCATTGAGCCGGATAATCTTGTAAGTCATTCGTGTTAACATTGGACTTAGGCAATAAATGGGCCTCAAATGTTAGTGGGCCGTCTATGGTTTTAGAAAAAATCTACATGGGCCGGTTAGACCAAATAGAAAGCCATGGGCCGAGTTATTGGGTTGAACAATTTGGGCCAGCATATTCCTATTGGGCCGAATAAGATGCTGGCTGGGTGATGTTGTGGGCTGAAATGAACAAAATGGATCAGTTACTGGGCTTCAACAAAATGGACCCAATCAGTCAGATTAGCTGCATGCTTTTGTTTATATTTGGACCGAATATTAAATGAATTTGGGCCTAGTGTACAAGGTTGGGCCAATAGTAGTATAACCCGCATGTGTCCAGCGAACCTTTCAAAATGGTTCGTTCATGTTGAAAGCTGGTGATGGTTCGGTGATTAGCACAAGGTTCGTTCGAATGGCAATAGCTCATGAAATTTCACAGGTTCATTGTTGTAACAGTCTATAGGTTCGGTGAAGAAGATGACCAAAGGTTCGTGGTTCATACAGAAATAAAAGGTTCAGTCCCTGATTAGAGGTGTGGAGGTTCGGTGGGCAGCCATAGCTTCGCCAACTCGTGTGGGTTCGTGACTCCTACCCTGGTTCGGCGATAGTGAAGGTTCGCCATTGAGAAGGGGTTCGTTGCATGTAAAGGTTCGCAGCAACCAGAGGCTGGGTTCGTGACTGTATCATCCTTAGGGTTCGGCCATTTGAACACAAGGTTCGGCCACACCCACTGTGAACACAAGTTCGTCCCTAGCTCCCACCAACTGTTCCCGCATCATCATCATTTTCATCAACCATGGTGAAACGATTGGGTTAACATGGAGCTATGCTACTAATGTTTCTCTAGACTAGTAGCTCGAAATATAACAGGTTGGTCGACTACATGGATGAGTTCGAACAAGATCATAAGAAAAACCCTATTTTACTGAACTTTCTCATGATCATACCTCCGATTTGGCTGGTGGAAATCTTAGATCCGTTGTACTTCTTTGTAGAACTCGTTAAGAGCTTCGCGTGGGCGCAAGAATCACTCGAATCGGCCAAGAAACGAAGAAGTTATGAGAGATTGAAGATGAAACTTGGTGGTTTTTGGTGTTAGCCGGAAAAGAGAGAGAGAGAAGAGGATGAAGATGATAAAATGAATAAAATGAATTCATTTAAGGTTTTTATATCCTAAGTGGTATCCGGGTTCGTTTCGGTTGCTCGGTTTGCGTTTTCGTCGCGTATCCGGTTCTTTACGCGTATAAATTGTAATTTAAATAAAAAAAAATTAGTTTATTTTAACAAGTTAAATGTTTATTTATTTCTAAAAATTAGTTTAATTATCATTGTATTAATTTATTAGTCGAAACCCGTTATTTTTACGCGTTCCGTTTATTGTTTCGCGATTTAATAAAATGGTTTAAATTTATTTATTTTATGATGAGTTTCAAAATTGTAAAATAGGAAATATTTTATTTCCTTAAATTTATGATCGTTCGTATCGTTATTCGTTTTCGTTTCGTCTCGTCAGATCGCGTCGCCATCGCGCGTATTCGTTCGAATCGTCATTCGAACGAACACGTCGATGGTTTGGCTTTCTGATTCTTGTTTTCTACTGTTAAATCATTATTTCCGAACGTTAAACTGTCAGAATCATTCGTATAGATCGTCACCTATACGAATAACTCGTCGGTTTAGCATTCCGCAATAATAACCGTTAGGGTTTTGTTTTGTTCAACCTCGCATACGTTTACACCAAATAATATCACATCAAATATTTATATTTCAACACTGTGTTGTCTGACTTATTTCTGACTGTTAAATCCTAAGATTTCAGTCAGATTCAGACAATCGTTTAATAGTTTCATGTTAAATCCAAATGCATCAATTAGCATAACATAGTTTCCCGTAACGTGTACTTGAGTTACTGTACAAGTTACTGTACAAGTTACTGTACAGTTTACTGTTCCGGTAATGATTCCGGCACAGATGTTACACACGTTACACGAGCACTTGATCCAAAACGTCACCAACGGGTCGTTAGGTCAAACACGGTCAACACAGTCAACAAGGTCAACACGACCCACACGACAACTTAGAGTTGTTAAACACTAACACGGTCCTGTGAGACCCACGTGTATGTAACACAAACTTACAACACCTACGTGAAATAGGTGACTGCTAGCCGGCGAGATACACGATTTCTGTAAGAAACGCACTACTCAAACTCAGGTGAGTTTACAGCCCCACTTTTACTCTTTAACTGCATTTACTAAACTCTTGGGGTGAGAATTACATTGCAACTGTTTTAGATATATGACTGGTATGTTGTAAAACTATTTTGAGTGTAACTATTATCGCATTAAGTCCTCACGTATCCTTACCGTTAGTTGTGTAACAAACGAGTCGTAATTACGTAGTACTACTGGGTTTGACTAGCCCCACTCGGCACCAATGTTGACTAGAGGTCATAACGAGTGTAATTTCGATGTTAATTTCGGGTTCAGCGATGACCCGCGGAGGCAAACGGAAACAGTCGAGTTTCGGTAAGATGAACTGACACACTCCATGGATCGTAGAATCCAACAAATAACTTAACATACCCAGTATATGTCTGTTTACTTTTCTATCTGTCTAAACCTGTGAACTCACCAACTTTTTAGTTAACACTTTTCGCATGTATTCTCAGGTAACTAATGGAGCACACGCTAGGACACATAGGAGGAGCACAGGATGAGTCACATGCATTAGACTCTAGTGCTAGGCTTGTGTTGATGTATTTCTTTTAGAAACAATTTAAACAATGTAGTTTCTGATACACTTTAATTTTCGTTGCTACAATTTACTTTTCCGCTGTTTAACATTTCAACTTTTCCACTGCCTTATTTTGAAAAACTTGTATTACTTCGCCAAAACTGTATGTGTGTGACTCATATAGAGTCGTTCTATATGACCATGAGCTGTGATCTTGGCCACGTCGCACCCGCGCGGTCTGACACCGCACGTGGGAATTTGGGGGTGTGACATTAGGTTTAGTTGTTTTGATGTCTTGAATATTGTTTATCTGTATTAGACTAGCAATCTAAGCTTTCGAAGCTTTTTGCTTATTGGATTTTGATTTGACTTGTAAACTGGTATGATTTTGAATGAATGATTTGTTTGACTTTCTGCCTGGAGAAATTAGATTAATCTAGTCCATTGTTAAATGAATTATGAATGGGAATTGTAAGCTTGATAGTTGAATGACAACCTTCCATTGTGTTATTACAATCGAAGTACTTAGTCGCGATGTATCACGGTTAAATCGAATCTGTTCATCATGTCTATGTAACTAGGTCTAGAAACATCACTACAGTCTAAACTGAATCCTGAGAGGGCCACCTCTTCCCATTACTGTTTTCACATCAAGTTTTTATTTACTTTGTTTTCTTAATCAGTTTCTTAAAACAACCAATCCAAAAATCTGAATTTACTTTTTCTGTCATTTACTTTTATTTGCATAATCTAGTTAGAAAGTGATTGCTTTCCACCAAACTCCTCGTGGATCGACATCCGACTTACCCGTACTAAGGTAATTAGGATTGGGGCTTTTGCTCTTATTTTTGACTGACCCTTCGACGTCGGTTAATACATTATCTAGTTAGGCTATAGTTTGCATCCTTTATATATATATATATATATATATATATATATATATATATATATATTCAAACTATGTGTGTGATCTCTCCAACTATGCAAATAGTTGACAAACTCTTATTTTACATGTGTAACAGGGTAAGGAATGATGATCAAGACATGAGATAGGCTTAGTAACCTATGTTAATATTGGAACAAATGTATAGACTTTTTAATTATAATACATTGAATATTTCTTGCTAAAGTAAGGTCGTCTCCACAGGGAATCAGTGAAAAGTGCTAATCGTTACTACAAACTAATTAATCTAAAAAATGTAAACTTGGGATTGAATTGAATTAAAAGAACCATTATTAAGCAACAAACTTATCTTTTGATATTGAAAACAATTAATGAAAAAGGTAATCACTTCTGGTTTTGTTAATCATGTAAAAATGATTTTGTTAATCAATTCGATTAAAGTGGTAATGATGGAACAAACGTTTAAGACTTGATCATTCACACAATTACCAATAGATATACGCAAAGTATCACACGATTACCAATGAGTAAACGATGCAAGAAAACCGAATCACTGATGGTAACACAACAATACAAAAACATAAATCTATTGTTTAAATCAATCAAATGGAAATCATATCAAGTTTACAATCAAAAACCTAGATTCAACATCCAAACAATGTTTCACTTACAACCCTAATTGTCCGGAAGCGATTACGAAGAAATTAGCCTTGCATCATCATGATTGGATCTTTGATGCTTGATTCCATGGATGAATTCTTGAATCGAATGGTGATTTGGAGAGTTAGAGCCACCAAAAAAACTCCAATTTTCGTCCAAAATCGCCCCCAAAAAACCCTATTTTCGACTCCCAAGGATAAGTGCTAAAAAAAAGGCAAAGATAGGGTTAAAAACACAATTTTCCGCATTTGGGCGTAGCCTATGATGACCCCCATCAGAACGGTGAACTTTTTCTGCCAACGCTAAATTTTTGGGCATAGCCTTCGATCGGGCGTAGTCTACAGTGACCTAAGCGTAGCCTAAGCCCAAACTGAGTTTTTCTTCGGTCTTGTGTCGTCGAGAAATTCAGTTTTCATATATTATGGATTCCATAACTCTCTCTAGCTCAAGATATGCACCCCTGAAGGTCAGAACTTTTCTCGACCGCTTCTGATCCATCTGTTATCATTTTCACCCCGTTAACATCCCTGGGCATCCATCTAACTTGTTTTTACCTGAAAATCACAATTGTATCTCAAAGTATCATCATTGCAAATAAAATGCACATAAAAACGTAACTTTAAACGGTTAACGCACATGAAAACCAAACTCGCATCAGTTTTGTAATAATGATGCATTAAATATTGAAACTTATAACATAGCACCATTAACTTATGAACAGTCGAGATCGCGCCCCGACGTATTTCGTCGTCGGTCGAGGTGTGACTATGTATGTGTCTATGTGTATGGATGAGTTTAGGGTTTTGGCAAGACCTCTTGTATGTATTTGTTGGGTAACTCTCACGTGCTAGAGATACTTTTGAGTATGCTTATTAGTTTCCAAAAGTTACATTTTGGAAGTTTCAAGTACAATATTTTCTTTACATTCTAAGTTTTATATAGTACGTGTTATGTGTTATATTTAGAAAAAAAAAATTGAAGGACTAGGCGCAAGCCTAAACTTATAAATTATAATGCTTAGAGCCATCCATGACCAAAACAATTCAAAGGATGATTCTAATTAAGCAGCCGTTGGTCCAAAATATCCACTTTAAAGCAAAAGCGAATAAAAACATAATCGCGTCCAAACTGATGTCTATATATTTTAGATAATGTATTTGGTTAGACACCACTGATATCCTATATCTTATAGAGAAACACACATATTAGGTTATGTCTATTATATAAACCTTCTTTCTATATAGTAGCAAATCTTTTAAAGATATTCAAGCTCAAGACCTCGTAACATGCACGAGATAACTTTCATCAGCCAATTATTTTGCAATTACCTTTTATTACCCACTATAGGAACATCCATTAGTGATGTCTATCATAAAAAATAAGTTTGATGTTTATAATTTTGATAAAATTAAAGACAACGTGTGAAAAAGCTCAGAGATCACGTAAATAAATATAAAAAAAAATCATTTGTTTAACTATGCACATAATATGTATAGAAAACAAATCGAAATTATTAAAAAAATTAAACAAGTTAGCTTATAAGCCAGTTTGGTTCTGCTCGTTTCTAAATAAGCCGAATCACACTTTGCAATTGTTAAGATAAACAAGACAACTCGATTTGGCTCGAATCAATTAAATGAACCGATCGCGAGCCTAAGCTTTACTACACTAACTCGGCTCGATTCGAGTCGGACCTTCTACTGACCCTAGTAATTATGTTAATGTGTGTGTATATATATATATAGGAATATTCTACAAAGGAGGAAAACCATAAAAAGTGTAAGAAGCAACAAGAATATGACATGTGTACATTAGGTTAAAGGGTATATATTTCAAAATAAAAAAGGAGGTTATACATGCAAGTCACATGCAAGTTTCTCTCATTTTTTTAAACGTTCATAAATTTTGTATACGTTAATATTTTCTAAAAAAATTACACCATAAAATCAAGAGTTTTTTTATCTTTCTAATGAGTATAATATTAATGTATTTTTTTTAAAAAAAAATTAAAATAACGTCTTAAGTTTTATGGCGTTTTTTTCGAATATTATTCAAATACACATACTATATATATATATATATATATATATATAGGGGATGGAATTTTTAGTAACCCTCATCTTTTGCTACAACCCATTAACCATCATCCAATGGTTACTTGAAAAAGGTAAGTGTGTAGGATCGTGTCACGTGTCAATTCTTTTGTCTTTAGTGTGAAGGGCATTTAGGACATTTGTCATTTATGTAAAGTTTACCCCCTTTTTTTTAACATTCATAACTTTTTTAAACTATATTATTTTTTAAAAAAAATTGTACCATTATACTCGTCTCATTTTTCTCTTTAATTTCGTTATAGTCTCGACTAGTTTTTTTTTATTTTTTTGATGTCATGTATTTACATCATTGTAGCGAGCTTAACGATAACAAATTAATTAAAAAATTTTTCTAACAATGGTAAATTACAGTAATGTAACTCAAAATGAAGTAATGTAACACAAAATGAAGTAATTTACAATGACATAATTAACGGTGACGTAACACATTATTTACAGTGATGTAATTTTCTCTTTAATTCCCGTTATAATGTTGATTAGTTTTTTTAATTTTTTTTCTCATTGTCCATTATTAAACATCGATATAACGAACATAAATATAACACATTATTTTGATTTTTTTCTAACAATTATAAATTACAGTGATGTAATATAACACATTATTTTATTTTTTCTATAACAATGATAATTACAATGATAAATATAACCTTCCCTTATAGCGTTAACCCGTTAACCCTGACGTTTTTTTCCCGAATCTTTGTTTTTTTTGTCATGGTTTTATTATACATAAATAGGGGGGTTTCTTTTTTGTGTTTTTGCTAATTCATCACCCTTTAGAAATTAAATCAAAGTGTAAGTAAGTATAAGTTTTTACACTTACTTACATCAGATAGTGTAACTTAAACTTACAATTGATTTAATTTCTAAACGGTGATGAATTAGTAAAAACACAAAAAAGAAACCCCCTATTTATGTATAATAAAAACCATGAAAAAAAACCCAAAGATTCGGGCAAAAAATGTCAGGGTTAACGGGTTAACGCTATAAGGGAGGGTTAACATTTGATCTTCTTCCTATATATATATAACATTAAATATAGATTATATTTATTATCAAGCATTAATTTTGTATATTTATGTAAACAATGTATATTATTAATAACATTAAATGTGAGTTTTTATATTAAAAAATATTTTTTTAAATAACATAAGAATGCCATGTGACATTTTTTGGAATCAATTATTAGTAAGGAAGATGCGTGAATTATTTTTATAAGTTCATACTTACAGAAAATAATCAAATAAAAATGATGAAACCGGTAATTAATATTTAGATGATAATTAATGAATGACTAATTAATGTTAATGTAATAATAAATGAGCGATTAAGAGAGTTTTAAATGGTTGTAAGATGAGAAAATGTAGAGTATGATAGCAACCCCGTTATTTTATCTTCAATATTGACAGCTGGAGCATGAATAAATTGGACTATTATAAATTTTTATTTATTTTTTATTTTGAACAGCTAAATGAGTCCTCGGACCCAACAACCCACGCGCTGTGACCACAGACCGCTACCAACCTCCGGAAACATTTAAAGCTGGGAATTGGCGAGTGCCGAATCGAGGAACCGTCACACCATCTAGGAGGAAACTCATACAGAGAAAACCCCTAGCTCACCCAGAACATTTTTTGTTCTAGGCGAGACTCGAATTCTAAACCTTCCATTGCTGGTGGTCAAGGAGTACCACTACGCTATAAGCCCAATGATTGGACTATTATAAATAATGTTTTTGGTTCATTATTTGTGGATCAAAGAAACTCAAAGTTTTCTTATTCTAGCAAGAAACCATGCCTTATTACCAAGCCTGCTACTACACCATTCTTATATGCCTGATCTCTTTTTTGATATCAAAGTTGTACAAATCTTGTCATGTTAAATCTCATCTTCCACCGTGCCCGTTTCGCCTTCCGGTTATCGGTCATCTACACCTTCTTTCTCCACATCCTCATCAAGCTTTTCACAAGCTTTCAATCAAACATGGCCCCTTGTTTCAACTCTATCTAGGCTCAACACCTTGTGTTGTCGTTTCGTCACCAGAAGCCGCAAAAGAAATCTTGAAAACACATGAAACTGCCTTTTTAGATCGACCACCTAACTCGATTGTGGATTACTTTACATATGGAGGTAAAGGGTTTATTTTTGCTCCTTATGCACCTTACTGGAAGTTCTTGAAGAAAATCACCATGTCAGAGTTACTCAATATTGGTAAAACATTGGATTCTCTCATTCAAGTGAGGCAAGACGAGATTAACCGGTTTATAAAACATTTATCGCAAAAGGCGACAGATGGGAGGTTTGTGGAACTTGAAGGAGAGCTTATGAAGTTGACAAGCAATGTGATATCAAGAATGTCTATGAGCAAGAGGTGTTCAGAAGAAGATGATGAAGCAGAAGACATAGGGAAGATAATTGCCGAAACAAGCGAGATTATCTTTCGGATCACATATGGTTTTGTAAGAATCTAGACTTGCAAGGATTTGGAAGAATATCTAAGGACGTTCATAATAGATTTGATGCGGTGGTTGAAAAGATCATTAGAGATCATGAGAAGGCAAGAATGCAAGACAAAGGAGTGAAGGACTTGCTCAACATATTACTCGATATAGCAGAAGATGAGAGCATGGAGATGAAACTAACTCGAGAGAACATTAAAGCATTCATTAAGGTACGTCGCGTTACTTAACAAAATAAGTAGATCGCGTGCACAAATTGTTTAACCGTTTTGAAATAACAGAATGTTAAGCGGTCAAAGTTTGGTCACTAGTTTTACCATCGGTTTTTCAGTCACCAAATACTTATTTGAAAAACCGGATACGAACCTGTATCGGTTGGTTTGTGTATCTCTAAAAATGAGGATCATTAACCCATAAAATATTGGAGCCTATAGTCCATGCTGATTACTAGAGGTGGCAATTGTTACCCATGTTAAAGGAAATGGGTTGGTTTGGGTAAACAATTGTAGTATAATGGGTTGAAATGGGTAACATCATAATATTGGATGGGTTGAGATGGGTAGCACTTGAACACAATGCGGGTCAAGACGGATAACCAATAAAGTACGTAAATGCAATGGATTCAAACATTTAAGAATGATTAAATACATATTTGATGAGAAAATCACTAAAAATTATCCAAATGAACTATTTGTTTACTTATAACACATCTAAAGTTAAATTAAATTGATGTTTTTTAACAACAATCCATTTAGATCCGAATTTATTTTGCTTAAAACCCGTTCTAACCCGCACCCATCCTGACCCGAACCCGTTCTGATCCGTTATCCAACCCGACCCAACCCGCCCATTTTGCCAGGCATACTGATTACCAATGAAATTCTAACAGGGTCGGGGAAACTTGAATAAATTTCCCGCAATCCTAATTTGATCGGTTTTGGTGGGAACTAAGCTAACTGCTAATTTTTTAAAATTTCATTTCTTTAAGCATTTTGTTTAAAAACTTTTTTTTAATTTATATTTTATAATAATTTGTTTTTAAAAAATTGTGTTTTTAATACCATTTTATTTTTGGTGTCTTAAAGAAATATATTTTAAAAAAATATATACAAAGTATATTTAATATTAAATATTATTATATAATATGAGATATGCATTAATAAGAAAGATGTGTGAAATCATAGTTAAAGTGTTCTATGAACATGTAATATGTCCCTAAATATTTTAGTTTATTAAAATACACATATATGATGTTTGAAGGCAATTGTATTAAACAAATGTCTATCAATTCAGATAATTTTAATGTCTTATATATGAAGAAAAATATTATCCAAATACATACATATATAGGTAAGGGGCCGGGTAAAAAATTTTGATAACGAAAGGTTGAAAAGATTAATAAAATCCTGAATTAAAAAAAACAAAAAGTTCTAAAATTAAGTAATAATTTATTTCAAAACATGCAATCTTGAACATTATACAGGCCAGGGTGGTGATAATTAAATAGCATATACAATTAAAATAATATTCAAAACTTATTTAATGTTTGAATACTAATTTATTTTCATTAATCAATTCAGGATATATTAGCTGCAGGAACAGACACTTCGGCTATAAGCGTAGAATGGGCTTTAGCAGAACTCATTAACCATCCAAACATAATGAAAAAAGCAGTCAAAGAAATCGATCAAGTTGTTGGAAAAAACAGGCTTCTGAATGAAAAAGACATACCAAATCTTCCATACCTCCAAGCCATTGTTAAGGAATCACTCTGATTGCACCCAACAGGGCCACTGATTCTAAGATCATCAACACAAGATCACAATGTGGGAGGTTATCATATTCCCGCAAAGACTACAACTTTGATTAACGTATGGAGCCTTGGTCGAGACCCCATTCACTGGGACAAACCCCTCGAGTTCAAGCCGGAAAGATTTGAAGGGAAGCAATGGGATGTTAGAGGTCAACACTTTCATCTCTTACCATTTGGGACAGGTAGAAGGATGTGTCCAGGTACTTCATTAGGGTTGCTTACGGTGCACATAACCCTTGGTGCAATGATCCAATGCTTTGAGTGGAAGGCAGGGAGAAATGGGAACCTTTCTACGGTTGATATGGAAGAGGGTATTGGGATCACACTTCCTAGAGCTAACCCTTTGGTTTGCATTCTGCACGACTTGATCCCATCCCATTCTCAATCTAACCTTCATTGATACAATGAGATCTTATGCCTTATGTCTAGTGTTGGATCGGGTTGCTTAATCTAAACAACACTTCACAAGTATTTCTTATACAATCTAACAGGTGCGGAATGTTCTGTTAGAATAATCTCACAAGCACTCAAAATGACAAAGTAATAATCCTTGAACACTAATAGGAACACACGAATAATTTCAAGCTCAAGGATATATTTCTCTCAAAGTCAGAAGTGTTTTACAACATATACAATGGGAGGTTATATAGCCGAGGCTACAACCGTATACACTTAGGAATACAAGTTGGGTATACTAGACAAGTACATAAAGTAAAGCTTATTCTAGTATGTTGAGTGTCTTAACAGGCTAAGACACTCAGTCATGATCATTACATTAATAGACATTGACTTTACAAAGGACTATTAAATACAAAAGACATTTAATGTTGTTGATCTTCAAGGCTTCAGATGATCTTTTTCATTTAATGCAGCATGGGAGAGGTAAGGCGCTTTATCTGACTCATTACATGTTGTCTTTGTCTTTACTCAGACCAGCATGTCTTGTGTCAGTACCTTTTGTACTATGAGAGTAAGCTGCTACAGTCTTTGTCAGAGGATAAACCTCGGAAGTCTTTGTCTTCAATGCATAAGAGGATTCCTCGGAAGCAGTTGTCTTGTATAACCTTCGGCAGGAACCAGTTACCCTTCGGAAGCAATGCTGCTTCCGAAGAATCACTTCTTCCTTCCGAAGGTTTTTATTCAAAGAGGTTCCTATACTTAGACAAAATAAGAAGTTTGGTGAGCATCAGCCTTTATTAGTCTTTACAGTCTCCCCCTAGGCTGATGCTACCAAAACTTCTAAGGAAGGAACCTTGGCTTCCATGTACCCCTCAGTACCTGTGCCCTTTTTCTTATCAATCTGATGGCTGACCTCCCATCTGCTCCATTGTCAGGATTATTGAGAGGGAGCTTATCTAGATCAAAGATATAGGGTTTTGCCAACACTATCAGATGCACAAGATCCACCAGTTTTATTTCTCCATTGTAGTCGGTGAGGATGAATATCCTTTCTTGTGCATTGAAGCTCCAATTTACTAAGGGGATGTATGAGTGCTCATGCATTAGTCTTCGAATATCCCTCATATCTTCTCGAGATTGTGTAGTTTTAGGAGCTGTTTCTGGTGTGACTTCAAGTACTGAGAGGGATGCATCAGGTTCAGAGTCGAAGGAGACAGTTTTTGTTTTCTTTTTCCTTCTAGCCATGCTCTTTCTTCTTATGAATCTTGGTTTGTCTTGAGCAGTGGCCTGACTCCTCAGAACTCTGGTCTGTTGGGCTTCCACAGTTGATTATACTGCTGCACCTGTTGTTGCAGTAGGCTGTGACCCAATATCCTCAGCACTTGAGGGTTTTGTTCTCCTCTCATCATCCTGTGAAAGTCTCTCAGGATCAGGGTTTGATGTTGATTGTTTCCTTTTAGTTTGCTGACCCTTTTTGATCTTGATCACTGAAGAGATTGGCATGTTATCCATTGATGGACTTGATGGAGGAGATATTTGTTCTTCCTTAGGGTTTAGGGGGAACATATTGGGAAACATGGCTTTGGTAGATTCCCCACACATAACTTCTTCTCCCTCTCTGATTCCTGTATCAGAGAGGGGAAATTCTATTCTTGCTCCTCCCCCTAAACCTAAGCCTCTCATTAGGCTTTCCTTTCTTGCCCTTATCTGTTCAATTGAAGGTAACTCACCTCTGGCAACTTTGGCTTTTATATCTCTGATATGCATATCCATGGTTGAGTTCTTCATTGGGCCTAGCTGCCGAGCATGGAATCCATACTCCAGAAGAAAGGCTTTGCACATGTCTCTGTAAGCCTTGTTCTTCTGAGTCTTTGTTGTAGCAATCTGGACTTTGGATGCAGCAGCTTCCTATTCCTGCTGCTGCATTTTGTCCAGCTCGGCAGCCATTCTAGGTACCGACCAGTTAAAGACTTCATCAAAGTCATACCCTCTCTCTTCGAGCAAAGCGGAGAGTCTAGCTCGCTCTTCATCTAGAGAGGTATTTGGCCGGCCCTTAATTTTCTTTGGTCTTCTCTCCTCCAGTTGTGCTTCCTCCTCTGGGGTAAGCTTTCTTTTTCCTTTGTCATCAACGGTTACATTTACCCCAGAGGAGATTTCTCCTGTAGCCTCACCAATTGGTTCATCGGCAGATAGCTCCTCTGTGGAGGAGTCATCAATAATGACTGGGCCTTTGGAAACAGCTGCAGCTTCGGAATTAACCTCAGCATTCACTGTCTCCTCCAGTTGACCAATCACCTTGGATGATTCCTTATTAGTTTCCACAAAGGGCTCAGGAGAGGAGGAGAGGTCTTCAGCAGCTTCTGTCCCAGAAGGGGACACAGGTTCCATTGATATTTGTTCTTCTTGTGTAGCTTCTTCCATGGTAACCTGGGCTGCAGTCTCAGAAGGAGACTTAGTCCCAGAAGGGGACTGAGGTTCCAAAGAGACATTTGATGTTTGCTGTTCAGTCTCTTTGACAACCTCCCTTGTATCCTCAGAAGAAAAAGAAGAGGAAGTAGAAGAAGAATCTTGAAAATAAGTACCCAAGAAGTCATCCCATTCAGCAGTCAAAGTGACTATGGATGGATTAACTTCCTGTGCACCCTCCTCTTCTCTTGCTTCTGATCCTGACCCTGCAGTTGGTACATTCTCCCCCTTTTTGGTAGCATCAGGGGAGGTGAAAGTGGAAGTAGCAGGATCAGGATGAAAAAGATGTAGAATAACAGGTGGACGCCTCCTGAGATCCAGAATGGTTGCTTCTTTGGTCTGGATCTCAAGCCGCAGGGTAGCCACCTCAGCTTCTAACTGAGCTACCCTGGCTTGGAGGGAAGTTATTGTAGCCGTCAATTCCTGTGTGGGTGTGCCCTCTTCTACCGGAGTAGAGTCATGGGGCGATGGAGTACTGAGCCGAGCTCCTGCACCTCTACCACCAGATGTGGTTTCTTGGCACCCTGGATTCCCTTCATTGAGAAGAACCTCAAAGAAGTCCTCCCCAACATAGGTTGCCGCAGGTGAGGTCCTAGTGCCTGTACCACTGTCCTGTGGATCTTGATTAAGATCAACAGTAGTGGCAGCCTCACCTGCATTGACTCCTTCAAAACTACTGGGGCCAACCTCTGATATAATAGGCTCTGGGTCAGGAAACCTTGCCTGTAACTGTGTCACCACTCTCATTAAAGTTTGGGTAGTGGGAGAGAGTGGTTCCTCCACAGGTAAGGCAGAAGTTCCAAGAGCCGGGATAATAGTATGGGAGGGGGGCATATCTGGGTGATAAGAACCTGGAGACCTGGGAGACAGTCTCTGATCTAAGGGAGTAGCTTCATGAGAAGCAGACTCAACGATGGGTGTATCCCTTTGAATATTCTCAGTTATGTGTTGTGACATAAGCTGAGGGCTTGCAGGCTGGTTAAGGGCAGCCACAGGCTCCAAAGGAAGAACCTGTGGACAAACAAGGGGTGTGGCTTTCACCTTAGGTAGAACTGTGCCCTGAGCAGTCCTTTTAACCTTTTTCTTTTTGGGTTCAGTAGAAGGAGCCTGAACAACTGTAGAGAGTTGCACAGGGTTTCGTTTGCGTTTGTAAGTGATTTTGATGGGGTGAGGAACAAAAGTGGAAGGTGTGGGTTCAGCATCTGTGGGGTTAACAGAGCTGTCACCTTCTGAGGTATGGGACACCATAGTGGGAAGAAGGGGAGTGAAGTTCCCAGAGAACTGGGCACCCTTCTTCTTAAGTTGTACAAAAACCTTGGACGAGACCAAGGGCATTTTATATGTATTCCCAGTTAGAGAGAGGAAAGTGCCCAATTCCTCATTGAAAATCTGTTGCAAAAACCTGGGAAACATACAAAATTTCTTTGGTGACGAAATATTGTCAACCAAATTATTGAAAATAAAAGCAGAAAAATTAAACAGTTTGTTAGAGATCAAACCATGAATAGCCGAAGCTAAGTCAGATGGTATTTGATCCCAACCACCAGTTTTATTGGAAAGACAGTGTAGGAACAAATGTATGAGGTACTTGTAATTGTAGGACACTCTACCCTTCAAATAGGTTGTTGAAGGGAGAGGACCTTCGTACCCCATCGACTGAAATGTCGATGCTACCTCATCCTTTGGGAATGAGACCTTTCCACCGGCATCATGTAGTTTGAGATGCCGACAGATGGTCTCCACAGAAATAGCAATAGGATGAGCATCAATGGTGGCAACAAGAGACCGACCATTGGGAGACGAAGAAACAGAACAAGATGCCCAAAACTGTTGGTGATGAGATTCATACACCAAGGGCTGAACGGTTAGTGCAAAGAAATACCTGCTCCTTTGAAGAAAGGAGATTATTGGGGCGAAGTCAGCATCATGTTCCGCTGATAACTCCGCTGGTACATTGTGAGCAGGTTTGAAAGCAAGAAGAGCCATGGCAGTTGGTGATTTTAGGGCACAATTTGGGAGATCAAAGAAAAGAAGAGTTCAAAGTGAAACAGTTTGTGAGAATTTGAATGAGCGGGAGACCTTTATATACCTTCGGATTTCAGCATTAAATATAGAAACACATTTAATTTTGAAATCCGGATGTCAGAAAAAGGTCTTCCGATGACAGCTGGTTTCATAATAAATGTAGGAATTTTCATTAAGTTCAGAATTGCTTCCGAAGATGTGGCTTTCGGAAGGAGTGAATTAGACCAAAAAGGTTTCTGAGGAGTTTTACTTCCGAAGAATAAAATTTATACTATCGGAAGCACTGCTTCTAAAGATCAGAAGCAATAATTTAGAAGTATAAATTTAATACATCGGAAGCAAGTGCTTCTGAAATGTTAGATAATTCATCAGGTAGAATGTTCTTAGGAAGACACCTTCTTCTGAAGAGTACCTTGAGAAGCCTATGCTTCCGAAGATAATGTATCGGAAGAGTATTACCTCAAAAGGTAATTTAGCTTCTGAAGTGTGATATCTTCCGACAAAGGAAGAAATAATGCTTCCGAAGACTTAGCCTATCTTCTGCTGAGTAGTTACTCATCGGAAGATAAGTTAAGTTTATCTTCCGAAGAATTATATATTCCTTTTCAGTTAATTTATTCAAAGTTAAGCATCCCAATGGATGTTATTAAGTACCTGAATCTTCCTTCATCAAATGCCTTTGTGAAGAGATCTGCCAAATTGTGTTCTGAATCAACTTTGACCAAATGAATCAACTTCTTTTCTGCACAATCTCTGATGAAATGGTATCTGATGTCAATGTGCTTGGTCTTGGAATGCTTGACAGGATTATTGGTGATGGAGATTGCACTGGAATTGTCTATCTGAATAGGAGTATTGAACAGATCTACTCCATAATCCTTCATCTGATTCTGAATCCAGATGACTTGTGCACAGCAGCTAGAAGCAGCTATGTATTCAGCCTCTGCAGTAGAAGTAGAAACACATGACTGTTTCTTGCATTGCCAAGACACAATTCTGGATCCAAGGAATTGGCATCCTCCTGATGTGGATTTCTTGCTGATGTTGCACCCTCCATAATCACTGTCAGTGTAGGCCATGAACTGAAAGTCTTCATTTCTAGGATACCATAATCCTAGACTTGATGCTCCTTTGAGGTATCTAAAGATTCTTTTCACAGCTAGCATGTGTGAGACTTTGGGATTGGCCTGAAATCTTGCACATACACAAGTTGTAAACATGATATCTGGCCTGCTTGCTGTGAGATACATCAAAGAGACTATCATTGCTCTATACTGGTGCTGATCAACATCCTCCCCTTCAAGATCAGGGCTAAGAGATGTTGTTTTGGACATAGGAGTTCCCAGAGCTTTGCAATCAGAAAGCTTGAATCTTTCAAGAATGTCCTTGACATATTTCGATTGACTAATGAAAATCCCTGTAGGAGTTTGTTTCACCTGTAATCCAAGAAAGAAGGTGAGTTCTCCCATTGAACTCATCTCAAATTTGGATTTCATTAGAGATTCAAATTCCTTGCAGAGAGATTCATTAGTAGAACCAAAGATAATGTCATCAATATAGATTTGAACTAGCATGATGTGTTGATTAGACTTCTTGAAAAAGAGAGTTTTATCAATTGTTCCTCTCTTGAAGTTGTTTGCCAACAGAAAATAAGATAAAGTTTCATACCATTTTCTGGGAGCTTGGTGCAACCCATAAAGAGCCTTATCAAGCTTACAGACATGATCAGGAAACTTTGGATCTTCAAATCCTGGAGGTTGACACACATATACTTCTTCATCAATTTTTCCATAAAGGAAGGCACTCTTAACATCCATCTGAAACACTTTGAAATCTTTTGCAGCTGCAAATGCCAAAAATATTCTGATAGCTTCAATTCTGGCAACCGGTGCAAAGACCTCATCATAGTCAATGCCTTCCTCTTGAGTGTATCCCTGAACAACCAATCTTGCTTTGTTCTTGATAACAACACCTTTGTCATCCTTCTTGTTTCTGAACACCCATTTGGTTCCAATGGCATACTTTCCCTTAGGCAAAGGGCAAGTCTTCCAAACTCCTTGTCTTTGAAACTGAAGAAGCTCCTCTTGCATAGCTTCTACCCAACTGTTATCTTTTAATGCCTCTGCAACCTTCTTAGGTTCTATTTGGGATAGAAAACAGGAGAACAAGCAAACATTTGCTTCATGCATAGAACTTCTAGTTCTTACACCTTCTTCTACATTGCCAATGATGTTCTCAACTGGATGAGTGTTGTGAATTCGAGTTCTTGGAATCACATCCAGTTGAGAAGCTTCATCCATGTTGAGTGACTCAAGATTAGGCAATACTACTTCAAGATGGATCTCTGGCAGATCTTTTAAATTCTGAATTTGGACTGTGGACGGTTGATTTTCTCTGGGAATGATGATCTGCTGAGTATTTGCCTCTGCTGAAGGGCTTCCTACTTCTTCTAGATGTTGTAACTCAGAAGTTGATTCAATTGACGGTCCTGCCTGAGATGTAATTACTGATTCAGAATGTGACATACTATTTTGTGCTGAAGTGGATTCTGCCAAGATTTGTCTTGAAGCTATTGGCAGTTCAACACGAAAGTCATCTTCTCTTGAGCCTTTGGAGATGTCTGTGGTAGCTGACTGTGAAACTGGAACATACTCTTTCACCAGATTAAATGCAGATGTAAAACTATCAAGATCAAACAGGCAATCAGGGCCTGTTCCAGGTTTATTGAGAGTATGTTCATTGAACTGAACATTTGCAGATTCTTCAATAACTCTGGATGCTTTGATGTATACTCTATAAGCCTTAGCATTTGAAGAGTACCCAACAAAGTAGCCCTCTGCAGATTTCTCAGCAAACTTGGCTAAGTAATCTTTAGTATTCAAGATGGTGCATTGACATCCAAATGGTTTGAGAAATCCAATGAATGGCTTTCTCTTATGCCAAATTTCATAAGGAGTCATACCATGTGACTTAACTACCAATATTCTGTTTTGGACATAACAGGCAGTGTTGACTGCTTCTGCCCAAAAAGTTATTGGGAGTTTGGCATCTGACAGCATGGTCCTTGCAGCCTCAATTAGTGTCCTATTCCTTCTCTCAGCAACACCGTTTTGTTGTGGAGTCCTAGGAGCACTAAATTGTCTTGTGATACCCTTAGATTCACAAAATGAATTTAAAATCTGATTTTTGAATTCTGTTCCCTGATCTGAACTGATTATTTTTACATGATGATCAATTTCATTCTCCACCCTAAGTAAAAATGACTTTAGGATCTCAGCAGCTTCATCCTTGGTATTCAAGAAAAATACCCAGGTATACCGAGAGAAATCATCAGTGATTACCAAACAATATGACTTTCTACTAAGACTTTTAACACTTGTGGGACCAAACAAGTCCATGTGCAGTAAATGCAGGACTGTTGTAATTGAATTTATCTCTTTGGCATGATGAGATGACTTATGTTGCTTACCCTTTAAGCATGCAACACATTTATCAATACAAATAAATTCCTTTGTTGGTAAACCAGTTACTAAGTTATTTCTGACAAGTTTATTCATATTTTTGAGGTTTACATGACAAAGTCTTCTGTGCCAAAGAGATGATTCATCAAGTGAAGCTTTTGAGACAAAGCAGCTTATATTACTAAGAGGTGCAGCTGTGCTCATATCTAGCATATACATGTTATTTCTTCTAGGAGCTCTGAGTAGAATTTGATCATTTGGTATCACAAATCCTGGTTTCAGGACAATGCATTCATGCTCAGTAAACAACATGTTGTGCTTTTGATCACACACCTGTGATACACTTAGTAAATTGTAGTTAAGTTCTTTTACAAAATGCACATTCTCAAAGCTTACCTTACCATTTGTGATTGTGCCCCTACCTGTTATGTACCCTCCTACTAGATCACTTCCAAAAGCAACAGATCCTCCAAAGAATGGTTCATATTTGTGCAAGAGGTTCTTGTTGCCTGTCATGTGCCTGGAGCAGCCACTGTCAACTATCCACAAGTTGCCTTTTGATTCCTGCTGTCCCTGCACATGACCAGAAATGAGTTAGTTTCTGATGGGAACCCAAGCCCATGTGGTCTTGGGTTTGCCATTTGCATCATTGTAAGTAAATTTCTTTGATATCATCCTAGATGGGACAGATGATGTGCTTGCTCCTGATGAGAGTGATGGCTTATCAGTTGATTCCTTCTTCTTCCATACTTGTTTTGCCTTTTGAGTTGTCGGAAGACTTGGTGGTTTCTTTTGATAGTGATCGGAAGCTACTTTTCGTTTTTCTTCCGATGGTCTTCTTCCGAAGAAAAATGATTTCTTTTGCTTGTTGAAAGCATTCCTTTGATGAGCTTCCGAGGTTCCTTTTCTATCGGAAGCTTCCTTTTTCTTTGCTTCCGATGCTTTCTTTTCAAAATCCCTTTTATTTTGCTTCTTCCTATTATTGGAGGTACTTGCTTCCGACACCCTCTTGACTGAATTTCTTCTCTGTTCTTCCGAAGAAGTAGATGACTGACTCCAACTATTCTTTCTTCCTCTTCCCTGTAATTTTGAGAAAATTCTGCTTCTTGGATTATAGAAGCAATCAGCAGCAAAATGATTCTTTTCTCCGCACATCAGACATAGAGTTTGACTGTTGGGAGAGTGTTGCTGCTGATTCCTTTTAACGAATTCTGAGCTTTGATCCTCAGAGAGTGATGATTTGGATGTTCCAACATACTTGTTAGTCTTAGACTTTGCCTGTTTCCCTAGAGAATTGATCTTTCTCTCCATTGATCTACCTCTTTTTGACTTGTCAGATGGGCAAGTCACATACTCATCTGAGGAGATATTTTCTGGGGTTTTAGCTTTGATAAAAGCTGTTGAATGTTTCTTAGTTTTCTTATTTTGTTTCTTAATTTTCAAAGCTTGTTTTTCTTTTACTGATTTAATAGGAATATCATCCTCATCTGAGCATGTTGAGGTACTTGGATTAGAGAGATTATCCGTTTGAACCACCTTGTGTATATCCAATTCCTCATTGTACACAAGGTCAACTGGTGGTTTACACCTAACATCTGCTATGGAAGTATAAGCAGATGGAGGTTCTACTTTGTTATATCCACACCAGCCCTATGTTTATTCACTAGTTCAGTTGTGCTGCTCATCCCTAAAAGTTTTTCATATTTTTCACCTTGGCTTAGAAATTTGTCTCTGTAAGACTCAGCCAATACAAGTTCAGTCTTGGCAGTGGTTAGTCTTTCTAAAAGATTTTTGATTTGACACTGTTTGTTAGTATCTTCATGTTTTAAACTTGAAATAGTCTTTTCCATTTCTTCAATCTTTTCTTTGTAATTTCTTTCAACCTCAAAGAAATTTGCCTTGACAACTTGTAGAGACTCAAGCTCGTTACAGAGTTGGGAATTTATTTTCTTATAAATAGTTAATGTTTCTAAGCATTCAGGTGAGCACATGTTATCAGTTACCTTGCTTGAGGAAGATGAGTCATTTGCCATCAAGGCACTGTTGGAGATGGAAGGATCCTCAGCTTGAAAGCTCCAATCTGAAAAGTCTTGTTCTGCAATGTTTGCATTGTTTGTTGAGCTTGACGGTCTTTGTTGTGGTTGTCCAGACGGTGTTGGCTGAGTTCCTGTGGTCTTGCATTCCCTGGCGAAGTGGCCCAATTGTTGACAGTTGAAGCATTTAAGCTTGGACTTGTCAAGACCAAATCCAGTTTTCATATTGTGTTTTTTAAACTGCCTTCCAGTTCTCTGATAGAACTTCTTTGCTCGATAGGAAATCATGGCCATCTGGTAATTTATGTCCATTTCTTCTAGGTCATCTGCAGGAATACCATCTAAATCTTCTTGACACAATTGGAAGTAGTTGGTTTCTTCAGCCATAAAAGCTCCTTGCCCAGATGTTGGTAGTGAAGTTGGGTTTGAGAGATGATTTGGGTGTGAGTTTGATGGAGTTAAATTTTCAGGAAGTGTGACATTGGGTATGGATGTAGGATGGTAGATGGGTTGGAAGCTTTGATATGGAGGATTGTTGATGGGAGCATAAAGAGCGGCTGAACCAGATGGTAAATGGGAGACTTTAGATTCTTGAGCATCTAGTTCCATCTGATAGGCACTGAGAATACCAAACAACTCGCCCAGAGTTAGAGTCTTCAGGTTTTCTGTTCTTCTTATAGTAACAGAATATATGTTCCATGCCTTTGGAAGGGATCTCAGAAATTTTCTGAGTACATCTTGATTATCCAGAATCACACCTGCAGTTGTCAATTCATCTACAAGTTGGACATACCTTAGATACTGAGATGACATATTCTCATTGTTTTGTTGACAAAAGTTTAAAAGTTTCAGCATATCTTTCTTGTTTTCTTTGACATCATCTGAACCTTCATACATCTGCTTTAAGGAGTTTCACAGTTCTTGAGCAGACTTGCATTTCTTGAATGCATGTATGATGGAGTTCGGTATTGACATCTGAATGAGCCAAAGAGCTTTAGAATCAACTTCCATCTTCTTGTAATCTTCGTCTGAGTACATAGATGGATCTTTTGGTACTGCAGCAACTCCAGCACCAGCAGCAGCAACTGTAGGAATGTAGGGACCTTCAAGAACAGACTTCCAAAGTTTGAAGTCTTGGTTCCTGATGAACCCTTCCATTCTGACTTTCCAGGTATCGAAGTCTTCAGGTGTGAACATTGGTGGCTTGTTGAGAGTGCCATTTTCTGTATCATGTTTGTTTAGAGCAGCCATCTTAGATAGACACAGAAAATATGAGTGTTAAAACGATGAGATTTTATAAGAAATAGAATTGGTAACTTGATGATGATTAGTCAGTCAAGTTCAAGAGCCAAAGCTCTGATACCACTTGTTGGATCGGGTTGCTTAATCTAAACAACACTTCACAAGTATTTCTTATACAATCTAACAGGTGCGGAATGTTCTGTTACAATAATCTCACAAGCACTCAAAATGACAAAGTAATAATCCTTGAACACTAATAGGAACACACGAATAATTTCAAGCTCAAGGATATATTTCTCTCAAAGTCAGAAGTGTTTTACAACATATACAATGGGAGGTTATATAGCCGAGGCTACAACCGTATACACTTAGGAATACAAGTTGGGTATACTAGACAAGTACATAAAGTAAAGCTTATTCTAGTATGTTGAGTGTCTTAACAGGCTAAGACACTCAGTCATGATCATTACATTAATAGACATTGACTTTACAAAGGACTATTAAATACAAAAGACATTTAATGTTGTTGATCTTCAAGGCTTCAGATGATCTTTTTCATTTAATGCAGCATGGGAGAGGTAAGGCGCTTTATCTGACTCATTACATGTTGTCTTTGTCTTTACTCAGACCAGCATGTCTTGTGTCAGTACCTTTTGTACTATGAGAGTAAGCTGCTACAGTCTTTGTCAGAGGATAAACCTCGGAAGTCTTTGTCTTCAATGCATAAGAGGATTCCTCGGAAGCAGTTGTCTTGTATAACCTTCGGCAGGAACCAGTTACCCTTCGGAAGCAATGCTGCTTCCGAAGAATCACTTCTTCCTTCCGAAGGTTTTTATTCAAAAAGGTTCCTATACTTAGACAAAATAAGAAGTTTGGTGAGCATCAGCCTTTATTAGTCTTTACATCTAGACTTACAAAACACAAATGAATAATCATATAGTTTCACCCAAATACACACTTTATATATTGTATTTCTGATATACAAATAATATATTTACAATATTGGCATCTATATATGGCCACCCTACAAACCGGCTCCTTTAATAAAAATTTAGGCCGTTGCCTAATGCCTCAAAATTTTAAGGTCCCAACTCTAAAAGAAAATAGTATTTGTATATATTTGTTTTATAATCTATCAAGGATAGAGATGAGCATTTGGTACCGAGTACCAAAAATGAACCGCTGCATACCAAACTAGTACCATACCGATATAAGTGGTACGGTATTTTGTACCTACTATTCCATAAATTTGGTATCGGTACCAGCACCGTTACGAATCTCATCTCTAATCTAAAATGATACCATAGATCAATTGATTTAAACAAATTCCTATTAAAACAGGCTAGGTTAGCTGGTTAATAGATAGTGTGAAATTATTCAAAACCAAGAACCATACAATTCAGCATTCCTAATTCATAGCTGACTTTAAGTTTAAAATTGGGCCTTGAATTTCATATTTGCCTTGGGTTCGAATAACTGTTGAGACGACCATAACAACCAAGATAAGGGTTAACTAGCGACTATAGCTATCAAATAGCTAGCTTGACAGTTAACCGTCTAACTACCCTAACTTAACTTTAACAACACTAATACAAAACAATACATGAACTTAGGATAAAGAACAAAAATTGATTATTTTTCAACATTCTCTTTTCTAATCAAGGCTTTATGTGAGGTTGTTTTATTTATTATTGTAGTCCCATAAAGAATGAAAACTTAACTGCAATCAAAGCAATTTCTTGTTGATTGGTTTATTTTCCTTCAGTCGGTCGATCTACATTTCACAGGTCTATATCATACCCATCGATTCAGATTTGAAATGTATGCTACCCATGTGATTGATTCAGAAAAGATATAGATAGACGATTTGTATAGAATCTAATCAATCCATGGCAGTTATTTCCTTTGAATTTTAGAGGAAAAAAATTCATGTCCGACCATCGCGTGATTCGTCCGTTCAACCAGTGCGACTGGTAATTAGCCGATTCAACCGAGGGAGTTTATATGCATAAAACCAACTAGTTTTAGTATCATAAAACAATAATTAAAATAATACTTGACAAGTTGTGATTAGTCAAAAACATTTATATTTCATAACAACAAAACAAATAGAACAGTATTTTTTCAATATATAGGCAACAATTAATTAATTAATTAATTGATTAATTAATTAATTAAGACTGTTCGAATTATATAATTGATAATTGCATTTGATTATATGTGAATTAGGAATGCTCACCCTAAAACAAAATGCTGCAAATTAGCACCCAACAAAATTGGATGTTGCTATTTCATTGATTTTGAGCCTGCATTTATTTGCTGGGCTATAATTGCAAATCTCATAGAATCAAATTAACCCACACCCACCAGTACACAACAATACCACATATCTAATAAAGATTTGGGCTAGAGGTGAAAAAAATATTGGTTCAAACTGTAACCAAGTATCCAACTATCCTACCTAGAGGTGGGGAAAAATCCAAGAACCGGGACCGGAACCGATTATACCTAAACAGGTGGATACAAGCGGTTTCAGATAAATCAGAACTGGAACCAGAACCGAAAAAGCGGAATCGGTTCCACCTTTACCTGGCCAAACCCAAACCGGAACCGGCCAAAAATCGGTTGGAACTAGTCAAAAACTGGAACCGAAACCAGAACCGTTTATTGACTTTGTTGTTCGGAACCGGAACTAATTTAAAAAAACGGTTTTTCCACCTATAATTTTACCTGAAAGGCTGAAACTAAAACTGAACCTGAACCTACCTGAACGAACGAGTAGAGACGATTTCAAATTCTCAGATAAATCAAAACATGAACAGGAACTTGAACTACTGTAACCTGTTCCATCTTACTCGGCCAAAAACGGATACAAAACCGATCAAAACCCAAACCTAATCCGAACAGCTTCATCTCTATCCGATTTTGACTTTGTTGATCAAAAATGGTCCCGCCATCAAAAAAATCGTTTTGTGCATCTCTTGACTGGGCCATGTGAAATAGCACAAGGCTACAGGTTCCACGGCTTGGGCAAGACCAGTTCTTGTTGAGTTGTTGATGGGTTTAACTTGTTGGATAATTAAATAATGCTATGTGATAGCTACAAGCAACAACCAAACGCAAGTGTTTTTAATTAATATTACACATAAAAAGTTACGTGACAAGATGTGACAACATCATAAACAATGTTGTTAGGATAGAAAGTGTCCAAACATAAGAAAAAAAAATCTAATTAACCAGCAATCATTAACTCAAGACTTGGTTTTATTCCATAACCATCACTTGTCATTGCCGGCCAGCTGTAATATGTTATATAAGAATAACACAAATTCTTAGTTTATTTAGATACTTAATTCATTAAAATTTGTAAAGGCAGGTATCATTTCATATAAATTTGTGTCTCCTATTACTTTCTGTGCAGATAATCTTAAAAATACAATAACCATGTCTGATATTCATAGTTATGTCTTGTCCTTTCTCATATGGCTGATCTCCACCCTCTTGCTACGGGCTTTATTCAAATCTACAAGTGCTAAACCTTGTCTTCCGCCTAGCCCGTTCGCCCTACCGATAATTGGGCATCTACACCTACTTGCTCCAATCCCTCATCAAGCTTTGCACAAACTCTCTCTTCGTTACGGGCCGGTTTTTCGTATCCTTCTTGGTTCTGTACCTAGTGTGGCAGCTTTGTTCACTAGAAATGGCAAAAGAGTTTCTTAAAACATATGAAAACGCGTACTTAGATCAACCCCAAAACTCAGCCGTGGCATATCTAACTTATGGGTCACAAGACTTCTCGTTTGCACCTTACGGATCGTACTGGAAATTCATGCAAAAGATAGTCATGTCACAATTTCTGAATGTTACAACACTTGACTTGCTGTTTCCAATTAGGAAGATGAGATTAACCGTTTTATGAAATCACTATCTCAAAAGGCCAAAATTGGGAAGGCAGTTGATCTTGAAGAATGATTATGAGTGAAAGGTGTTCAGAGAATGAAGATGAGGCTGGTGAAATGAAGAAATTGGTTAAGGAGATAGCTGAGATTACGGGTAAATTTAACCTCTCAGACTACATATAGATCTTTAAGAAGCTTGATTTGCAGGGGTTTGGGAAAAGGTTGAAGGATATTCGTCGTAGATTTGACGAATTGATAGAGAGGATTATTAAAGAGCATGAAGAGTCAAGAAAGCAGAATTCAGAGAAAATGGACTTGCTCAACATTTTACTTGATGTAGCACAAGACGAGAGCATGGAGATAAAGTTGACTAGAGAGAACAATAAATCCTTCATTCTGGTAACATTATTAGCCTATCATATAATAGATACATGTTTGGTTGCATGTTAAATTACTTTTATAGAATGACAATCACACAAACCCAACCATCTAAATTTACACCACACATGTCTCTAACACGATTTGAACCCTCCATCTCAAGGATACAGGCCACCAAGAGGATCTTTCTGATTCTCGAAGAATGAGGGGCAACACTTTAAGTTCCAATAGATGTCCCTTTATGAACTTGTATGTTAAATTATTGACATATATGTCTCTATCATTTCAGGATATATTTGGTGCAGGAACAAACACGTCCGTGATCACAATAGTATGGGCATTAGCAGAACTCATAAACCATCCAAACATAATGAAAAAAAACAGTTGACGAAATCGATCAAGTGGTTGGAAAAAACAGACTTTTACATGAATCAGACATACCAAATCTAGCATACCTCCAAGCAATAGTGAAAGAAACACTACGACTACACTCTACAGGCCCGATGATATTAAGACAATCAACTAAGGATTGTATAGTTGCATATTATCATATTCTGATAAACACAACTATTTTTATCAACGTGTGGGCCCTCGGTCGAGACCCAACCCATTGGGAAAACCCACTTGAGTTCAGGCGTGAACGTTTTGAACAACATAACTTAGATGTGAGGGGAAAATATTTTCACATGTTACCATTTGGTAGTGGCCGGAGGATGTGTCCTAGAATTTCACGAGCAATGCAAGTGATACATACAACACTTGGTTCTATGATTCAGTGCTTTGATTGGAAGGCTGGGGAAGATGGAAATCTTACTAGTGTTGATATGGAAGGAGTTGGGATCACACTTCCAAGAGCAAACCATTTGGTTTGTATTCATGTGGCCCTACTCGAACCTATCCCTGTGTAATGTAACATGTAACAAACCATTAGTTAGAGAAAAATGACCGGTTAAGTTTTTACAAAAGGTTACTTTTATGATGTTATAACATCGTAAAATAGAGGGTGAGCCTTTGAGCAACTAGTAAGTGAGTTTGAGGAGTTGAGATCATAGGTTTAAGTCGTAGGAAATAATCACTTACACATATATGTAGGGTAAGGTTGTATATAATTAGATCATGAAGTGATTCAGTTCCTTCACGGCTCTTGCACATAGCAGAGCTATGCCAAACACCTGGTACGATCTTGTAGCATAAAATGGAGCATCATATTTTTCTTCGTAAAAGATAATAGATATATAATAATTATGTATGCTATAAGAAAATTATTCTAAAACGTCAACCTATCCTGAAGACAAAAATCTAGTCACAATAACTTTGACACTATAAATAAAATTGTAATAGCCTTAGAGTTCGCCAATATTAGTTATTACACCAACGATATGTCTTCCAACAATCTTGTTGTAGTACTTTCCAAAAACTAAACAAAAAAATAATTTATTAATTTTCATGACAACATGTCATCAGGTAACCTACTAATTATATTTTTTATTTTTTAATCAATAACAATAAAAATTTTAAAAATTAAGACTTTTTATGACGACATTTCATCGGGAAAATTGAACTTTTAAAAAATAATAACACATTTTTTAACAAATTTTTCCAAATCTTTTACAACAACATTAACAAGCCTTTAAATTTAAAACTATAACAAAATAAGAAATAAAAAATTATTCTTACGATGTTGAATTTAATACAAAAAGACAAATACCAGGTTTTTAGCATATTATGTTTTGCAAAATAGCATGGTTGATTTGCAATATTGTTGATTGTATTACAAATCATCGTATGTTTTTATTTATTTTAAGTGCATCAATCTCGTCTTGCATTTGTTTAAAAAAATTCTCATTTAACGGATCATTTCTTGCATTTCATACATTTTGTGACTCAGATTTGTACACATAAGACAAATTAAGGGCTACATTTCTAACTTTTCATCCAATATATCGACTCCAACCACACCTATCACTGAAGGCATGTTCCAAGCACTGTAATATCGCACCCCCTAATTCCCAATATATTTGAGTAAACTCTTCTTAAATTATTAATTTCTTGCATCACAGAGGGCATGTTCAAAACCTCTAGCCATCGCCAGACTATTCTTGAAAATCTATGTACTCCAGCCAACTATCCTAAACAAAATTTTGTTATATATAAAATTTTTTTGAATATCTAAATTCTATATTGATTTTTTGGTGTATGTATATAAAGATTGGTTTCAAATAGGTCAGAAAATGACCTTCAATTCATGGTTTCTCTTGTTTTAGTCAATTCAGGTGCTAACTGATGAGCGTTCCCCTAGCTCTTCCTTAACAACTAAATGGCTTACCCTTCGCTAGTTGACTTGTATTCCCTAAGAGGCAGACATCTTGCTAGTTAGTATGACTTCCCATAGGGAGTTAACTAGTTGCTTCCTCTCCTACCTTTTTCATTAGAGCGAGCTTTTTTCCTTCCTCACATGTTAAGATTATTAATTGACTTACATGCCCTATTTAATAGGGGCTTAGCAGGTGTTTAAAACCATTTGCAGGAAAGCCCTAGGTCAACACAAAGGAGAGCAATAGCATTTAGCCAATTTATTCTAAACTAATAACCAATTTTCATTTGCTATCACTCGTACTACCTATCCAGGAAGCCACTCGACTGAAAGGAGGAGTGCTTGAAGGCCATTTTTCGTTACTCAATAGAAGTGAAAGCATGTAGGAAACTACAACCTATAATCAAGATCTAAAAATACTTTTTTTAGGTGTTTCCTCTCCTTTCAGTTAATGAATTGAATTTTTTAACGTCAATTTGTTACTTACTTGAATTGAAGCAGCAGTCATCATGTTGATTGGTCTTTACAATGGACAAGAACCACATGTATTAGAAGAATTTGGAACCTTTAGCGACGATTTTTTCTTGGTTTTTGCGATGAATTGAATTTTTTAACGTTAATTTGTTACTTACTTCATTCGATTCGTAGTATAATATCGAATTTCATATTATTTAATTCGATTCGATTCGAAATTCGAATTTAAATTATTTATATATTTTTATTTTATATACACATGTAGTTACTATATTTAAAAACTAGGCTTTTTAGTTAGGTGATTTAATTTATAAAAACTAAAAGACTACTACACAAATGCCAATTTAATTATAAAATAAAATACCCATAATTTTAACACTTTTAAATACGCTAAACTTAAATATTCACAACAAAAACACCAATCATGAAGCTCAAAAAAATGATCATTTTGGTTTTTAATTTCTAATATTTTGATTACTTGTCACTATATATTTTATTTATGTTATCACTGACATTATATATTGAATTTTATCATTTTATTAGCTTAAATGATATCTCTAAAATTACAAGTTAGATGTTGATTATTTGATATTTGGATGGTGAGGGTTTTGATTATTTGATATTTAGAATATATAAAGATAGCAAAGATAAACATTTTTTTAATTAAATTTAAATCAAACCAATTTGAATCTAATCGAATTCGAATGCCTCTACAAAATTCAAAATTCGAAATCATTCGATTCGATGAACACCCTACATTTTGTGTACAGGGAAAGGAAAGAAGAAGTAAAAGATAAGTTTCAATAGTCCAAATGTTAGAGATCATTTTTTGCCATTTTTGCAAGAAAATCACGTATTAGAAACCAGGTATCAGTGCAACCGTCTTTTTGGTTCACCTACAAATTAGAAAAAATATTGAAAATGAATAATGATTTTAGTTTATTATAGACAAAGAAAGGAATGGTGATGTTTTAATAGTTTAGAATTTGATCACCATAATTTTTTAAACTTCGAGAAGTTGTAAACAGATATGAGGGTATTAATTTGAAACATTCATAGAGATTTACGTTTTTAGTTTTTTTTTAGAATCAAAGAGATTTTCTTAGAGATTTGGGTTTTTGTTTTAATTCAAACAATTTGTTACGGATAAAAAGGATTTTGAGTAATTTTTTCTATTAGTTTTGTAATATATTTGTGAGGATTTTGTATGATTTAATGTTTTATAAAAAATTTGTATAAAGTTCGTGATAAGAGATTTGATTTTGTTATGTAACTTATGTTTTTGCAATGATATATAATACACGTTATTGGGAGTCAACTGTGATAACCCGCTACAAAGTGCGAGAGAATAAACCTAGTTAAGTTAATTTATACATATAGCATACGCGAAATAAGGCTGTATAATCGTACTAAAGAGGCTATAGTGTTGTATGTTTGTAGAGTTTTATGAATAACAATACTCATAACTTATCTAAAACTCATACGTAAAATAAGCGTCTTTACTGTTATAAATATTCATAAGTAACAGACATAAATTACCATCATTCTCTTATTAATGATGAGTTATAAATAATCATAAGTAACATACATAAATTATCATTATTATCCTATTAATGATTCATTGTCCGTTACGAATAACACTTGTATATATATATATGTGATGTATGTAATAGTTAGGTGTTGAATGAGAAGATCAATTTCCTTTCATGGTTGTTCTGGTTTGTAATCTATCTTGTTCAAAACACGTTATCAGCACGAACTCTACTCATGTTAAAGTTGGAGGCCACCAATACTCACAACCAGGTATCTGCTGCTCTATTTTTTCTCAGATCTATTATGTTCATGCAATCTGATATGAAAATCAACCCTCTTATTTAATATTTCGTAAACTGCATACTTGTATTAGAATAGTTTTTCTGACTAAGATCAAAATAAAACAACTAATTGTATATACTAGATTCATAAAAATATATATATAGATCAGGTGATGACGGAATGGTTCACGTTTTCCGGTGAATTGTTCGGCAAAGCCGAAGAAGAGGGTGGCTCCCTCCTTAAATCTGAAGAAATCGTTGACATACCACACATACGTATGAAATTAAAAATCGATTCCCAAAGGCAGAGAGGCGATGCTCAAATTAACAAGCCTTAGGGTTTAGAATAGGAAGAGCCGTCGTTTGATCCGTTTTCATTTTGTGTTAAATTTTCCCAGTAAGCAATTAAATAAAAATTCTAGACTATATATTTGTTTCCTTTTGATTGGAAAAATATAAGGCCCATGGACGACCCATTTCAAATAGTTTTATAAGATTGTTTATATAAAACAAGTCAACATATATTATAACCTTTACTTGGAATATATTTGTTTATTGATATTTTTAATAGAAAATTAGTTTGCTAGGCTCATGTTGTTTCACGACAAATAGCTTCAATTGATACGTAGACCTCAAGTTTAATGACATGTCTAGATTAGAGGCGTTTAATAAGCATATACGATAGATATATTCAAAATAGTTTATGGTAGTTTTTTTTTTCTCATATAGTGCATGAATATTATACAGTGAATTTAGATCAATATTGCTATCCTTTTTAAGTATATATATGTTTATATATATATATATATATATATTACATTCCATTTGTTATCGAACTCGTAGATACAAATGTCGAATCTATCAAAACTTGAGTTCGTCGCACTCGACATCTCTGGGAAAAACTTCCTACCGTGGACGCTTGATGCCCAAATTCACCTTACTGCAAAGAACCTTGGGGAGACAATCATTGACGATAATGAGACCTCTCTACAAGACAAAGCAAAAGCCATGATATTTCTACGCCATCACCTCCATGAAGATCTAAAGAGAGAATATCTCACCATCAAGGACCCACTTGAATTATGGAATAATATACAAGACCGATTTGACCACCAAAAATTGGTCTTGCTCCCAAAGGCTCGTTCAGAATGGATCCACCTCAGACTACAAGATTACAAATCTGTCAGTGAGTACAACTCTGCTCTATTTCACATAAGCTCTGAACTAAAGTTATGTGGGGATAACATAACCGATGAAGACATGCTTGAAAAGACTTTCTCAACGTTCCATCCCTCTAACTTGATATTGGCGCAACAATATAGGGAACGGAAATTTACAAAATACTCTGAATTGATATCATGTCTTCTAGTCGCGGAGGAAAACAATAAACTTCTACTTCAAAATCATCAAGCGCGACCGGTCGGTACAAACCCATTACCAGAAACAAACGCGATAAGTACTCGGAGCAAACGTGGCAGAGGGAGAAGTGGTGGTCCTCATAGAGGTCGTGGGCGTGGGCGTGGACGAAGCAACACATGGCATCGAGAGTCCCATAATACTAAGATTGATGGTGGGCGTGGATCAAGTCGGCAGAATACAGGGCGACCACACAAAGGGAGAGTTAGCGGGGACAAAGACAACATCTGCTATAGATGTGGGATGTCCAACCACTGGTCCCGAACATGTCGTACCCCGAAACACCTTGTTGAAGCTTATCAACGAACGATGAAAGAAAAAGGGAAACAAACTGAAACAAACCTGATTGAGGGAGCACCCAATTCATCATCACCTGCTTTTTGGTCAGACACTCATCTAGAAGCATGTGATTTCATCGAGAATGTTCGAGACGTTTAAACATTATGTTTAATTTCTTTAGACGATAACCATGTTTGGTTTTGATTTCGTTTTTTTTGGTTTTGACTTTGTTTTGTTTGGTTTTGACCTCGTTTAAGCTATTGTTATGGTCTTGACTTATATTTTGTGTTGATTTTATAATATCATTTCTACAGAATTATGTCTCCAAGCTCCAACAAAGCTATTAATGGTGATGAATGTATAGTAGATAGTGGTACAACTAACACTATTCTTAAACATAAGAAATTTTTCTCTGAGTTATCTCCTAGAAAGACACCTATTACTACTATCTCTGGTATCTGTAACCTCATTGAAGGCTCTGGAAGAGCATGTATTATCCTATCTTCAGGTACCCAACTGATTATAAATGATGCATTGTACTCAAGTAAATCAAGACGGAATTTACTTAGTTTTAAAGATATTCGAAAAAACGGTTATCACCTCAAAACAATATCTAAAAACAATATTGAATATCTACACATTATCACCAACAAAAATGGTCAAGATACCATTGTTGAAGAATTAAATGCTCTATCCTCTGGATTATATTGTACAAATATCAATCCTATTGAGTCATATATGGTGAATAATCAAAAATCACAAGATAAGGACATATTCACCATATGGCATGATCGACTAGGTCACCCTGGTAGCACAATGATGAGGCGCATAATCAAAAATGCGACAGGACACCCTCTCAATGACTTAAAAATCTTGCTAGCACAAGAATTATCATGTGCATCATGCTCTCTTGGAAAACTCATTACTCGACCTTCACAATCCAAAATATTACAAGAAAATCCCTCATTTTTGGAAAGAATTCAAGGTGACATATGTGGGCCTATACATCCCTCGTGTGGCCCATTTCGTTATTTCTTGGTCTTAATTGATGCATCTTCACGATGGTCACATGTGAGTCTTCTGGCTACTAGAAATGTAGCATTTGCTCGGTTGTTAGCCCAAATCATACAATTGAGAGCAAATTTCCCTGAACATCAAATCAAAACTATGCGAATGGATAATGCAGGAGAATTTACATCCCAAGCTTTTAATGACTATTGTATGTCAATTGGGATCAATGTTGAACATTCGGTAGCACATGTTCACACACAAAATGGTTTAGCAGAATCATTAATTAAACGATTGCAGTTAATCGCTAGACCACTCTTGATGCGATGCAAATTACCATCTTCTGCATGGGGTCATGCTATTTTGCATGCTGCTGCACTGGTTAGATTAAGACCAACTGCTAATCATGAATATTCTCCTTTACAGTTGGTATCCGGAAGAATACCATGTCTGTCTCATCTGAAAATATTTGGTTGCGCGGTTTATGTTCCAATATCACCACCACAACGCACCAAAATGGGACCCCAGAGAAGATTGGGTATTTATATTGGCTTTAACTCCCAATCCATTATTAAGTACTTAGAACCACTAACAGGAGACATGTTTACAGCACGTTTTGCTGACTGTCATTTTGATGAGACAATATTTCCAGTCTTAGGGGGAGATAAGAATAAAGAAAGACTGGTAACAGAAGAAATAACATGGAATGCAACGTTGTTATCAAATTTCGACCCTCGAAGTGGTCAATGTGAATCTGAAGTTCAAAAGATTATACATTTGCAAAGAATAGCAAATGAATTACTAGATGCATTCACAGACACAAATAAAGTGACAAAGTCACATATACCAGCATCAAATGCACCTGCTCGAATTGAAGTAATCCCAGAAGTGGTTACCATACAAAGAAAGCGTGGGAGACCAATTGGCTCCAAAGATAAGAATCCACGTAAACGAAAAGAGCAAAATAACATGGTTGGTGAAATATCAAAAACCATTACAAATGAAACCCCAGCAGAGGTAGATGTCCCAGAAGAGACTAACATAATTTCAGAAGAAAATAAATTTCCAGAAGAAACATTGGCACCAAATAAAGATGAGATCTCTATTAATTATGTACAAAATAGTACGATATTAAACCGAGATAAAACATGTGTTGATGATATATTCGCTTTTGCTATAGCGACAGACGTAATAAATGAAAACGATTACGTACCTAAGACTCTAGAAGAGTGCATGCACAGAAATGATTGGCCAAAATGGCAAGAAGCCTTGAAGGCTGAGTTAGATTCACTTGAAAAACGAAATGTTTTCGGACCCGTAGTAAGAACACCCATAGACATCAAACCAGTCGGTTATAAGTGGGTATTTGCTATAAAACGAAATGAAAAGAATGAAATTGTACGATATAAGGCCCGGCTAGTGGCCCAAGGGTTTTCCCAAATCCCTGGAGTTGATTATGAGGAAACGTATTCCCCTGTAGTGGATGCGATAACCCTTTGATTTTTAATTGGCCTCACAGTCTCTGAAGGACTTAAAATGAGACTTATGGATGTCGTCACTGCATATTTATATGGGACCCTAGAAAATGACATCTACATGAAAATCCCTAAAGGATTAAAAATGCCCGAAGCATTAAAATCAACACCTAAAGAAATGTGTTCAATAAAACTCAAAAGATCTTTATATGGTCTAAAACAATCTGGTCGTATGTGGTACAATCGACTAAGTGAATATCTTAAAAAGGAGGGATACAAGTCTGATGTAATCAGTCCATGTGTTTTTATAAAAAGATCTCTCTCAAAATTCACTATAATAGCAGTTTATGTTGACGATATAAACATAATTGGATCTCCTGATGAGATTGAAAAAACTGTTGAACTATTAAAGAAAGAATTTGAAATGAAAGACCTTGGTACCACAAAATTGTGTCTCGGCCTGCAGTTCGAGCATCTTTGCAACGGTATATTTGTTCATCAGTCAAACTACATCGAAAAGATGTTAATACGCTTTAATATGGACAAAGCTCATCCTTTTAGCATACCCATGGTTGTCCGATCGCTAGAAGCACATAAAGATCCTTATCGTCCTCAAGAAGAGGGTGAAAAAATACTTGGTCCAGAAGTACCATACTTGAGTGCAATTGGTGCTCTTATGTATCTTGCAAATAACACGAGACCTGATATTGCATTTTCGGTACATGTACTAGCAAGATATAGTTCAAATCCAACACAGAGACATTGGACTGGAATAAAACATATATTCAGATATCTTTGTGGGATACGAGATTTAGGTTTATTTTACCAGAAAAATGAAAAGTCTTTACTTGTTGGTTATGCTGATGCTGGATATTTATCAGATCCACATAAAGCTCGGTCTCAAACAGGTTATGTATTTACATATGGTGGCACAGCAATCTCATGGAGGTCGACAAAGCAAACACTAACAGCAACTTCATCAAATCATGCTGAGTTGATAGCACTATATGATGCTGGTCGAGAATGCGTGTGGTTAAGATCAATGATTAATCACATACAACAAACATGTGGATTAGAAGAGATCAAGAAAGACCCAACAATTATCTATGAAGACAATGCTGCTTGCATAGCTCAGATCAAAGAAGGTTATATCAAGGGTGATAGAACAAAGCATATCTCACCAAAGTTTTTCTCAACGCATGACTTACAAAAGGATAAAATAATAGATGTTCGTCAAATCAAATCAAGTGAAAATCTAGCAGATTTATTTACAAAGTCTTTGCCTAGAAGCAGTTTTGAGCAACTATCACATAAAATTGGACTTCGTAGATTAAAAGACGTTTATTAAATTAAGGGGGAGCATTATACACGCTGTACTCTTTTTCCTTAACTAAGTTTTGTCCCATTGGGTTTTCTTGGTAAGGTTTTAATGAGGCAGCATAATTGATCCAGCAGTATCAATTATTTTATCGATCCTGAAGCATCGAACAACATTATCCAGTAGTATAATGTTCATAGTGAATAATGAGAAGTAATATGTCTGAGGGGGAGTGTTATAAATATTCATAAGTAACAGACATAAATTACCATCATTCTCTTATTAATGATGAGTTATAAATAATCATAAGTAACATACATAAATTATCATCATTATCCTATTAATGATTCATTGTCCGTTACGAATAACACTTGTATATATATATATGTGATGTATGTAATAGTTAGGTGTTGAATGAGAAGATCAATTTCCTTTCATGGTTGTTCTGGTTTGTAATCTATCTTGTTCAAAACATTTACAATAAAAACATTCACATAAAATACACGATGTTTTCAAACCCAGACCGGATTGGTCGAATTGTGATTTGGATACCCTAATGGTCCGGTTATTTGCTTTAAACCGTTTTTTGAAGGAATTGGATGGTTCAATCGGTGGTCCAACAGCTAAACCAAGCTGTTCAAACAGTTTTTTATTTGAATTTTTTTTTATTTTTCTATGCTTTATATATATTAATATAATATTTATAAAGTAATATGATTTTTAAATCCGGTTCAATCACTAACTAGTAAAACTAGTTTTATACCCGTCCGGTAGCCGGCTGTTTTTAATGTTTTTACAAAAATTAATTTGTTTACATTGTAAACGAAATAAATATGAAATAAATAATCCAAATATAAGGACAAATCGTAGCAAGAAACACTATCAAACCAAAGACAAAAGAGTATAAAAGATATTGAATTCCTTTGATGATACATGACTCAATAAAAAATAATCCAGCAACTATCGTAGATTCACAACCAGGCTAATCAAATATCAGATACTCACTTGACCCACCAAATTGTCACACGAAACATAAACTTTTCCCAACTTATTTTGACTTGTTATGCAACCCACCCATTTTGCCAAACTCAAATCTTGATAACTCCTCTTGATGTGTAGCCTGTAAGGTTCATTCATTATATATATTTTTGGCAAATGACAGTAATTTAAGGTTCAAGTAGTCACAATTTAAAATCTTAAAGAAAACGTGTAAGCAAAATACAACAAATTCTCCAAAGAAATATATACAGCTCCCCAAAGTAATCTGAAAATTAACAAAATATTAAAGAGATTTCAATAAATTCCATGATTTAACTCAGGACATTGCAAGTAAATAAATTAAAATAAACAAACTAAAATCTATTAATGGATGTTTTTCTTGCCAACCCATTTTTTTCCACTTGTTTGATATGAATTCGTATAGCTCTTGATCTGGAAATGTGGATGGCCATAAAAGCTTCAAAGTCTTCTGTACCCTAAGAAAATTTGAAAAACATAAAATTAACCGCATTTAAATTCAAATGCTTCTATATAGGAAATTGACAAGTTCTTAGACATAAAGCCCCAACATGGGGAACAATAATAAAGTAAATATAGATGCTTACAATGACAAGAACTATCTAAATAAAAACAACTTGCATGGCAGTGACAGGTTTCTTTTTTTATTTTTGAACGGTTTAGTACAACGACACCCAAGACGGGATTTCAACCGTCCCCTCGGATTTGACGCTCTGGGGCGTATGCCCGAGCCCACCCCAAGAGGAACCCCACAACTGGATAAACCCCCTGACCTTGCTTCAGCAAATATGCCTTAACCCGAATTCGAACCCAAGACCTCCCATAAGGAAGTCACGGGGTAACCATTAGGCTAGAGATGAGCGTGTTTAGTGTAGGTCAGGACGTCTCTAATGATTCTGAAGAAAGATCCGGAGAACCCCATGAGTTTCCTCATAGAAAAGGCCATTGATACGTTCACAGAACCTCTGCGAGCCAATCGATAAATAGCAGGCTTTGGTGATCCCATTAATGTTGTCGCGAAGAACCTCTATGACGATTTGCTCCTGGTTTTCCGAACACGGAGCACCTTGACTCCTATTTCACGCCCAAACATTTTTTGATGAGGTTTTGATTTACAGAAGAATTTGATGATGGTGGGTGGTTGTGATTGATTTGGTTGATGTTTTGGGGGTTTAAAGATGTGGGATTAAAAAGATTGACAGAAAATTAAAGGCATCTGATTTTGATCCCAATGAACAGTGGATGGGTTCTATGGATTCCAATCTTTGTGATGTGTTTTCTACGTGAGTGTAAAAGAAAATAAATTAGTAATTGATGTGGAGAGATGGAATGGGGTATGTAGCTTGCAGGAACTGCTATGGACAGATGGCGACATGTGATAAATCTAGAGACATTAGAGAGTGTTTAGGAGAAATGATGATAACTACTAACCTGCTAGACTGGTAACTGCCATTAAAATTAATTTTAATCGGATCAAATTTTTCCACGAATGTAAAGATGGCAAACCGGGGTCTGTGGGTTTTTTCCGCCTACTGGAACACATGCAAAGCACCCACCTCAAGACAGAATGCCGAAGGCTATCTTTGAAGGGGGCTATCTCCAAGGACTTGGACCTTTTTTTGGATGTTGCGGAGGTTCTTAGGGCAGGGGGTAAATGGTTATGTGGAAAGTGCATGGTGATGCATGCACTCAGCAGGGGATGCAAGCATGATAATGAGGTTGTGTTGTTTGCCATAAACTCGGGGGATGTCGAAGATTTCATTGTTGGGATCCGGAAACCATGTCAAGTGGTGGTTGACACAAACCCACGTCACCCAGCAGGGCTTGGGGGTAAGGTTAACCTCCTTGAGCATGTTTTCTCCCTCCCTATTCAGACTGTTAAAAGCATTCCCCCAAGTTGTCGGTTGTTGTTTGCTCAGGTTCTAACAGGTGCTTTGCGCAAAGTGGTAGCGTCGCCAGGATCGGTCGACAATTGGGTCCAATTGCTTTTACTCCCGCGTTGCACCTTGCGGGTGGTTAGACCATCCTCCAGACAAGAGCGGAGATCAGGTAACAGGAAATCTCTGCAGTGTAGTAACATCTTGCGCGCACTTACAGTTTGGAAAGATGGGTCTGGGTTCGATGACTTAGTCTCTTCCCTATTGGATAGCGTGGAGGAGACGGGGGCTCTTAAGGGAGAATGCAGGAGACAAGAAGACAAAGAAAGGGACCCTAATATTAAGCAATGTCTTCGGAAAGTCAGGGATGGACATTTCACGGCTGCAGTTAAGGTCTTATGCTCTAGTGGAGTTGCCCCTCTAAGTGATTCGACCTTAAAAGCTCTTATTGATAAACACCCGGTGGTGCCGCCCCCATCCTCACCTTCCAACCCTTTGGCCCAACCCACTCTTGTTGTTAATGGGAAGTGTGTGCTCAAATGTATTCGATCCTTTCCTAAAGGGACGTCTTGTGGTAGAGACGGGTTGCGGGCCCAACACCTGTTAGATGCTGTTGGTGGGGAGGGCTCGATTACTTCCTCAGGTTTGCTTGCGAGCATTACCGAAGTTGTTAACTTATGGCTTGGGGGATCCTGCCCTAAGGTGCTTGCTGAGTTTGTTGCCTCGGCCCCCCTCACTCCCTTATTGAAGCCTGATAAAGGAATTCGGCCTATTGCTGTAGGGGGTATTTGGCGAAGGTTAGTTTCCAAGGTGGCGATGAAGAAGGTCGGGAAAGAAATGACCCAGTACTTGGGTGACCATCAATTTGGGGTAGGGGTGCCAAATGGAGCAGAGGCAGTGCTTCACAGTGCAAACAGGTTTCTCAACTCGTTTCATGCAGATGGTTCCTTAGCCTTGCTTACTGTGGATTTCTCCAATGCTTTCAACATGGTCGACCGCACAACCTTTCTCCAAGAGGTTCATCAGCGTTGCCCGTCAATCTATCGGTGGGTCCAATTTCTTTACGCCCAGCCTGCTAGGTTATATGTTGGTAACGAGTGTATTGGGGCTACTACCGGAGTTCAACAAGGAGATCCCTTGGGGCCCCTTCTCTTTGCCCTTGCCTTACACCCTCTTATTCTCCGGGTTCAGGACCGCTGTAAACTTCCGTTTCATGCTTGGTATTTGGATGATGGGACGATTATTGGCAACGCCTCTGAGGTTGCTAAAGCCTTAGACATCATCAACGAGAGAGGGCCATCTCTAGGGCTTTATCTCAACATTAAGAAAACGGAGGTTTTTTGGCCGACATGCGACGGGCGGAAAGTTCAGGATGGACTTTTCCCGAGAGGGATCGGTAGACCAGAGAAGGGGGTTAAGCTCCTTGGTGGAGCTGTTAGTCGGGATCCTAGCTTTATTGAGGAGTTGGCATGGCGGCGGGCCTCAGGGGCGGTTGACCTCATGAAACTCTTATCATGTCTGAGGGATCCCCAATGTGAACTCCTCCTGCTAAGGTCGTGTATGGGGGTTGCTAAGTTACTTTTTGGGCTGCGGACTTGTCAACCCCATTTGATAGAGGATGCGGCATCTCGGTTCGATGATGGCCTTAGAGAGGCTATAGAGGACATAGTAGTGGGTGGCGGCCCCTTCTTTGGTGACCTCCAGTGGCGTTTGGCATCTTTGCCTATGCGTTTAGGCGGATTGGGCCTCTTATCAGCTCGGGATGTTGGGGTTTATGCCTTTGTGGCGTCTAGAGCTCAATCTTGGGAATTACAGGATCATATTCTTCGAAACAGTGGGGTCGTTGGGCTTGACTCGGACTATCAGGAGGCGCTCGCACGCTTAAATGTCTCTCTCCCAGACTTGGATATTGGCGGTTTCTCTAACAAGGACACCGCCCCCTCGAAGCCACAAAAAACTTTGGCGAATGCTCTGTTTAGCAAAATCGCTCAAAGCCTGGGAGAAGCTTTTGATTTGTCACCCCGCCAGAAGGCGGTGTTTGAGTGCCTGAAGGGTCCCCATGCTCAGGAATTTTTGACCGTTATCCCGATTGAGGGGTTGGGACAATGCATGTCTGCAATAGAATACAGATCCATTCTTAAATACCGGTTGATGATCCCTATGTACCCGGAAGATGAAACATGCCCGATATGTCGTAAAGCTTGTATGGATAAATACGGGGAGCACGCAGTTCATTGTAAAGAGCTCCCTGGGTTCAAATATCGACACGACTGGGTGCGGGATGTTTTGTGGGACATCCTAAGAAGAGCTGGGATTTCTGCTAAGAAAGAGGCCCCTGTGAATTTCCTCACAGACCCTATGGAAGGGAGATCTACTCTGCGGCCAGCGGATCTGCTCGTCTTTGGCTGGACTGGGGGAAACATGCTTGTGTAGACCTCACAGGGGTTTCCCCTTTGGTTGGTTTAAGGGAAAACGGATTTGTGGCCGGACAAGCAGCAAAAAAGGCTGAATCAAAGAAAGTGGATAAGCACGCTAAAGCCTGTGCAGAGAACCAGCATGTCTTTGTCCCTTTTGCTTTCGATACTTTTGGCTCCCTAGCGTCAGAAGCTATTCACTTCTTGACGAGGGTTCAACGGGTCATCCACAACAATTGTTTAACCCCAAGGGGGCAGAAGTTTGTGTTTGGAAGGTTAGGATTTGCAATTCAGAAAGGGTTGGCGGCGCAGCTTGTTGCCCGTTTACCTGCTGTTTTGATGTAACTTGTTTCGAAGATAAATGAAATGAAAAATTAAGGAGAAAAAAAAAAAAAAAAAAAAAAAAAAAATCTCAGCCAATTTATATAGTCAAGATTTCTCTTCAGAAGGTTAGAAAGACCGTTGTATATGTATTAATTTTTTTTTAATTAACATCCGGTCGAGTTTTAAAATCATTAGAAAAAACCGTTGTCTATATTGGGAAGGAGATGACCCGACCGTCACATTTGTTCTACATTGTCAAGACCAAGTTGACATAGGAAACGTGACAGCAGACCAAGAACAATCACTACTAGAAAAAAAAAAACAACTTTCCTACCCCTATTTGCGTCGCAAATGTGGAGGAAATTGATAATTCCGACGTATTTATGATGGAATTTTTTTTTAGGAAAAAGTCCCGTAGGAAAACCTTTGTAACACATTTCCGGCACGTTTGCAACAACGAAAAAGTGTTGAAAAATTCCGACGTTTTGGAGGCGCTTATTTTTTATACATAATAATAACAATTAAAGAAGTATGTATACAACCAATTTAATTTTACGACACATTTCCGACAAAACCGTTTACACTTTCTTTTAATTTTACGACGCATTTCCGACAAAACCGTGTACACTTTTTTTTTTTTAATTTATAACGCATTTCTGATACAAGTTTTGCGACGCATTTGTGACAACGATTTTTTTATAGCTTCTACTTTGCGTCACATTAGTGACAAATGAGTTTAAAGATTAGCGACGCAAACTAAAAAAATCAATTTTTCTAAATAATCTAAATAATTCATATTTTTAGTTGCTAAAAAAACACCAAAAAAAAATTTTACAAACGAAAATCAAAACCATCATATTTGACACATTTACGACACATTGTTTGATTATTCGATTTTTTTCTTTTTGTGTAGGAAATGCGTCGCATTTTGTGACTAATTTGTAACAAAAATCAAGTACTTTTTGTTTTCATCGTTGTTTTGTCGCAAGATTTGTCACAAAAATAGGGCTTAATTTTTCATCAGAAAGTGTCACAATTATGTCGCAAATTTATGTTTTTCTAGTAGTGAATGGGCATTGTCATAATGATATTTTATAGAATTTAGTGATTAAATTTAATAGTTTATAATTGTATTTAAAAGATTTAAGAGTTGAATGGATAGAAGTAATCGGTGTCAATAAAAAAAAGAAGAAATCCAAAAAAAAAATAGTTGAATAGTTAGAAGTGATTGGTATTAATAAGAAAGCAACAAAAATAGAAAAGAAAATATTGAAGAAAAAAGCAGGAAAAGAAAGTGAGCGAGAATCAATTAATCAAACATGAGTCTTTTGTTTGAGAGTAAGACACATCGTCGACTTAAAATTTAGTGTGCCACATCTTATTTGTTTTAATGTCAAAAATTGGCTTGGAAGGGATTTGAGTCCAAAAACATATTTACAAAAATATATATATATATACATTAGTTTACAAGTAAGTTTTGTTTTTTAGCGATAACCATTAACCCACCAACGTTGCTTTTTAAGCAGAAGAGTAATATATCTGAAAATGTCATTGATTCCTTGTTAAGCAAACTAAACGTTTTACTCAAAAGTAACTTCACGTTTTAAAGAATATTGTCAATATCAGTATCGTAATATCGTATTATAACATCATAACTATTTTCATCATATATTCACATTCTCAAATAAGACGCATACTTGATAAATCGAAATCTAACCACACAAGCTCCGCCACTGCTATTAATTAAAATGATATTAGGAAAAGAATATTGTTGTGAAATGAATGAACAATGTTTGTTTGGCTAGGATAGTAGTAGAACGTTTCAAAACAATGTTGGTGGAATTTATCAAGGTCAATTGATCCCTCTCTAACTCCCTCTCTAACTCACTCTCTAACTATAAAGTTAACACTTATACCCCCTCAAACTTTTGAAATTTTGTAAAATTTTATTTTGACGCCTCTCAACTTTTCTAAAGCTTTTTCTTATTTGCTCCCCCTTTACTTTTGGGATAATACTTTCACTCCCTCAACTTTCAAAATACTTTGTAAAATATCATTTTTATCCATTTAGGTTTCTAAAGTTATTAATTTACTATTTTATTCCTTAAAAAAATAAAAAATAAATAAATAACTTCTTACATGCATAGTTTTATATACGTGTGGGTATTGATTTTTCGGGTCGATCCACGTGTTGATGACGGTGTAAACTTTTTTCGAAACACAAGTTTGGGAAAATACAATAAATTGTCGCGTTTATATATTGTGTACGTTTTCAACGGTTTCAAACCGTGAAACCCCAAACCAGTCATCGGTTTGGTTTTGCAGTCAGTTTTTTCAAATATTTAGTCCGTCGTTTGAAACCGTAGTGAGCGGTTTGATTTACGTTTTTTATAAAAAATCGATCAAAAAAGACTGGTCGTAAAAACCGGAGCGGACCATATGTGTGTACATATAATATGTCTGGAAATATATGTGTGTGTGTGTGTGTTTGTTTTTGAGTATTATATATATATATATATATATATATATATATATATATAGGGTAGTGTTCAAATAATAACTCACTCTTAAAGCATTAATTCAGATAACTTTGCCAAGATGAAGCCAAATCTTGAATTCTTTTTAACATCATTGTAAGACATGTACAACACTTTCTTATTTTATAAGTTTGCGAAAATTCATCATCGTTTGAGACGTAACATCGTTGTAAGTTTTTCACTTACAGCACTACATGTAATTGTTTTAGGCCTTAAACTTACAACGATGTTACGTCTCAAACGGTGATAAATTTTCGCAAACTCATAAAACAAGAAAGTGTTGTAGATGTCTTACAGTAATGTTCAAACAAATCCAAGATTTGACTTCTTCTTGGCAAAGTTATCCAGGTTAATGCTATGATTTAAGAGTGGGTTATTATTTGTTCACAATCATATGTAAATATAGATTGGGTTCATGATTTATGCGTCATAAAAAATATGCAAATGGGCTTGGCGTAATTAGTTCGTTTTAAACCATAAAACGGTTCCGTTTAATTCGGTTTTTATTTTTAACGTGCTCAAAATCCCAAAACCAAAAAGTCAAAACCGCCAAACCAAACCGTTGTTAATGGTTCGTTTTGGTTCAATTTTTATTTTTAACGCTTCGATTTTGGTTTTCATTATTTAAAAATCACTAGTTACGATTTGGTATATGATTCCACTTAAGAAAATGTAAAAATAAGACCATGAACACCCCTAACTATAAATCGAACGAATAAGAATGGATTCTTGTTCATGTTTTTTTGTGTAACATTTAACTTGTTTATAAATAGTTCACGAACAGTATCTAAGCGAAAATTCTTGTTTGTATTTGTTCATTAAAGAATTTAACTTGCTCATGAATGATTAACGAACGCAAACAAACATATATTTAAAAACTAAAAATCAATTTTCTCGATCTGAAACGTTATTCACAATGGTCTTACATAAATACAAAATTTAAACACTTCATAAAAAAATAAATAAAATAATAATTTTGAAAAAAAAAATATAATTAATAATTGAAATTAAAATAAACTAATGTTTCCAAATTTTAAGCTATGTTTTTAAAAACATACAACCTTTAAATGATATTTCAACTTTAAATTTTACAATAATAAACTAAAAAATAAAAATTTAATAAATATCAAACATTTTAACAAATATAATAATAGACGAATGTCACAAATGAGACCTTTATTTATGTTTGTTCGGTTAGATAAATGAATAATATTTTTTGTTTATGCTTGTTCATTCATTAAAAACTATTCATTGAATACTCAATTTATTTAGAGTTACTCAAGTTTTCTTTTTAACATGAACAATACATTAGCAGCACCATGGAGGCTGCTGCTGGTGACCTTAAAATTTAAAGATCATGTTATTTTCACTATATTTTCTTCACTCACTTCTGAAAATAAAAGTTTAAAGGGTCAAAACTCAAAACTCAAAATACAAGAAAAAGCACGCAACAAAAAGCCATATTAGTCTGAAATTTGGGCGATTGAAGATTCTACTAATGGTGATACTATACTATTTTATAGTGATAGCTAATTAACATCAATAAATTATATCTGGAATTTATTTACAATTTGAATATCCATCATTTAACATATAATTGGTTTTCATTAATAAATTCAGGATGTATTAGCTATATGAAGAGGCACTTTGGCTGTAAGTATAGAATGGGCTTTAGCAAAACTCATTAACCATCCAAACATAATAAAAAAAAAAGTATAATAAATCAATCAAGTTGGTAGGAAAAAACAGGCTTCTGCATGAAACGAACATAGCAAACCTTCCATAAATCCAAGCAATTGTTAAGGAATCACTACGATTGCACCCTACAACGCCAATACTTCTATGATCATCAACACAAGATTGCACTATCTGAGGTTATCATATTCTCGCAAACACCACAACTTTTATTAATGTTTGGAGCCTTGGTTGAGACTGTGAGGCCCCGGTCCCGGATGCCTCCCAGAGGTTGGTTTTCATCATAACACATGGATCTTAAACTAAAAACTTTCATAGATAGCAGCGGAATTTAAAACATAGTTTGTCAAACATGAAATAATGTCTGAATTAAAACATAATTGATTGCCAACACCATCGGATTCTCTATCTTGATGCCCGAGCTCCACGTTTATTCTTACCACAGCTTTAACCTGACATACATGCTAAAATGTTAGCTTACGCTGGTGAGTTCTAGTTTTCATAAAACATCGTAAACATTTTGTTAAGTTAAAAGATATTTAACATCATTTCGTTCACATAATCCAAAACCTTGTCACATAAACATCCTGATCATCATCATCATCATACAACCACTGCTATCAAGCGTAACAGTGGGTTTATGCCGGCACAAGGCTCCATAACCATTGATTTGACCCGTCGAAGCGTTCTGCAGATCCATACTTACCCAGTAACAAGTACTGGAGCAACCATACTTACCCCATACGAATATGGGAGCAGCATCATACTTACCCCGTAACAGGTACGAGAGCAACCATACTTACCCCATACGAATATGATAGCACCATCATACTTACCCCGTAACAAGTACGGGAGCAACCATACTTATCCCATACGGATATGGGAGCAACGTCATACTTACCCCGTAACAAGTACGGGAGCAACCATACTTACCCCATACGGACATGGGAGCAACGCCATACTTACCCCGTAACAAGTACGGGAGCAACCATATTTACCCCATACGGATATGGGAGCAACATCATACTTACCCCGTAACAAGTACGGGAGCAACCGTACTTACCCCATACAAATATGGGAGCAACATCATTCATCATGGCATCATAAACACATTATGCTAGCATCTAATCATCATGGCATCATACTTTCATCCTAGCAGCCTAGGATTTCATCATAGCATAACATCTATAATTATCATCATAGCATGTTATCATACAGTTCATCATCATAACTTACTAACACACATTCATCATACTTAGCATACTTTTATGCATAAATCATACCAACACATTAACATGCATTCATCATCATGGCATAGTCACATAACATCATAACATATTAACAACATGCATGCCAGCCCAAAACATAGTTACGCATAACTTGTTAAAGTAGGGCATCTAGAACTCACCTGACAGTAGCTCCTTGTATTCTTGACCGAACTCTTTAGCCATGACTTAAGAACCTACATCAGTACATCGTCTCATTACATTACATTACCAAGTGAAGTTCACTAAGTTGAGTACTTGAAGTTGTGTACACGAAGTTGAGTACTCTAAGTTGTGTACACGAAGTTGCGTACTCTAAGTTGTGTACACGAAGTTGGGTACTCTAAGTTGTGTACACGAAGTTGAGTACTCTAAGTTGTGTACACGAAATGAAGTTTACGAACTTGAGTACACTAAGTGAAGTTCACGAACTTGAGTACACTAAGTGAAATTCAAGAACTCGAGTACTCGTCTTTTCTTCATAAAATATCTTAGAAATCTATCCAAGACTTTGGGGAGTTAGTTCTAGGTCCCTTATGACCTTACTAACGTATTGGAACCAAAAAGGAACAAACTTTCCGCATAAAGGCGTGACCTTTATGCATGTTTTCCCATTTTGTCTAAAAATCGAAACTTTCATGCATCAAACCCTTACCTGGTGTTAGATGATCCTTTCTGTAGCTTCGCGTGCGATTCGTCCTTCGTTTGGCCAATCAAAAGTCGTTTCTTGAAATTCTCGAACCTGCCCTCTTCGAGTTATCGAGAGAGAATGCTTCCAACTAAATGTTAGCACGTTTCCCAAGGCACTCATATATATATAGGCAATGTTCACGAAAATGGAGTACACGAAGTAAAGTTCACGAACTTAAGTACACTATGTGAAGTTCACTAAGTTGAGTACTCTAAATGAAGTTCACTAAATGAGTAAACTAAGTGAAGTTCACGAAAATGGAGTTAGTGTACTTCCAATATCGTGGTCTTTTGTTTGGTTGATTTTTCATCTATTTCCGGCAAATAAATTATCCGTTACCCATTCGTAAGTTCAAATAATTTGTATAGAAAATTCGGGGTGGTACAGAGACCCCATGCACGATGATCGGCCCCTCGAGTTTAGGTTGGAAAGATTTTGAAGGAAAGCAGTTGGATGTGTTCAGGTACTTAATTAGGGTTGCTTACGATACTATGTAGCCCTTGGTGCCATGATTCAGTGCTTTGAGTCGAAGGCAAGGAGAAATGGGAATCTGTCTATGGTTTGATATGCAAGAGGGTATCGGGATCACACTACCTAAAGCGGATCCTTTAGTTTGTATTCATGTTGCACGACTTCATCCCATATATCTAATTACCGATGTAACCTCCATTGATACAATACGCTCTAACTAAATTATATTATTTGTGTTGTATAAAGAAACTAAAACCTCTAAATAAAGATCATATGCTCTTTATGAAGTATATACATGATTTATGATTTATAGAAGTTAGTATTCATGCATGTTTTACGTTCCTTATTAAGCTTAGTGGTTAAAGCTTGGCCCTTTCTTCTTGAAGACTAGGGTTCAAGTCTCACTGATGACACTTTAATAGATAGTAGGTGAAGGGAGGAATCTTGAGCTTAATCTAGGAATCTGAACCAATGGGGGGCGGGGGTTTACCTATCACACGGGGTTCCCGCGAATCAGGGGGTACAGTCTCACGATCGGCATCAATCGAGGGATCAATCTTAGTTAACAACCATCAGGGTAACTGAAGTTAACACAACGGGATCCTCTGTTGTTAAAAAAAATGTTAGAATCTTTTTAATTTACATTCAACTCATTACCAGCTAACTATAGGTTTTCACTACAAGAATATATATTTTTTAAAGACAATAGTTACAATGATAACAAAAATATAGTAATTACCAGATATCATATAGTAATTACCGGATAACAAGAATATAGTTTTTTTAAAGACAATAGTTACAATGATATCATATAGCGATGATGTTTTCTTGCTATAAAGCTACCGAGAAAGTGCTCCCGTCCACGTGTCAACTATTTATACTTTAGTAAATAATAAAAATAGGTATCTCTATAGCAACAACATATCAATGTTATACTTTGAATTCTATATTAGTTTTCAGTCCCTTTTAAAATAGACTTTACACTAACAAATAAAAAGCAATTAAACAATATATGCTTAAATAGAATGTATACTTATGTGTATAGATACATGTAATTGTGTGTAAGTTTATGTATGTGTCTATGTTTACAACACATAAATGTGTGCATGTATACACATGTAACTATGGGTATGGATGAGTTTAGGGTTTTGGCAAGACCTCTTGTATGTATTTGTTGGGTAACTCTCACGTGCTAGAGATACTTTTTAGTATGCTTATTAGTTTCTAAAAGTTACATTTTGGGGGTTTCAAGTACAATATTTTCTTTACATTCTAAGTTTTATATAGTACGTGTTATGTTTTTTACAACTAGTCACAATATATTAAAACCAAAAAAGTTTTATGTTTTTTACAACTAGAATAAATTAATTAAAACATGGTGTGTGAGTTAATAGATAAAACAATATATGAAAGAAGTACTGTAAAAAAAGTTATTTATGTGTTATATTTAGAAGAAAAAAAATTGAAGGAATAGGCGCAAGCCTAAACTTATAAATTATAATGCTTAGAGCCATCCAAGACCAAACTAAGCAGCCGTTGGTCCAAAATATCCACTTTAAAGTAAAAGCGATTAAAAACATAATGGAGTCCAAAAAAGACCCCTTAATTTTCTTTTTGACCATGATATTATTTCTTTTTCTATATTTTTTTAATAACAATAAATCATAACATTTTTTGGATAGCATATTTGGTTAGATACCACTAATATCCTGTATCTTATAGAGAAACACACATATTATATTATATTAGGTTATGACTATTATATAAACCTTTTTTCCATATAGTAGCAAATATTTTAAAGATACTCAAGCTCAAGACCTCGTAACATGCACTAGATAACTTTCATAAGCCAATTATTCTGTAATTATCTTTTATTACCCACTATAGGAACATCCATTAGTGATGTCTATCATAAAATAATTTTGATGTATATAATTTTGATAAAATTAAAGACTAACGTGTTTTATATTTTTTTATGCAATTACATGTTCCGTCATTTTATATTTTAAAAAATCACATTGTGTTCCTTAAACTAAATAGTGTGCAACAACTCTCGTCCCTTAGACTAATTGTCAATAAAACTTAAGTTATTTAAAAAAGAAAAAAAAATCATTCTATCCTAGGTTATAAGTAATCAGATCTGTAATTTTTACAATTTCTTTTTCTCATATCTTTTGATTTTTATTCTTCTTTTTACTTTTCTTTTGATCTTTTTTTCTTTTATTATTTTTATCGCTTTCATTTTATATATTATTCTATAAATAATTAATTAGTAAATCAATTATTTTATTATAAAAGATTAATCTTTAATATATATATATATATATATATATTTGTTTTTTCATTTAGTTAGTTAAATAAATTTCTTTTTTTTTTGAAAAAAATAAATATTTATTTTACGGTGTAAATGAGTTCAGTCAAATGCAAGCTTGTCTAGGCTTGGTCTTCGTATATATATTTAATACTTTATAATATTCTTATTATTTGAATTGTATTGTGACATAGTTTTAGCACGTGATAATCTTTAAATTTATATTTTTTAACATTAAATACTAGCGTTACATATTTTTCTCGCTTGTTTGTTTCATTTTAAATTTTACGATTACTTAACAATCAAATAAATCATTGATACATATTCATCAACGAGGTAAAATCTCGTGTATTACACGGGTTAAAAACTGAAAGGTTATATACTTTGTAAAAAAACTTGTTTTAAATTTTTTTTTATAAGAAGGGTTATTTTTACAGAGATTTTATTTTTCCTAAAACTATAAAATTAAAAATAATTCTTATTTTTTTTAAAAAAAATTGATTTTTAGAAAATTTTCATATTTTGTAAACTTTGTTAAAGTCTATTTTTTAATAAAAAAAAGATTTCATTTTTTATTTATTAAAACTATTTTTTAATGTGAAAAAAGTATATAATGTCATTAGTTATTAGATTTAAAATTCTTTAATAAATTAAAGATTATATTATAATTATCATTTAATATGAAAGATAATGATAGAAAAGATTATAAAATGACATGTGACAATAATTATTTAAAAACATGACATATGACAATAGTGGTCTAATAAGTTGATATTAGAGTTGCACAACCAAATCGGTTCGGTTTGAAAAAACCAGTTTCCAAACCGGTCCTATCTCGATCTCAAACCGGTTTCCAAACCGGTCCGAACCGTAGGTTCGGGATATGTTTGACATCCTCATCTCCCAAACCGGTTTCAACCGGTCAAAAACCGGTTCTATAGGTTTGACATCCTCAATCTCCCAAACCGGTTTCCAAACCGAACCGGTTTTCACCAAACCGGTTTGAGCAAAAAAACCGGTTTGATCACCTCTAGTTGATATGTGTCAAAAATGATACTTATTTATAATATTTCATAAGTAGTAAGATAAGATAAGATAATAATATTTCATAAACTACATTTCTTGAATCATTAGCATCATGAGCTAAGAGCTCACGTAAACAAATATAAAGAAAACTCATTTGTTTAACTATGCGCATAATAAGTATGTATAAAAAACAAATCAAAATTATTAAAAATTTAAACAAGTTAGCTTATAAGCCAGCTTGGTTCTGCTCGCTTCTAAACAAGCCGAATCACACTTTTTAGTTGTTAAGATAAATAAGACAGCTCGATTTGGCTCGACTCAATTAAATGAACCGATCGCGAGCCTAAGCTTACTACACTAACTCGGATCGATTTGAGTCGGACTTTCTGGTGACACTAGTAATTATGTGTGTGTATCAATGTTGTAGAAATCGCTAGACGCTAGTCGGGTGGTGGGATGGGGACTAGGGATTAATCGGGATTAATCGGCCCTTAAGGGACTAGCGATTAATCGGCTGATTAATCGGCCTAGTTGGGGATTTTTACAACTATGGTGTGTATATATATCGGTTGAAAATGTATCGGACATTGTATCGTTCAGATACAGCCTCGAAGAACCAAGGGCTTCTAGCCTAATGGTTACCCCCTTGACTTCCCTATGGGAGGTCTTGGGTTCGAATCCGAGCTGAGGCATATTTGCTGAAGCAAGGTCAGGGGGTTTGCCCAGTTGTGGGGTTCCTCTTGGGATGAGCTCGGGCATACGCCCCAGAACATCAAATCCGAGGGAACAGTTGAAATCCCGTCTTGAGTGTCGTTGTACCAAGCCGTTCAAAAAAAAAAAAGATACAGCCTCGAAGATGCATATATACTTTATTATCCTTTTCAACCGTTAACCAACTATCCATTAATACCAAGTAATGGAAAACTTTACTCTACATTTTTTTTATGGTTATTAATAATAAAAATTTCAACTTCAATTTTGACAGCTGGAGCATGAATAAAATGGATTATTATAAATAATGTTTTTGGTTCATTTGTGGATCAAAGAAACTCAAAGTTTTCTTATACTAGCAAGAAACCATGCCTTATTACCAAGCCTGCTACTACACCATTCTTATATGCCTGATCTCCTTTTTGATATCAAAGTTGTACAAATCTTGTCATGTTAAATCTCATCTTCCACCGTGCCCGTTTCGCCTTCCGGTTATCGGTCATCTACACCTTCTTTCTCCACATCCTCATCAAGCTTTTCACAAGCTTTCAATCAAACATGGCCCCTTGTTTCAACTCTATCTAGGCTCAACACCTTGTGTTGTCGTTTCGTCACCAGAAACCGCAAAAGAAATCTTGAAAACACATGAAACTGCCTTTTTAGATCGACCGCCTAACTCGATTGTCGATTACTTTGCATATGGAGGTAAAGGGTTTATTTTTGCTCCTTATGGACCTTACTGGAAGTTCTTGAAGAAAATCATCATGTCAGAACTACTCAATGGTAAAACATTGGATTCTCTCATTCCAGTTAGGCATGACGAGATTAACCGTTTTATAAAACATTTATCGCAAAAGGCGAAAGATGGGAGGTTTGTGGAGCTTGAAGGAGAGCTTATGAAGTTGACAAGCAATGTGATATCAAGATTGTTTATGAGCAAGAGGTGTTCAGAAGAAGATGATGAAATAGGAAATATAGCTAAGATAATTGCCGAAACAGGCGAGATTATCGGTAAATTTAACCTTTCGGATCACATATGGTTTTGTAAGAATCTAGACTTGCAAGGGTTTGGAAGAATATCTAAGGATGTTCATGGTAGATTTGATGCGGTGATTGAAATGATCATTAGAGATCATGAGAAGGCAAGAATGCAGGATAAAGGGGTGAAGGACTTGCTCAACATATTGCTCGATATATCAGAAGATGAGAGCATGGAGATGAAATTAACTCGAGAGAACATTAAAGCATTCATTAAGGTACGTCACATTACTTAACAAAATGAGTAGAGGTGCGCAAACTGTTCAACCGGTCAAAAACTCCTTATTGGTTAACCGGTCAAGGTTTGGTCAGCGGTTTTACCAATAACTAATTCGGTTAATAATCGGTTTTTCATGCTATAAAACCGAAACCGGTTAACCATCATATAACGATTTTTTACTTAGGTAGACTGGTTAACCGGTTTAGATTCTTGAAATCTTAAACTAGATCTAAACTGCCCGGAATGTTTGTGCTATCTTTAAAAATGAGTATCACTAACCGGAAAAATATTGGAGCCTATAGTCCATGCGTAATTACCTATGAAATTCTCACAAGGTCGGGTAAAATTATTAATTAAATAAATTTCCCACAATCCTAATTTTTTCGGTTTTGGTGAGAACTATGTAGCGATACTCAATAACGAAACCCAAAACTTTATTATAAGTTTTACACACCCCCTAGCTAATATATCACGATTAATCATTTTTTACAAATGCTTGCTAATGTAAACCTTCTTTTTATTAAATGATATTAGCGTCCAAATTTATTATTAACTAGGTTATTACCTCGTATATTACACAAGTTGAATAAAAAATATAATAAATAGTTATTAACAAAAATTTGAATAGTATAAGATGGTTTTTAATATAAAACTAGTATACAGGACCCGCGCGTTGCGGCGGGGTCTGATATACTGACGTAAAAAAAACCAACAGAACATTAGGTTAAAATCGTGTACAATAAAATGCACGAAAATACCCTATACAACATCTATAATGTAAGCTTAGAAACTAAGGGTTGAAGATTAAGAATAGTAAAGAATGTGATCACAGAAGACTTAAAAAAAAGGCCCTGCGTAAATGTAGAATTTATAAATGATACAAATATTATAAAATTATTAAATGTAAATCGTATATATATGTAGTATATATAATACTCATGGTTTATAAAATTATTAAATCTAAATCGTTTGTGAACTAATTACGATCAAAATGATATAAACGATACAAATATTCGATAATGTACGGATGCGTTATTGGCATGTAAACAACGCGCAAAATTTCTGTGACCATTTGGGTTAGAAATTTATATAAATGTTCATGAGGCCATTGCGATCAAATTAATATAATTATGACATTTATCAGATAACCTAATGACGCGTTAAAATCATGTGAACATTAAAAATATGTGAGTAAAGTGAAAGGGGTCTTTAAAAATAAGAGTTCAAAGTTCAGGGTTATAAACGAAAATTTCAAATTAATTGAAAAGTATTGAAATATATCTTTTGATCTTTAGACGCGGTAGTGATTAGTGATTATGTGAGAGTTTGTATCATGTGAAAACCCGGTATAAGAGAGAAAATCCTTAAACCCTATCTGAACTATTGATTTGGACTTTTGAAAATAAAGTATGTGGTACACATTAAACTTGAATAAAATATTAGGTTTTGGATAAACAAATCAGTTTTGATGTGGGTTAATGTAGACCACATGTTTATTTTCAAGATTCCAAATCAACGACCCAGATAGGGTTTAAGGGTTTTCTCTTTAAGACCGGGTTTTCACATGATACAAACTATATATATATATATGTGTGTGTGTGTGTGAGAGAGAGAGAGATGTTGGGGCTCACCATGTGTGTGTGTGTGTGAAGTGTGTGTGTGTGATGTTGGGTGTGTGTGTGGTGTGTGAGAAAAAGTAAATAGTGTTTATGTGAGGGGGAGAATATTTGCAAATTAATATTCAAGATTCAAAATCAACAACCCAGATAGGATTTAAAGGTTTTCTCTTTAAGACCGGGTTTTCACATGATACAAACTATATATATATATATATGTATGTATGTGTGTGTGTGTGAGATGTTAGGGTCCACCATGTGTGTGTGTGTGGTGTGTGTGGTGTGTGTGTGTGATGTTGGGTGTGTGTGTGTGAAAGTAAATAGTGTTTATGTGAGAGGGATAATATTTGCAAATTAATATATATAATAATATGATGAAAATTTCGTCTAATTTAATATTTTAAGTACTAATAAAATAATATCATTTATTTAACCATTAATCTTTTTAAAGTTCTTTTCTCTAAGCATTTCATTCTAATTTTTTTTTAATTTATATTTTATAATAATTTGTTTTCTAAAAATTGTGTTTTTTAATATTAATTTATTTTTAGTGTCTTAAAAATTTATTTTAAAAAAGTATAGAAAGGATATTTAATATTAAATATTATTGTATAATATAATACGCAATTAATAAGAAAGAAATATAAAAAATCATGGTTAAAGTGGTCTATAACCATGCTATATGTCCATAAAAACTATAATTATTAAAATACGTAGATCTAATTGATGTTTGAAGGCAATTCTATTGAACAAATGTCGATCAATCCAGGTAATTTTAATGATTTATATATGAAGAAAAATATTATCTAAATACATACATACATAAAGAAAACAAAAAAAAAATAATAACGAAAGATTGAAAAGGTTAATAAAATCCTGAGTAAAAAAAAAACACCAAAAAGTTATAAAATGAAGTAATAAGTTACTTCAAAACATGCCATCTTCAACATTATACCGGCCAGGGTGGTGATAATTAACCAGCATCAACAATTTAAAATAATATTTAAAATTTATATAATGTTTGAATGCTAACATGTAACTTATTTTCATATATCAATTCAGGATATATTAGCTGCAGGAACAGACACTTCGGCAATAAGCGTAGAATGGGCTTTAGCAGAACTCATTAACCATCCAAACATAATGAAAAAAGCAGTCGAAGAAATCGATCAAGTTGTTGGAAAAAACAGGCTTCTGAATGAAAAAGACATACCAAATCTTCCATACCTCCAAGCAATTGTTAAGGAATCACTCCGATTGCACCCCACAGCGCCACTGATTCTAAGATCATCAACACAAGATCGCAATGTGGGAGGTTATCATATTCCCGCAAACACTACAACTTTAGTTAACGTTTGGAGCCTTGGTCGAGATCCCATTCACTGGGACCAGCCCCTCAAGTTCAAGCCGGAAAGATTCGAAGGAAAGCAATGGGATGTTAGAGGACAACACTTTCATCTTTTACCATTTGGGACAGGTAGAAGGATGTGTCCAGGTACTTCATTGGGGTTGCTTACGGTGCACATAACCCTTGGTGCAATGATCCAATGCTTTGAGTGGAAGGCAGGGAGATATGGGAATTTGTCTATGGTTGATATGGAAGAGGGTATTGGGATCACACTTCCTAGAGCTAATCCTTTAGTTTGCATTCCTGTTGCACGACTTGATCCCATCCCATTCTCAATCTAACCTTCATTGATACAATGAGATCTTATGCTTGCCTTACGTCTAGACTGTCTAATTGATCAACATTATTTGTAAGCACAAAACACAAATGAATGTGCATAAAGTTTCACCCAAATACACACTTTATATATTGTATTTCTGATATACAAATGATATATTTACAATATTGGCATCTATGGGCGGCCAACAAACCGACTCCTTTCAATAAAAATTTAGGCGGTTGTCTAAGGCCTTAAAAATTTAGGGCCCCAACTCTAATGAACCGCTACCGTACCAAACTAGTACCTTACCGATATATGCAGTACGATATTTTGAATCAACTATTCCATAAATTTGGTATCGGTGTCGGTAACGGTATGGATCTCATTTTTAATTTAAATTTATATCATAGATCAATTGATTTAGACAAATTTCTATCAAGACAGGCTAGGTTAGTTGGTTAATAGATAGTGAAATTATTCAAAACCGAAAACCAAACAATTCAACACTCCTAATTTATGTCTGACTTTCAGTTTAGAAATGGACCTTGAATTTCGTATTCACCTGGGCCCTCGATAACGTGAGCCGGCCTTGCCAACCAAGATGGTGGTTAACTAGCGGTTATAACTATGAGATAACTACCTTAAGAGTTAACTGGTTAACCGTCTAACTACCGTAACTTAACTTTAATAACAATAATATAAAACAATACATGAACTTAGGATAAAGAACAAAACTTGATTATTTTTCAACATTCTTTTCTAATCAAGGCTTTGTGATAGTTTTTGTTTATGCATTATTGTAGTCCCATAAAGAATATATGAAAACTTGTTTGCAATCAAAGCAATTTCTTGTGCAAGATTTACCAGAACTACGATTTCTAGGAATAAACGTTGTTGTTGATTGGTTTATTTTCCTTCAATCGGTCGATCTAGCTACCTTTCACAGGTCTCTATCAAACCCATCGATTCAGATTTGAAATTTATGCTACACATATGATTGATTCAAAAAAGATAATTTCTTTTCTAGTGTAATAGATATACGATTTGCATAGAATCTAATCAAGCCATGTTAAATATTTCCTTTAGATTTTAGAGGGAAAAAAATTTCGGTCCGACCACCGCCTGATTCGTCGATTCAACCAATCCAACTGATAATTAGCTGATTCAACCGAGGATGGTTTATAGGCATAAAACCAACCGATTTTAGTATCATAAAACAATAATCAAAATAACACTTCACAAGTTGTGATTAGTCAAAAACATTTATATTTAATAATAAGAAAAAAATAGAACAGTAATTTTTTAATATATAGGTAATATATATATATTAAAAGTATATACAAACAAATAGAACAGAGCTATTTTATTAGATTTACAAAGGAGAACCCTGATTATAATTGCCATTTAGTAATATTTTAAATAACTAAACAACTCTATATTAGTTCTTAATATTTTAACTAATATAAAGTTGTGATTGTGGCAATAGAGGTTCTGTTTTTTATAATAAGAATTCATTAGCTCAAATATAAATTTATCTTAATCACAACATCAATACAACACCGATTAGAGTAGATTTTATTCTTCTCTAAGTTGAGGCATTTTCGATCTGATCGATTGACCTTAAAATCTTTTGGGCCCGCGTTTATTTGTTGGGCTAGAATTGCAAATCTCTCATATAGAAATTAAACCACACCCAGTCACCAACCACATATCTAATAAGATTTGGGCTAGAGGTGGATAAAATATGTATATATCAAATTTTAAATTTCATATTGAAACTTTAATAATTATGATAGACATCCTTTATGTTAATGGTTTGTAATAATTATGTCCTTTTCCACTAATCAAAATTAACTTTTTTGTTAATTTTTTTTAAAATGATAAGTTTGCCTTATAACTAAAGGATGAAATAAGAAATTATATATAAAGTTAAAGGACTTTTTTTTAGTTTACCAATTTTTTAATTTTTGTTATTTTCTTTTATTTCCTTCATTTTTCTTTTAGAAATTATATTTATTTTCTTTTGTTTCCTTCATTTTTCTTTTAGAAATTATATTTCTTTTCTTTTAGAAAAAAGAAAACAAATAAAAGAAAATGACAAAAGTTAAAAAATTGGTAAAGTACAAAAAACGTCCTTTAACTTTATATATAGTTTCATATTTAATCCTTAACTTTTTAAAAAAAATTAACAAAAAAGTTAACTTTAGTTAATGGAAAATGACCTAATTGTTACAAAACATTAAGATTAAGGATGTCTGGCGTAATTATTAAAGTATAAGGATATAATTTGATATATACATAAAATACTTTTTATGTAGTTTACTCATAAAAATATTAATTCTGAAATTATACCCACCATTCTACTTAAAACTAGAATCGATTCTACCTGAACTGACATGTAGAGATGGTTCCTTATTCTTAGAGAAATCAAAAAACGAAATGGAATTTGAATTACAATAACAGGTTTCACCTTTACTCAGTTGAAAACCAAAGTGAACTTGCCAAAAACCAGAAAAAGCCGGTTAAAACCCAAATCTAACTGGAATTGGTTTCATTTCTATTTAATTTTTGACTTTGTTTATCAATACTGATTCCGGCATCAAAAAAATCGTTTTGTGCACCTCTTGATTGGACCTAGAGGTGGCCAAACCGGGTTTTGTTTGAACCGGAACCGGTTCCAGTTCGGGTTTGACCGGTTTAAGGGTGGAACCGGTTCCGGTTCCAATTTCTCTGAAAACCCGGAACCGCCCCGTACCACCGGTTCCGGTTCGGTTCCTCGGTTCCGGGTACGTTAACCACCTCTATTTGGACCATGTGAAATAGCACAGGGCTATAGGTTCCACGGCTTGTGCAAGACCGACCAGTTATTGACTTATTGTTGAGTTGTTGATGGATTTAGCTTGTTGGATAATTTAATAATGCTTTGATAGCTACAAGCAACAACCAAACTCAAGGGTTTTTAATTAGAAATACTTACAAAATGTTACGTGAGAAGATGTGACAATATCATAAACAATGTTATTAGGATAGAAAGTGTCCAAATATAAGTGCAAAAAAAAAAACTAATTAACCAGCAATCATTAACACAAAGACTTGGTCTTTATTTCATAACCATAACTTGTCATTGCCGGCCAAATATAATATGTTATATAAGAATAACACAAATTGTTAGTTTACGTAGATATTTATTCATTAAAATGTGCAAAGACATGTATCATTTCATATAAATGTGTGTCTCCAATTACTTTTCTAGGCACATAATCTTAAACCTATAATAACCATGTCTGATATTCATAGCTATGTCTTGTTCTTTATCATATGGCTGATCTCCACCATCTTGATACGGGCTTTATTCAAATCTACAAGTGCTAAGCCTCGTCTTCCACCTAGCCCGTTCGCCCTCCCGATCATTGGGCATCTACACCTCCTTGCTCCAATCCCTCATCAAGCTTTTCACAAACTCTCTCTTCGTTACGGGCCGGTTTTTCGTATCCTTCTTGGTTCTGTACCAAGTGTAGTAGCTTGTTCACCAGAAATGGCAAAAGAGTTTCTTAAAACATATGAAAACGCGTATTTGGATCGACCCCAAAACTCAGCCGTGGCATATCTAACTTATGGGTCACAAGACTTCTCGTTTGCACCTTACGGATCGTACTGGAAATTCATGAAGAAGATAGTCATGTCACAGCTTCTGAATGGTACAACACTTGACTTGCTGCTTCCAATTAGGCAAGACGAGATTAACCGTTTTATGAAATCACTATCTCAAAAGGCCAAAATTGGGAAGGCAGTTGATCTTGAAGGGCAGCTGGTGAGGATTTCAAACAATGTGATATCAAGAATGCTTATGAGTGAAAGATGTTCAGAGAATGAAGATGAGGCTGGTGAAATGAAGAAGTTGGTTAAGGAGATAGCCGAGATTACGGGTAAATTTAACCTCTCGGACTACATATGGATCTTTAAGAATCTTGATTTACAGGGGTTTGGGAAAAGGTTGAAGGATATTCGTCGTAGATTTGACGAATTGATAGAGAGGATTATTAAAGAGCATGAAGAGTCAAGAAAGCAGAAGTCCGAGAAAATGGACTTGCTCAACATTTTACTTGATGTAGCACAAGATGAGAGCATGGAGATAAAGTTGACTAGAGAGAACATTAAATCCTTCATTCTGGTAACATTATTAGCCTACCATATATTAGATACATGTTTGGTTGTATGTTAAATTACTTTTATAGAATGACAATCACACAAACCCAACCATCTAAATCTACACCACACGTCTCTAACTGGATTTGAGCCCTCCATATCAATGATACAGGCCACCGAGACACTTTAAGTTCCTATAAATGTCCCTTTATAAACTTGTATGTTAAATTATTGACATGTCTCTATAATTTCAGGATATATTTGCTGCAGGAACAGACACGTCTGCCATCACAATAGAATGGGCATTAGCAGAACTAATAAACCATCCAAACATAATGAAAAAAGCAGTTGACGAAATCGATAAAGTGGTTGGGAAAAACCGACTTTTACAAGAATCAGACATACCAAATCTTGCATACCTCCAAGCAATAGTGAAAGAAACACTACGACTACACTCTACAGGCCCGATGATATTAAGACAATCAACTGAGGATTGTATAGTTGCAGGTTATCATATTCCGGCAAACACAACTATTTTTATCAACGTGTGGGCCCTCGGTCGAGACCCAAACCATTGGGAAGACCCCCTTGAATTCAGGCCTGAACGTTTTGAACAACATAACTTGGATGTGAGGGGACAACATTTTCACATGTTACCATTTGGTAGTGGGAGGAGGATGTGTCCTGGAATTTCACTAGCAATGCAAGTGATACATACAACACTTGGTTCTATGATTCAGTGCTTTGATTGGAAGGCTGGAGAAGACGGAAATCTTACTAGTGTTAATATGGAAGAAGGACTTGGGATCACACTTCCTAGAGCAAACCATTTGATTTGTATTCCTGTGGCCCGACTCGATCCTATCCCTGTGTAATGTAACATGTGACAAACCGATAGTCAGAGAATAATAACCGGTTAAGATTTTTCAAAAGGTTACTTTTTGTGATGTTATAACATAGTGAAATAGAGGGCGAGCCTTTGAGCAACTAGTAAGTGACTTTGAGGAGTTGAGATCATAGGTTTAATTCGTATGATATAATTACTTACATAAATGTGTAGAGTAAGGTTGTATATATCAGATCACGAAGTAATCCAGCTCCTTCACGACTCTTGCAAAAAGCGGAGCTACACCAAACACCTGTTACGACCTTGTAACATAAAATGGAACATCGAATTTTTCTTCGTAGAAGATAATGGATACGTAACGATTATGTGTGCTATAAGAAAATTTTTCAAAAATGTCAACCTATCCTGACGGAAAAAATTTTGTCGCAATAACTTTGATGCTATGAATAAAATTGTAATAGCCTTAGAGTTTCTCAATACTAGTTATTTCACCGACGACATGTCGTCCAACAATCTCGTTATAGTACAATCCTTGAACTAAACAAAAAATTATTAATAAATTAATTTTCATGACAACATGTCATTGGGTAAGTAATTAATTTTATTTTTTATTTATTAATCATTAATAATAAAAATTAAAAACTGTAACTTTTATTTGACGATGTAGAATTTAATACAAAATGACAAATACCAGGTTTTTAACATGTTATGTCTTGCAAAACAACATTGTTGATTTGGAATATTGTTAGATTGTATTACATATCATCATATTATATAATTAAACTAGCTAACAAACATCTTAGTTTTTATCCTTTTCGCTTAGACTAGATGTTTTTATTTGTTTTAAGTGCATCAATATCGTCTTGCATTTGTTTCAAAGAAAAATTCTTTAATTTAATGGATCGTTTCTTACATCACATACATTTTGTGACTGAGATTTCATAAGACAAATTAAGGGTTACATTTCTAACTTTTCATCCAATATATCAACTCTAACCACAACTACCACACTTGTCACTAGGGGAATGTTCCAAGCAATGCATCATTGCACCCCCCCCCCCCACCCACCCCCCCACCCCCATTCCCTATACATTCGAGTAAACTCTTCTTAAGTTCTTAAACTCTTGCATCAGAGATGGCACGTTCAAAAACTCTAACCATCGCCAGACTATTCTTGAAGATCTATGTGCTCCTGCCAACTACCTTAAAACAAAATTATGTTATAGATAAATTTTTGTTTGGATATCTGGATTCTATATTGATTTTTTGGTGTATGTAAATGAAGATTGACTTCAAATAGGTCGGAAAATGACCTTCAAGTCACGATTTCTCTTGTTTTATTCTATTCATGTGCTTGCTGGTGAGTGTTCCTCTAGCTCTTCCTTAACAACTAAAAGCCTTACCTTTTGCTGGTTGATTTGAGTTCTCTAAGATGTAGACATCTTACTAGTTAGTATGACTTCATGTAGGGAGATAACTAGTTAACTTCCTCTCCTACCTTTTTCATTTTAGCGAGCTTTTTTCCTTCCTCGCAGGTTAAGATAGATAATTGACTTACATGCCCTATTTAATAGGGGCTTAGAAAGTGTTTGAAGCCATTTGAAGGCAAGCCCAGGTGAACACAAAGGAGAACAATCATGTTTAGCCAATTTATTCTAGCTAATAACCCTTTCTCATTTACTACCGCTCATACTACCTATCTAGGAAGCCACTCGACTGAAAGTAAGGGGTGCTAGAAGGTCATTTTTCTTTACTCAATAGATTAGAAAGCATGTAGGAAACTAAATTTTTAATTTTGATTGTTAGAAAAAAAATATAATACATAAACTTTTTAAAAGTATATTTATTAATTAAATTTTTTTTTGAACAACTAAACGAGTCCTCGGAGCCAACAACCCACGCGCTGCGACCACAGACCGCTACCAACCATCGTAAACATTTAAAGCCGGGCGTTGGCGATCGCCGAATCGAGGAACCGCCACACCATTTAGGAGGAAACTTACACTGAGAAAACCCCTAGCTCACCCAGAACATTTTTTGCTATAGGCAAGACTCGAACTCAAGACCTCCTATTGCTGGTGCTCAAGGAGTACCACTAGAATATAAGCCCAATAATTTTTATTAATTAAATGAATAGATTTTCAATTTAAAACTATTTTTTAATTTGTAAAATACAAATAATATCATTATTAGTTATTATTACTACAATCATTTAATATGAGAGATGATATAATTATTTAATTAAAGATAATTAAGTGAGAGTAAAAAATTGACAAGTGTCAATATAGTCTTAACATGTGCCAAGTGTTAAATAGAGATTTTGTTTATTATAGTAGTAAGATAAGATTACAAATAACATCATTTATTTCAATAATTTGTAGCAATTTCATCCTTTAACGTAACTATTGTTAATTTGATGGTTAACTAAAAGGGAAAAAAAGAAAAATACAACCCTTTAATTGTAATTAGTCGTATTTTACTACTTCACAATTTAGGGTCTCTCCACATTTTTCCACAAAGAAGAATGTGATGTCAATGGCGTATGGCAATTTTAAAATCTGACCTTGTTCAGTTGAATATGATATAGACGACGGTATTAATTCAAAATGTTTCTTAAACTTTGTTGTTTGTTGATTATATAGGGAAGGATGATGGATTGAGGGATAAAAAAAATGTTAACCCAAATCGTAACTAATGGATGATTTATTTTTTCATCTTCTTTCATAATGAATAATTTTTTTATCAAGGAATTATCATTTTTTTTCGCTTTATCGAACTCTCTCTTTAATGTCAAAAGTCAAACAACTTCTAGAAATTGAAAATGACAACCTCTTTTTTTTATTTTTTTTACAATAGTGCCCTCGGGATTAATGTTTTATTTTGCCTTTTACATTTTAACAATGCTTGATGTGTGGTTTCTTTTCTTTCCAATAGCTTCATTGTTTTCGAAATTTGAAAGTGATCCAAATGACTCAGGAACAAATGTAATAAAGTTTTAGACTTATAACTGGTTTTGGAACTATTATGTATGGTTTTGTTTATGGATTTTGGATTTGGAACTTTTATGTAAGGTTTTGGATTATGGATTTTGAATTTGAAACTATTATGCATGGTTATATTGATAATTTTTTATAGCGAGAACTTACATATAAATTTCCAATAATCTATTGTGAATGAAACACATGTTTTAAAGATTGTAATGAGATAGTTTGCATGATAAAGAAACCAATTCATCAACCGAAAGTTTGATTAGTATTTGATTATATAGTTTAATTAAAAAGATTAAATAAAATAATTAAAGGGGTGTATTTTACTTTTTTGCCATTTTAGTTAACTCATCAAATTAACAATAGTTAAGTTAAAAAATGAAATCGTTACAAATTAATGAAATAAAGGATGTTATTTGTAATTATCATAAATAAAGTACCTAATCCATAACTACTTATATACATAAAGACGAATCTTGTAATTTACTCTATTAAATAACTAGCCAAGAAAACCCGTGTATTACACGGGTTGAATAATAAAAAATATATTTTATTTATGTTAAATAATAATAAATATTTAATAATTATAAAATTATATTTAGGATAAGATAAAAGCAAATAATTCTTATTGTTTATTAAATTTTAATAAATTAGTAATTATTGGAATAAGAAAAATTATATTTTAAAATATTTAATTATATAATTTAATTACTAAATATTAATATTATTTAGTAGGAGAGAGAGATGAGAAAAACATTTTCAGATTAAACCAGGACGCACCACGTGTCTCCTAGAAATACTCCTATATTAGAGTAGGTAGATACGAAATTGTAATCGTGTTTTATATTAAAAATCATCTTATATTTTCTAAATTTTCATTGATAATTATTCGTTATATTTTTTATTTAATCTATGTAATACATGGGAACTAACCTAGTTAATTTATACATATAGCATACGCGAAACAAGGCTGTATAATCGTATTAAAGAGGCTATAGTGTTATATGTTTGTATGTGACAATTGGATCGTATTCTGAAAGCCTATGCATGCCATCGTACGTATCTGACTCATGGTGGGAAAATACTAGGTGAGCAAGTTTTTCACATTGCTATTACTTATGGTTATACATGTGATATACTTTCACCGATAGAACACATCTTAGCTAACGATTTTGTGTTCTAAAATACAAACGTTACACATGTTAAAAGTTTTTTTCAAAATATATTAAAAGTTATAGTCACGTACAAAAACACATATTAAGTTTCTACTTTAAAAGAGGTTATTGAAAAACAATCTCATAGCTTATCTAAAACTTATACTTAAAACTAGGGGTGTTCAAATTCGGATATCCGAAAATTTCGGATAGTGGTTTTCACTATCCGAATCCGAATCCGAAATTTCGGATATCCGAAGTTCGGATATCCGAAATTTCGGATTCGGATTCGGATATCCGTTCGGATATCCGAACTCTAAAAAAAGGGGGAAAAAATTTTAAAAAAATACATCCGGATATCCAAAAATCTGAAAAATATCCGAAATATCCGAAAAATATCCGAATATCCGAAGAACTATCCGAAATATCCGAAAAAATATCCGAATATCCGAAAAACTATCCGAAATATCCGAAAAAATATCCGAATATCCGAAAAAATATCCGAATATCCGAAAAATATCCGAAAACTATCCGAAAAAAATAACTATTTCGGATAGTTCGGATATCCGAACTATCCGAAATTTTTCAAAATTACTATCCGAATCCGAATCCGAATTTCCGGATATCCGGACCTTCGGATATCCGAACTTCCGGATATCCGAATTTTCGGATATTTCGGATACGGATTTTCGGATATTTCGATTTCGGATTCGGATACGGATTTTTTTGAACACCCCTACTTAAAACAAGTGTCTCTTCAACAAAAAACATTCATACCAAAACACAGTTTTTCAAACCCGGAACAGCCCGGCCAGTCGGACCAGTAGGATCAGGATTCAGATACTCTAGAGGTCCGATTATGTGCATTGAACCGTTTTTGAAGAAACTAGACAGTTTGACAGGCGCCCGGTGGTCCAAATGCTAAACCGGGTGGTTCAACCGGTTTTTTATTTGAATTTTTCTATATATATATATATATATTATTGTGAACAAATAATAACTTACTCTTAAAACATTAACCCGGATAACTCTGCAAAAAATTTAGCCAAATCTTGAATTTTTTTGAACATCATTGTAAAACATACACAACACTTTCTTCTTTTACGAGTTTGCGAAAATCCATCACCGTTTGAGAGGCAACATCTTTGTAAGATTTAGGCCTAAAACAGTTACAGTGTTGTAAGTAAAAAACTTATAGCGATGTTATGTCTCAAACAGTAATGAATTTTCGCAAACTCATAAAAGAATAAAGTGTTGTAAATGTTTTACAATGATGTTAAAAAAATCCAAGATTTGGCTTCGTCTTGACGGGTTATTTTCAGGTTAATGCTTTAAGAGTGAATTATTATTTGAACACTTCTTTATATATATATATATATATATATATATGTATATATAGGGACTTATTCTACTAAGAACCATTAAATATGAAGGAACCAAAGGAACTGCATAATACACTTGTACATTATGCATTAAAATATTTTTAATTAAAGAGAAAAATGTGGAGCAGTTAAAAACCACTATATGTGCAAAACTTAAAGCATAATGTACAAGTGTATTATGCAGTTCTCAAGTTCCTAACATAAAAGTGGTTCTTAATGGAATGCCTCCCTATATATATATATATATATATATATATATATATATATATATATATATATATATATATATATATATATATATATATATATATATATATATAATTATAATATTTATAAAGTTATCTGACATTAAATTCGATCCTACCGTTGACTAGTAAAGTGATCAGTTCAACTTCTGCACCGGTTTTAAAAACATCGCAAAAACATCAACTATAGCATGTCCTGAAACCCACCCTATTGGTTAGAGCTCTCAACTTTCATGTTGAAGGTCGGAGGTTTGAATCCATCTTGAGGCAATTTTGAAAGAAATCAGATGAAGAGTCAGCTTGAGATTCATTTTTTGTCCGATTTGGATGGGGCGAAGATTTAACCATTCCGCATGGTTGCTACGCAACGGATGTGGTCGTGAATTCTTGTTAGGCTATCCACAGCGGTCACCCCACTGAAAATCCTTTCCCACCAAAATTTCCTGTCACGTCATCACCCCGCTGAAAAACTTAAACCCCACGGTGGTCACCCTATTGAAAACTCTTCCCCACTATTCCATAGGACCAATCAGAAAGCGAGAAAGAGAGAAAGTGAGCGGAGAGCGGGGGCCGTGGAAGGGCTTTAGGCGGGAGCCGCTGAGGGGGGGCGGTGTTCCCGCTCTTGGCCGCGGAAATAGGCAACCCTGCGGGAGGGGCGGGGGAACCGGTGTTGGCGATCTTAAGTTCGAGACCTTGCTTACATTACATAAAAGTAAGACATAGACATGACAAGCCGTATCCTGTTTTGCCTGTATAAAATCTATAAATATATTATATATGCATTCAAAATTCAAGAAAAACCAAATCAAAGATGAAGACATCAATCTTCATCATCTCTCTCATCATCTTTCTGTCTCTCCCCTCCCCCACCATCTCCATCTCCCATCCCTGCAACAAAAATGACGAAAAGGTTCTATTTCAGATCAAGAAATCACTAGGAAACCCTTACCATTTGGCCTCTTGGCAAAAGACTCTAGATTGCTGCCACTGGTACTGTGTCAAATGCAACAAAACCACCGGCCGTATAATCCAACTCAACATCTTCGCCGGCAACATCTCCGGCCAAATCCCACCTGAAGTCGGTGACCTCCCTTACCTCCAACAAATAATGTTTCATAAACTTACAAACCTCACCGGAAATATCCCCTCGTCGATTACTAAACTCACCCACCTCACCATGCTCTTTCTAAGCAATACTAATTTATCCGGTCCGGTCCCTTCGTTCCTCAGCAAACTCAAAAGCTTAAATTACCTCGATTTGTCATTCAACAGTTTCACCGGATCTATTCCGCCGGAGCTTGCGGAGTTGACGGAAGTTACTGGAATACGTCTTGACAGGAACAAGCTCACCGGAGCCATCCCTGAATCATTCGGGACGTTCACCGGAAACCTTCAGTATCTTTACCTTTCACATAACCAGCTAACCGGAGATATACCCAGATCTTTAGGGTATTTAAACTTCACGTCGATAGATTTCTCAAGAAACCAGCTTACAGGCGATTTAAGCATGTTTTTTGGAACAAACAAGACGATTCAGATAGCTGACGTTTCTAGGAACAATTTTCAGTTTAACCTCTCGAAAGTTGAACTTCCGGCGAGCTTAACGTCGTTAGATTTGAATCACAACAAGATTTATGGTGGTCTACCGGCGACGTTGACGGGGCTAAGGTTGCAGTACTTGAACGTGAGCTACAACAGGCTGTGTGGGAAGATTCCTCAAGGTGGAGACCTGCAGAAATTTGATATCACAGAGTACTTTCATAATCGGTGCCTGTGTGGGTCACCGTTGCCTGAGTGCTCTTGAAGATCAGTTTATTCCGGCCGACGAAGGTAAAAGAAGATAATGTAGCAGGTATCTGACGGCCGCGTTTATTGTATGTCATGTTCCCCGCGTTTATACGGGATCAAATTCCGTTGTTTTTTTGTTTGAATCCGGACCTCGGTTTTTAGACATGAATAAAACCAAATTATTTTCTTCAAAAACTTTTTTTTTAAACGGAGAAAGTCTCAATCTTGTGAACCTACTGTTTTCAGGCCATGTCACCAAGGTCTAGTTACCTGGGCCTCCCGTGAGCTACCACAACCACCCCAGAAGGAAACTCACTGGAAAAACCCCCACCCCCCTCAGACCCCTATTTCGCTGCGAGAAGGATTTGAACACAAGACCTCCCATTTGAAAGAATCTTAAGGTACCATTGCGGTAATGCCTCATTGGTTCAAAAAACTTAATTAATGTTAAAAGAATTAATCACACACGCATGTGTTAAGACTTCCCACATTAACGCCAAGAGTTGAAAAAGTTGCTCATAATGTTTTAAAATTCAGAATTTTTTTGATAAAGTGGTGGTGTTTTTGGATATTGTTTGAAAGTGGGTCGGTCAATGTTTGCATTTGGAATATGGGTGTTCCGTGAGTCACACCAGTGGATTCAAAATTTTTAAGGGAGTCCGCTAGTCTCACAAGCGGATTGCATATAATTTGATTGAATCTGCTACTCCTACAAGTGGATCCAACTTAATTTCACGACCTACAAAACTCTTTGCAGGTTGTGAAAAAAGAAAGCAATTAAATATAATTTTCAATTTATTTAATATAAAAAGTCTAAAAAAAATATTGGTTTTATGGACATGAAGAAGCTTAGGGCATGGTCATGTTTGTGATGCACACATATAATATTATAATGTGTATATGTATCGGAATTTGAAGGAAAAAGTAAAATTACACTAATATTTAACGTTATTTTATTTAATTTTTGTGAAAATAACGTTAAATGCTTGAGTTGGTCGGTTAATCAAACATTATGAGCCGTGAGTCTAATTGTTAGCAACATCTCTATTAATACGGGTAGCGGTAAGGTTGTTAACATCTTACACTATTCAAACACTACCATAGTTTTGTTAATAGTGTGCAATGATGATGAATCGTAGCTACTTGAGGAATGTCAATTAGGATAATTGACATAGCTTTAATTAATGTGGGTGAGGTTAATTTTTTCTTGGTTGATTCTTTTGTTATATGATGCATGCTTGGTATTTGGTCTTGCTAGTGGGGACTTGGTTTTATGGTGACTAATAATAAAATTTCGTTTGCTGTTAATAAAGGTTAATATTTTGTTAACCTTCTAATTGTCTATGATTATGTAAAGTTGATCGGTCATCCCATCCTAACCAAGTTGAAGTGTTAGAAAACCCAATTTAAATGCTATTATATTTGTGCTGAAAATTTAGCCCTCTGGTGAAACTCTTACCTTTCATAGTGGAGGTTATGAGATCGAATGCATCTGGTGTCAAGTTTAAATGACATCAAGTGAAAGGTCAGCTTAAGGTTTATCCTGGGTTCGATCCTAATGGGGGAGGGTTTACCTATTCCACGGGATTCCTGTGCATCTGGGAAGCTTATGTCTTATCTCTGTCCGATGGGCCCGGTTAAGACAGTATACGTGGTACGTAAGAACATCGTTGTTAAAAAAATGCTATTTTATTTGTATGTTGATATATATATATATATATATATATATATATATATATATATATATATATAGGGTAAGGTTCCTCTAAAAAGTTTATTTTGCTTAAGAAAACTAAGAAGAATTTTCAAAAACACGAAAACCGACCCAAACAAACTTCGATTAAATTCATTTTTGCATCATTGAAACCGGCTTGTTGAAAACATAAAACACAAACATTAAATTGTAAACAATAAACCTAAATACTAAAACCAAAACTCTAAAAACAAACCATAAACCTAAAGATAAACCTAAAAAGCAAAAAACCAAGTCATAAAATCTAAACTTTAAAAGTGGTTATTAAAGCTAAAACTTAAAAGCTAGCTAATATTGTAAAGTTTGATGAAACGATTCCAACACCATCAAAATGAGTTTAATCGGAGTTCGTTTAGGTCGGTTTTCGAGGTTTTAAAAATCATTTTTAGCCTTTTAGGCAAAATAGACTTTTTATTTAATCTTTCTCATATATATATATATCTATACTTTATAATAAAAAAAATAACAATATGACACATGCCATTTTTCTACACTATCCACATCATATTTGACACATGACATCTTTTTAGGCTATGCACATGAATACGTATGGCATACTTGACAAATTTATAGATTAATTAATTTAATGCAATCAAGTCATACCTCCAAATTCAAAATGAAAATTAATACTCTTTAAATGTAATGAAAATTTAATCATTTCAAAGTTTCTATTTTCAATTAATAGTTTTGAAAATTCAAAATTTTCAAATCTCATTTGTATTGTCTAAAAAAATATCTAGAGATTTTTAAAATGTACTTTAATTTTCTTATTTTTTAAATATTATTAATTTTACGTTATTTGTATATCTATTTTTTATCGGTAATTGTTTTGTAATCCTCATCATTTATACAATTCTGTATAATACACAGGTCAATAAGCTAGTATATATTATATCCACGTTTTTATTTAAAAATATTAACAACCAAGATACAATTTTAAATGTTATTAAACTTAAAATAGACATTTATGGCGTATTATCTCCATCTCTTATATAAATAAGCAAAGTATTTCATTTAAAGACTTATCTTAATTAATATTGTTGTTATTATTAATATTTTATTGTTTTTGAACAGCAATTACAAAATTTATTTGAAAATTGTCTTAAAAAAAGAAGAAAATTAAGTATGTTAATATTATTCTTTCTCATAACATTTTAGTTTCTCACAAACTAAACGTTCACTTGGCATATATTTTTATTTATAATTGTTCGGCTATTTGTTATAATTGCATGTGTTGTACGAATTAAATAAATAAAATATAATATATTATTATATTTTATGATAAAAGGTGTTAAAAAAATTTGTGTGTTATTCCAGTTTAATAAACTCATGTGTTGCACAAATACAATATTGGGGTACGTGTTACACAAATACGACATAATCTATTAATAGATACAACCGTAGAAATATCATTTAAAGAAATAAACATTGATATGAGAGTTATAAACTCTTTTGAATTAACTTTAAAATTATTTTTTTAACAAAATATTATATTTTATGTAATTATATATTACTTTAATTTAAACATATAGCCATTTATATATACTTTTATACCAAGTAAATTAATTTAAATTACAATTTATATTAATTCATATTAGAAATTAAGAATTAAACTTAGATTCTTTTAATATCACATACTTTATATTAGTTTAATATGTTTTTACAATTTAAGTAATTACATGATATTATATATATTAAAGAAATTTAAAATTGAATCAATCATTAAAAAAAAATCAGTACCATTATTCTTTATTTTTTGAATATTTAAACAAATATAATTTAAAATTAGTGATATTTAAAAACTTAAATATAAGTATTTAAATAGAAAATACATTTATTTATAAACTACATAATTAATTTCAAACTAGTTTTTTATAATAATATATTAATTTTTTTCATACTTGTAATTCATATGATAATAAACAATAAGTATTGATAATTGATAATTAAACAAAAGAAAGACGGGAAATTAATAAGTAGATGGCCGAAAGTAACAAAAATCCTTAAATATCATTGATATTAATATTGTTAATCTATTAAACTAGATGGGTGGTTCGCGCGTTGCCGCGAACGGCCCGATTTGATTTGCCTAACATGGTTTTATATTTTTATTGTGTGTCGAGTGTATGCACTGTAGCAAATCAATGTAATAATGAGAAAAAATATAATGGGGAATATAATTGAATGAACGAAGTGAAACGAAGTTCCGTATGCACTGTAGTAAATCAATGTAATAATGAGAAAAAATATAATGGGTCAAATAGCTTCATCACTTTTTGTTATATGAAGTTTGTATATATAAAAATTCTGGAGATATTAAATTACAAAAAGCAAAACGTTATTTAAGCATATGGCAAGTCAACATATAAAATTCGTCAATATTGTAAGTTGCAAAAACACCTGCTTTAGGAAACATGTGGGTAAAATAGATTGATTTTTTGGGTTTTCAAACTTACATATATGAAACAAATTCTAATAAGAATATGAATGAATAATTGCAGTATCTAATGTACCAAGAGGGTGTAGTAGTCAATTTCTCATTTGAAGGTGTTTCCATTGTACCTTCCATTTCGACTCTGTAGGAGTTGATTATATTGGAGATCAAAGAGATGCAGATGTATGGGAAAAAAGTACAGATTTTGACTAAAGAAAGTGTGCAAAGAAAAGGGGGTTAGCAGTTGATTTCCATATGATGGTGACAAACTAATAACAGAAGTTATTGTAACTAAGGACGTATAGGGAATTGGTAGTGGTGTGTTGAAGGATGGCTTTGTTGGGGCGGTTGGTTACAATAAAAAGGTTTTAACATAATTTGAGTAAATTTGACAAAAGAAAGGATAAATACCTGAAATTTAAAAAATAAAACATGAGGTCATGGATTAGATATAGAAAGTAGAAAACATGGGAACATGAGTTATTAATTTGTAGTTGTAAATTATAAAAAAAAAAAAAAAACTTACCTGATGTAGTGATTTGTATTTGAATAACTGTATCCTGCCTACTAACCTCTCTACCTGATTGTTAAACCCAAACCAAAGAGAGATATGAGAGAATGGAAGAAGGCAATGGAAAACATACCTAAACACCGATTGAAGTCCTGATGGAATATTCACATAAACAAATTGAAGGAAAATGGACAGTGAATGTGAAAGAAAAGCCCGACTTCAGAGACTAAAGGAGATGTAGGCGGTGGGCCAACGGGGTGGGAAGCTGGAGCAATCCACTTGAAAATGCGTCTAATAGGCTTCATTACTATTCCTTAAGTTGAAGTTTGTATATATAGGTAATAATCGTATATATGAGTATATACCTATTTGAATGACCTGTTGTATTAGGCAAACGATGAACCTGCAAATATATGATTCTTGAAAGAGCAGGTGTTATTATGAGAGATTAGTTGCATCAATATAAATTGCAAATAGAATAATTAATTTATAGGTGTTTGTAGAAGTACCTGTTGGGGGGGAAAGTTGACGTTTAGTATCAGTTAATGAGCTAGATTTTCCAACGGGTGTGTCTGGGGCAGGGACATGATGAGCTGTTGTTTGAAATAAGGTGGACGGTATTGATGCTTCTTCTTGAACACTAAAGATCCGGTTAACTTTGAATGGCGAGGAGGCTGAGCCACGCTCAAGCCGATAGATTTTATCTTGCCCTTTTATTGACAACAGTGGTTCTGGAATAATGGTTGTGTCTGTGTACCCACGTTGAACGACCATTTCATAACAGCTGATCCCAATGACCGATGTAACTGCCTGGTCAAATATAGTGACTGATATGCTTCCGGTATCGTCTGCTAATGTTGCTGCAAGACAATAGCTAAACACATACGCATATTAGACCTAATATTTACGTTAAATTGTTATTACATTGATACATTGATGTTATTTAACAAATTATAAAGGTTTATCATAAACAATATAACCATTGGTATTGACTGCATATTCAAATGAGTTGAAGCTGAGAGTCTAAAATATAACTTCTAATGAAAATAAATGTCTAATGTTTTTATTAAAAAAATTTTAAGGACCAAAGAATTATAAATTTTCTATTTATTTAACAATATCAAAGACAGTTGATATGTATGTGAATAGCAAACATTTTTTTACCAATATGTAGGTTCCATAATCCCATGGTTTACGCATATGTAACCGTCGGTTTGTTGTTCAATTTTCCTGTGACAATTTTTACATGCTGTGTAATACCATGAACGACGGTTGTTGAATGCAGTAACCGACGCGTGGCACGTGAATGCAATACCCTGTGAGAAAAGACGTTTGATTTAATGCAAGTATATTTTTATGCTATAGTGGTTCAATGCATGTGATTTACTATGGATGTACTTACGGGCATTTCGCTTGGATTTTGACTTTGTAATGCTGCAATAGTTGTTCTATTTCTCTTTGAAGGACTTTCAATAGTTTGGATTGTTTTTTGAAATGTTTGACCTGGCAGTTTTGGACCTTCAAGCTTTTCAAACCTGTCAAGTTGAACATGTAAGGTGCCATATGTGGTAGTAATTATGTATATAGGAAATTTCTTTTATTACGTGCTAGCAATAGACTTTGCGATGTCTATATCTGGATCCACATACACATGTGTTGCTGATGTTGATTCGAGCCGTATCTTGTCTGAGCCAAGGAAAAAAAGGAACAAATTAATTTTAGATATATAATTATTTTCATGTTTTATTCTATGGCAATGTTATGTACCACGAAATTCTATAACTTTAAGCGATGTGACAGCCACAACAACGTGATGGTCTGCGTTGATGATTGGCTCTGTATTTACTGAGCAAGCTATTTCTGGCCATAAGGTGATATGAATCGGCTCTTTGCTGTAAAACAAAATTTGTTGTTAACATTAGTAAATTTACATATTGTATTTGTTGTTAAATAATATTGCATATTTATAATATTTCTAACGGTGACAACAGTTTCTAGAACCTTATTTTTAGGAAAGCTTACATTGGATCTGCAATTTTCAGTCGCATAACGGTACCATTGTTGGTATTTTCATACCATGTATCATCGATCTTTCCTACATAGTCTGTTGGCAAATCTTTGTAGAAATAGTTGTATAGAATAATGAGTTTTTTATTTAAAAAAGTTGGCTGACCTGTTAGTAGTTGATGATTGTTCAACCTTGATCTCAAGTGTTCATAGCCTATAAAATTAAAATAGGTTGATGGAATAAGGCTATTGTTTTCTATGGGGATAATGGACGATGCCCTGCCAATCCTTAACGCAGCTGGATGTGCCACTACTTTCATTTGGGCTGGAGCACGACTACAAACATATCGTTCTAAACGGTAGCAATTCATTATTTGTATTGAAGCACATATTGAATTGTTTCCGTCGTCCTCAGAAAAAACCTGAATGGCATCTCCCTGTGTGGAAATTTTTTTTACATTAATAATTAATATATAGTAGTGGAGGTAAACATAATTTGTGTGTTTCTTACCTTTTTGTCAACGATTAAGTGGCAATAAGCATTTCCTATCCGGTACGGCCTCCACCCGCGGATGAATCTAGCCTCAATTGGCACTGTTGTGCCATGTGGTTGTATGTGGCAAATCTCCCCATTGCTTTCCATCGGTCACCTGCATAAAATAAACATTCTAGAGCTGAAATCTAAATAATGTAACAAATAATTACTTAAATGATATAAATAATAGATAATTTTTGAATCTAAAAATAAAAGAATACAAAAAGGTATTCTACATACATGGTGTTTGTTACCGTGGAACATTACATATGATACTAAATTCGTATATATATACACTACAAAGTATAAATGCTACACAGATTAAGTAATCTAAAAGTACTTTCAAATAATAATATTAGGACCTCTCCAACATCAACTTCCTTTAAAAAATCAGAGAAAACAACATTGTTTGTTGTTGTTGGAGAATTTTCTTCTTGTGGAACAATGAGAATCTTCAAAGCGTCAGGAGACGTTGCTCTTGAGAAAGCCACATAGAGTTGGCCATGACTAAAAACAGGTTGTGGTATGAAAACACCTATTTTAGTCAATGATTGACCCTGGCTTTTGTTAATGGTCATTGCATAGCAAATTTTAATTGGAAATTGCTTTCTCTTAAAGACAAATGGTAATTCTTTATTATCATATGTAAATGTAATTCGTGGTATAAAGACTCTATGACCTATAGCAGTTCCCGTAATTACTACAGCCTGGATTATTCTTGGGAACAATTGTGAGATAATGAGCCTTGTCCCATTGCAGAGTCCATGTGATTGGTCAATGTTGCGTATAAGAATGATGGGAACGTTAGGCTTTAAATCTATTTGATGTGCAGGAAGACCTGTGAAGCTTAGACTGTTTAGATATTCAGTGGGATAAAGATTTTCACTATCACCTCTGTCGCTTGCGCGAGGTATAATGGAATCTGTACTGAGGTACGTAACACAATTACCCGGCGCCATTTGCAAAACTAATTTGTTTACCTCGTTAGCATTTTCATTTTTGGGACATACAATTGCTTTGCTGGCAAGATTTTTTGCTGTTGGACAATGCAAGGTTTCAGTGTCATATATGAAGTGTATCAGTTCCATCAAAGCATCATTTTGGTATTTTATAAGAAATTGATCTGGTATTTCAACTCTTTTAGTGTCGTTAGAAGTGGAATCTACATGATGACCAACAATGCCATCACCAATTGATAAGAGCCATCTAGAGAACGTGCCAATGGCCTCTTTTTGTGAAAAGGTTAAATTCGGTTGCTGCAAACGCATATTTTCAGTTAGTTTTACAATTCGAAAGTGTTTCCATAAATAGGACATTGGAAGTGACAATGATATGATCTCGGATTTTGTTGCCTTAGTTTTAATGGGCAGTGTTTGCCTAAAGTCTCCTCCAAGCAATACTGATTTTCCACCAAAAGGAACATCTGTTTTCTCAAGAATATCTCTAAGTGTCCTATCTAATGATTCAAAGCATCTTCTGTCACTCATTGGTGCCTCATCCCAAATTATTAGTGAAGACTCAACAACTAATTGTGACAATTGAGTGTTCTTTTTTATGTGACATATGGACTCCTCTGAAAGATCAATTGGTATCTTAAACCGTGAATGCGCAGTTCTACCAGATGGCAAAAGAAGTGAAGCAATTCCAGAGGCTGCCACAGCTAAAACAATTTTTGCACATGATCTTAAAGCACAAATAATAGCGGTCCACAAATGGGTTTTCCCGGTGTCGCCATGACCATATACAAATAGAAGTAGTTGTTTATTTTCCATTACAGACTGAATGGCTAATTCATATGCATATGATTGTGCTGGATGTAATGTGGCCTTTAATTGTTCGCTTTGAATGTGAAGTGCAGACCTGTCATAGCAACGTTCTTCCAATAGCAAACGATTTCTTAATGGTAACAAATACTGTGAGGATGGCATGGGAAGACCAAAATCAGAAAGAGATGTACTGCTGCTGGCAGAATTTAGAAGTTTTTCTACCTCATATAACACATGTTGTTGTAGATCATCTTCATTCACACATATGGAGCTTAAGGTAGTTTCGTGATGAATGTTCCTTGTGATGTCGTCACTCATGCTTTGCCAATAGGTATTCCATAGCTGCAATGGATTGGATATTTCACAGTGAAGTAGCATATGGGTAAATAAGGATCTTAGCTCAGATGCTGTTGCCCATGCTGAGGCCTCCACAAATGCAGATACCCATTCTCTATCATCACCTATTAAACCAAGTTTTTCACAGGCACCTCTGTAGGTAGCAAAGGTAAATCCTGCAACAGTTCTAATATCACTAAACGAACTACATCCAACTTGATGAGTGAGTAACGTACGCAAATAAAAGAGTTCTCCACATGTAGGATGAACATACACCAGTCTTCCTATTGATGGCCTTTTTGTTGAAGTACGTTTGAGCCATACTTTTCCTGTGCCATCCCATCTATATTCTGAAAGGTAATCTACATATCGAAGATGTCTTCCAGATGAGTCTGTTGAGTTATTTCGTAACCACTCAGTCAAGTTAGTTTTACCTGTTGATGGATTTCTTAAGATGTCATGTAAGTGGTTTGAGTCCCTAAATGTCACATTTTGTTTGTTCTCTAGGTGAACGGCAAGTGTTTGCACAGCTGGTCTTCGGCTATGGATGTGAAAATCCAATATTCTCCAGGCTGCCTCATGAGGGCAAATGTACCTGCCATCTACAAAGTTCCTTATCTCATCAATGGGCGCAACGTTGCCTCGACCTAAAGAAGATGCAGTTTTTTCATTTGGAGATATAGTCTATTTGATTCGGTCTGCTCCTTTTGATATGTACTTAAACAAATACTTGATTAACATGCTCCACCCACAGTATTCAACATTTATATGAGCCACAAATCGAGTGGAAAGAATTTTGTTGTATGGAACCACAAAAGCATTATCCAAGGGAATACCACTTTTGACAACGAAAGGCCCGGACAACGGCCTTTTGTAGTGCGCACATCCATTTTTGTCAATTCGAGTATATGGTTCATATTTTTTTGGAAAATGCTTTGAGCAAATACCATCACGCATGCAAGGAGATGTTGTTCTAGCTGTTCCACATGGGCCATGCATCATTAAATCCGTGATGATATGATAAAGAATAGGATCAGATTCTTTATCTGGAATCTCAGCAGAAATATATTTATCAAGAGAAGAGGCCTCTCGAATTTTGAAAGGACTTGCAACCCACAACAATATATGGCAATGAGGAAGGCCTCTTTTTTGAAATTCAATTGTCTACAGATCTACATCAGCAATGTTAGCTGTTAATAAAAAGAAAAGGATGTTATAGTAAAAAAAAAACCAACCTGCGTCAACATCGCCAAATGGTTTGTTGTTCCTAAGAAAAGACATGAATGCATCTACTTTCATTTGGAAAACTCGGGCAATTATATCTGGCCTATCCTGGGTTCCAATAGCAGGTATGTGCTGCATGTATCTGACAATTTCTGGCCATTTGACATTGCAAGTGAATGTTATGAAATACTGTGGATTTCCATAAACCCTGCAAATGGCCAAAGCATCTTGGTAATGCTTATACATGTAACGTGGACCGCCTGTAAATGTCGATGGAAGGAATATTCTTTTACCAACACTTTGTCCCTCAGTATCACCTCTTGATACAGCATCATGGAGTCCACATAAAAATTCAACACGCAAGGAGGTTTGGTTGGATATGATATAATCTAGCCTATTTCGTTCTATACACATATAAGCATCGACCAGGTACTGTTGGAAAAGCCTACCCCCATGTAAAATAAGTGTATACACATCTTTTCTGTCATGAATTTGGTAACTATAAAACATATTCATCGTCAAGCGTCTGTCCACAGCCGAGGAACCGGATGTTAGTTTTAGTGACGGTGACCAGCCGTAGTTGCCAAATGGAAACAACAGTGGGTATTGCAATGACATATACAAAGGATGTAAGTTATTGATGCGGTGGGGAATGTTATCTTTATTACGAATTATAATATCAAAATCTTTAGCCAAAGCATCACCATCATGAACTATACATCCGATTGATCCCACTGAAGGCAAATCGTACGACTGTTGTCTAGGCCCTGAGTAAAGTCTAATAGAGTAGTTGACAACATTAGAAGAACGACACATGTCTCGTGCAGTTCTAAATAGTTTTACTAAAGAATTAGTCTCATCAAGCATTTGTATAAGTTGATGAACTGTATCTTGTTGTAAAGGGCAACGTTCTTGGAATGCACAAACACCTACGCGATTGTGTATTTCATTTTCAGTATCATGCACATACAACTGTAAAAACCTAGGAGGTTGATCTATTGGCGGGCATAATGAGCCAATCCAATGAGATATCTGACCTGAAACTTTAAAAACATAAGGACCTGGTCCTCGAGCAACAGACTCATCGATAGCAGCACCAAAGGAGGTCATTGAAAACACAGAGTTGTAGCATCGTATATTTAGCTGAAATTTTTTATCGTCTAGAAAAGTTTTTAATGGCTCTGGCGCTATAGTAGGAAACGATAAAGTTACTCGACCAAACCTACAACATGTACTGTACTTTGGAGGCCGGCATAAAGGAAATGATTTAAGGCGTTCTGAGAACCAAAAAGTTGCGCCACAAAACTCACACACGAAACTACAATCTCCAAGGTCATCATACAAAGCTGAAAAACTTGAGGCATTATCGCAGCGTAAGGACACATTAGAAGTAGTTGACTGAATTACATGAGTGCGTGCAGTAAAGACATCGGACAACACACGCGAATGTTCCAAAAGACCGGCGCGAAAGCTAGATTGACGTTTACTTACACGTGAACATGGTCGTTGGATGGTTGAATCCGGAAGCAATGGAATAGAAGATGAACAACCAGTATCAGCGACATTTTCAGCAACCGGTAGATGAGATTTCCTCTTTAACGTACGTTGTGATGAAGACATTGACCTAAAATGAATGATAGTATTACGAAGAAATGGACATATGGGGAGAGACAATCGAACAACATACGAAGGCATATTGAAAATGATAAAGAAAATAGATTGAATGATAAAATAACATATGCAAATGGAAATGCTAAGAATACAATGAATAAAATAACATCTTTTAAATAATGCTAGCGAACCGGTATTTATAAAAAGTCATTATGGAAAATTATCTTGCAACATAGTGCATAAGACAACCACATTTAGTTGTATAACAGCTATAAATAATAACTGTTAGTGGTTAAATGAGCTGATGGTTTGATATTACTAAACTTTTATCCACTTACTTATTAGAGGAAGTATAATGCATTTAGCCAGCACATAGGTAATAAGTTATAACCTGTTGCCAAACTTTATATATTAATTTGACTAATGTATCCTCAGTTTTAAAATCAAGTTACAAATATTAAGTCTCAGTTAGTAGTTTTAGATTTGCACACCTAAGAATTGTAGTAGTAGTGGTAAGAAAACAAATATTCTAGACAACTGGATTGATTTGAAGTCAAAGAATAAATTCTCATTGACTTGTTTAATAAAAAAACTCATTCAAAAAACAAAGGTTACTTTCTTAAGCGCGATGACCATATAAAATAAATTGTATCGCACCTGCCTCGAGGGGATTAATATTGTTAAATATTATGTGAGGACTACATAGTGCAATATCTCACTGTGAAATACTGTAGAAAGCAGTTGCTATAAAGCCTAAGCTATAGTAAGTCATCTCCCTTTTATGTCTCAAAAATGCTAATGTAAGAGGCTCAAAATAACCATTAAAACAGAGAACAAAAAAACAACCATTTAAATTAAAATAGAAAAAAACTACTTTTATGCCCTTTGAATTAAGTGATTATAAATAGTTACTTTTTGTTTTCAATAGCTTATTGTTTCTTATTTGAATACATCCCCTAAATATATATTATCATTGTTGTTTACTGTGCATTTATACTAATCTAGATTATAGAATTAGTTTTTTCTAACTTTACATTACCTTTCCATTAAATCTCATATCCTAATAAAGAAGGTTCATAAGAAGGCCTTTTTGTTACCTTTTTGAAATTCAATACCAAGTGTACTTTCAATTAATATAGAAAGGCAAAATGTTTTGAAAAACGGTTTGAATCAACTCAATAACCATTACCAACGATAAGATAGCATTATCAATAAATATTGTATTTCCTCTTTAAATTGTATACTCTAGAGTTTAGATTCCCATCATCTAAGTTCACAATTACCAAGTTCATACGCAAAATCACATCAATTGATGTGTTTAATCAGTCTATGACCTGTCAATAACCAAGGTCTAAAGCATATACAAAAAATAGTGAGAGATAAATTCAAGCAAAACCTAATGAAACAATGTCATTGATTTTTGTTGAAATTTGGAATGAATGAATCAAATCAAAACAACCACATTCATCCCACCTAGCACATCTACGTATCAAAAAAGTACAATCTCTCTTTAGGCAATCCCAAATATGTGTACGTATGCAAAGGGAAGCTCCACCAACCTACTCACTAAACCATGGAAACCTTATGCCCTGGGTGACAGGCTGCCACATGTTCATATTTTGATATTGATTGGGTTTTTATACAGATAGAAATCAGAAAGACGTAAAATACTTCGACAACATCTAAAATACCCCGACAACACGCAATCCCCTGGCAACCAGATGGCAGCGAGAAGACCTAAAATATCTCGACAACCACCTGCAAGCTCTGTTCTGTGTTCTCTCTACGACTGCCCTACTATCATCTGTATCGTTAAACCCAAACCAAAGGGAGATATGATAGAATGGAAGAAGACAATGGAAAACATACCTGAAATCCGGATTGAAGTCCTGATGGAATCCTCTATCAAGCAAAGGCTGAAACCCTAGTTCATAAGACAGAGCAAGTACTGAAACAAAATGAAGGAAAATGGAAAGTGAGTGTGATAGAAGAATCTCGACCAACTAAAGGAGAATGAAGGCGGTGGGCCAACCGGGTTGGAACCTGGAGCCACCCGTGTGAAAATGGGTCAAATAGGTCCATTACTATTCCTTAGGTTAGAGTTTGTATATATAGGGAATTGTATTAAACTTATTAACATTATAAAATCATGTGCACTACGTTTGGAATTTAGTCTCTTGGCATTATATAATTTTTAATTCGTAGAGCTGGCCAGTATAGGATTGTTCACGTGTCAAACTGAACCGATCGAGGGTATGCTCGTGCTCAGCTCGTTTACAAACTGAGCAGATCGACTTGGTTCGGATTTGCAAAATCGAGCCGCATGTTGTAGCCGTTGTTCGGCTCATTTTAAACTGAACGGATCGGATTAGTTCGATTTGGCTCAGTTTCAAAATAAAATTTAATGCAAATTCAAAAAATTTATATAATTTCAAAATTAATAATTAGAAAACAATAAGTTGAACCAAATATAAATCCAAAAATCAACAGATTATAACTATTAAAAGTTAAAAAGCACTTTTAAAATGCACAAAAGGTATTTCTTAAAACGACTTTTTAACACTACTAAAAAAGTTAAAACCAAAATTGTTTTTCAAATTAACAAAAATCGTTTAACTTATTAACCTTTTATCATTTCAATAAGTTAAAAAGTGATTTTAAATATAATTTCAAAAATGCACTAAATTGAACTTCCTGAAAACATAATAAAATAAGGGTGGTGACTTACACTTCAAAATCATTTCTGCACACCCTTCAAACCCCCCGTAGCGGTCACTACGGGGCATATTAGTACGATTTGTACGAGAGACCATAAAATATAAAAAACAAGTTGTAAACAAAAATCACTCATTTTTACTTGGGTTAAAAATAAACGTAACGAGAGATACGTCGCAAAATATAAAAAATAAGCTTTAAACAAAACTATTATATTTTTAAACAAAACTAGTATAATTTTACACCCCATAAAACATCTTCAAACACACTAAAACAGCCAAATTTAATTTTTTTAACCCTATACGCCCCATAGTGGTCACTACGTGGTGTATTGGGGCTGACACTGACAGAGAATGTCTGACTCGTTTAAGGTTGTTAGGTCTGAGGTCAAAACGCCCCGTAGTGGTCACTACAGGGCACATGGGTGGCGGCGGGGTGTTGAAATATGTTTTTGGGATGTGCAGATAACCCCATCCTAAATAAAAAGTCTTGTAAGCATGACAGCTAGCATAAAATATATTTTCTATATGTACATAGTTGACTTCGGAATAAAATGCATTGAATGAATATGATTGTAATAACTTATTTTGTTTTTTTGAACGGCAAATGTTATCTCCTCCTAAACTACTCCACAATAATTACACCATTGCATGGGTTAGAACCTATGACCTCCCATTCTAAGAGGCAAAGCCTCTACCAAATGATGCAAACGCGTGAACATATTCTATCTTTCATCAATCATCAATCATGTATTTCACTGTTATCTTAAGTATACGTGTGATTGGTGTTTTTGACTATAGCTAAGTGGCGTATTTGGAATTTTTTTAATGGAGGTCGGAACTTCATTGGAGCTATTATATGTCATTAAATATTTCATTTTTTGGACTGATTAGAATTGGGTCAGGTCAGATTATCAAAAAAAATAAAAAACTAAAGTAAATCAAAAACCATTATAGTTGTTGCTTCTATTTCTGTCAAAAATTCGATTTTTTTAAGTTACAGATACTGCATATTGGGTTATTTGAGTATTAATTTTATTAGTTTTGCTTTCCAAATGGTTTTAAATTGGGCTTCAACAGTGTTATCAAAATTTCATGGGGATCGGTGTCAAAATTTCTTGGGGTCGGTTAAGATCAAATCGTATATAGAACACTTCAAAATAAAAGTTCATGGGGGTCGGTCGACCCCCATAAAAAGTGCTAGGTCCGCCCCTGCTATAGCTTAATTTGTTGACTAGTGTCACGCAATCGATAGGTAACCATACAAAAGAGGAGTAAAAGTTTGCAAGTGTGATTAGAAAATATATGTAAAAATATAATAGGTGAAAAGAGAGAGACTTAAGTAATTGATTTTTAATTGCTTTGGAAAAATAAAAGCATCGTCAAGTTGTGACCATGGTCACCACGTGAGGGTCACATTGAGTGCGTCATAGGACAGATGGTTGCGGTAAGCGTGATAGCTGCCGGGTAGGTTGGTCATGATGTTGATGCTACATTACACATTCTTATCATAAGAAACTTTGCGTAATACGACAGAGGCACGATGGTAGACGTGATAGCTGCCACGTAGGTTGTCATATGGGGGTTGACGCCACATGCCACATACCACGAACCCTTATAATAAGAAACTTTGTGTAATAAGACGTAGGCGTGATTGGGTTGGTCATGTGAGGGTTGACACCTCGTTACACATACCCTTGTTAAAAAAAACTAATGCATTCCCTAATACTAAATAAGAAAAATAAGCGTCTTAGGATCATACCTTATAATTAAACAGAAACATTAATAACCATTATACTCAAAGCTAACAAATCTCAAATATGCATCATTATTTTTCGATTGAAATGTTTTTCTTCCCAAATTTTTCGATGTCTAATTGGAGCATCCGACTTATTATTTTAATTTTTTAAAGAAATCAACTAAATAAATATGAAAATTAATTTAGACTACACCACACGGACACATTATAATTAAATAGTTAAATTAAAAGTAATTTAAATCATAATAGTGATCATGTTTGGAATACTGACTAGTTAAGCATTAAGATATGCGAAGGTTTCATTATTTTGTCTACAAATGATTTCCGTAGTAGATTGTCAATGGATATGTCAAAATCATCCTCCTTTACTTTCGATACATTTGGGTAATATCTCGGTCCCTAGGACCCATAATATTGTTTTTAGTCGGATTGGTTTTGCAATTCAAAAGAGGGTTACGACGCAACTAGTGGTTCGCTTACCTGCCAGTTTATTGTAATCTTTCATGTTAAGAAGTTAAATAATAAATGTGATAAAAAATATGATATATATGAGATGTATATCACTTATACGAAGGGATGATAAGCATAAATGTCTAATCGTTAACACTAAAAAATATGACAAATATAATTGTTCTCGTATAAACATATGCGTCTCGTAGGTACATGATGTAAAGAGTGTGGCACTAAGTGATAAAATAACAAAAGCCATAAGACCATCTGTAATACACACCCCACTGAAATCCCACCGTACTGAAATTTTCGGTCACGTTATCACCCTATTAAAAATCTTAATCCCTGTAGTGGCCACCCACTGAAAAACCTTCCTCACTGTACACGTCATCACCACTTAAACGGCTTGATTTTAAATGCGGGTCCCTTTTTTAAAAATTGGCCAATAAAAAGAGAGGAGATTCACTGGCGCGGGTGCCGTCGTGGGGTTGAAATGAGCACCGCCAAGATATGGGTCGTGTGGCCGCCGATCCCCGCCAAATGGAGCCTCCCTTGGGTTGGGCGGTGAGGTATTAAAGATGGTATAATGTAACATCCGGTGAAGGTGAGGAAACATTATAATAAGACAATTAGATCTTTTGACTATAATATAATATAATAATACTAAATGCAATCATAAATCAATCTTATCTTCAATCAATCATTTTGATAAATGATCTTCACGTACAGGATCATGTGGTCAACCTAGCTTACTTTTTTTTATGTCTAAACGATCGATTTAAGCCTAAACAGACATACATCTAAAGACAGGTCCAGTCGTCACACTTCACCCGTCAAATAAGCAATAAGTGGATAAATTCGTAAACTATCTTCCCTGTCTGGATTTGAATCCTAACCTTAATAAAGTACATCTTCTTCTTTTAATCACAATACCACTAGATTATAAGTGGTATAGTCAAACCTAACTTAATTAGGAAGCCTTAATCTCTTTTGCCTCTTCAAAATCCATAAATACTCATTCAAACGAAAACCACACCCAAAATGAAGAAATCAATCTTCATCATCTCCACCATTATCATCTTCCTCTCTCTCCTCACACCCTTCCTTTCACAACGCTGCAACAAAAACGACGAAAAGGTCCTCTTTCAGATCAAGAAATCTTTAGGCAATCCATACCTATTAGCCTCTTGGCAAAAGACTCTAGATTGCTGTGAATGGTACAATATTGAATGCGACCCAAACACTGGCCGTATTATCGCCCTCACCATCTTTTCCGGCAACATTTCCGGCCAAATCCCACGTCAGGTCGGTGACCTCCCGTACCTCCAAACGCTGGTGTTTCGAAAACTCACCAACCTCACGGGAGAAATCCCCTCGGAGATTACTAAACTCACCCACCTCACCATGCTCAGACTCAGCTGGACCAACTTGTCCGGTCCGGTTCCGTCGTTCCTCAGCCAGCTCACCAACTTAGATTTCCTAGATTTGGCATTCAATGACCTCACCGGAACTATCCCACCGGAGCTTGCAACGTTGACGAAACTCAATGCGCTACACCTCGACAGAAACAAGCTCACCGGAGCCATCCCTGAATCGTTCGGGACTTTCACCGGAACAGTCCCGGATCTTTATCTTTCACACAACCAGCTTACAGGAGATGTACCCAAATCTTTAGGGTATCTAAATTTCACGACGATAGATTTCTCAAGAAACCAGCTTACAGGCGATATAAGCATGTTTTTTGGAGCCAACAAGACGATTCAAATAGCTGATTTTTCGAGGAACAATTTCTTGTTCAACCTCTCTGAGGTGGTGTTTCCGGCGAGCTTAACGTCGTTAGATTTGAATCACAACAAGATTTATGGAAGCCTGCCGGGTACGTTGACGGGATTAAGTTTGCAATACTTGAACGTGAGTTACAACAGGCTGTGTGGGAAGATTCCTCAAGGTGGAGACCTGCAGAAGTTTAGTAACACCGAGTATTTTCATAACCGGTGCTTATGCGGATCGCCGTTGCCGGCGTGTTCCTGAAGATCGACAAGATAATGTGTATCAGTATATATATTGTATTGCAATGTTGACCGTCGAAAGTGATGGTTTAAATAAAAAAAAATTCCTAAATTGCCAATTTAATCGTCAAATATAAAAGATTATGATTGTTAATTAACTAACGCCTTACAAAGTTCATTTAGGTACATGTGTTTGTCTATAAATCCGGAACATGCATGTATACATCTATGCATACATATATACATTTAAAATATAAACCAAACCGTTATCAACGGCATGTTTTACGGTTGAGGCTTTTGATTTTGTGAAAAATAAAATTAATTCGAACCAAATCTTTTATAGTTCAAAACATGCTACTTACACCAAGTCGAAATGTTTTTTCTTAACGATGCATAAATCATGAACTTAATACACGCACATATATAGACTTGTGTGTGTATATATGCATATATGTGTGTGTATGTATATCAATATTTGTACACACACATACAATCCAATCTAGTTTTTTACGGCCGTTTTTTTTATGAAAACGTAAACCAAACCGTTTATCACGGTTTTGAACTTTTGAAACCTACAGAAAAATGTTTGAGAAAAACAACCATGAAACCAAACTGATGACCGGTTTGAACGGTTTCGTGGTTTGGAACCGGACCGCACCCCTAGTTTCCATACTTGTGTAAAAATAAATTTATTTCTGTGTTTCTTTCTATTAGATATTGTAACTATTTCTCTGGTAGGGCATAGAATACCGTTGACCGACGTCGAAGTACCAATCAAATAAGAGTTAATGAGAGTGTTCCTAGCTACCTTAACTAGTATGGTAAGTAGGGTTTCGAACCACAAAGAGTTTAGGTGGATGGTGTATCGTTATTTGATTTAACCTAACTTAACTAGACGAAAGATTGTAAAATCAAATGATGGTTGTTTAAAATTTAGTAAGAAAATGATCTTGTAACAATTTAACAATAAAAGCAAATGATTTGTAATTTAATTATGTAAACGAATCACACCCGGGATTTGAATTAGAAGGAAAGTAGGAATCTTTATGATTCAATTGTCAAGACAATCACATAGACATAACTTGTGACATTTTGCATGAACGGACATTCATAATTGAAAATCCTAATTTTAGAAATTAATTGATGAAAACCAATTAATGTTAATCCTAGGGTACCAATTAGGGCTGTAATCGAGTCGAGCTGAGCCGAGGCAGGCTTGGCTCCAGCTCGGCTCGTGAATTTTCTAGTCGAGCTCAAGTCGAGCCGAAATTTCTTTTGAGCCAAAAATCCTGGCTTCAGCTCGGCTCGTAAAAAACCTCGAGTCACGAGCCAACTCACGAGCCAGCTCGTTTTCTTTTTTCGTGTTTTTTCCTCCACTTTTTATTATATATATATATATACACTTATATAATCTAATATATATAAAATCTAATTTATACATATATACACATACATACATACATGTGTATAAATATTGTATATATATATTATGTATAATATATATGTATGTGTGTAATATAATATAGATGTGTGTGTATATAATTTAAATATATATATATATATATATTAAAAATCGAGCCGAGCCATGATCCGAATTCGAGCCGAGCGAACCTTGGCTCCGGCTCGGCTCGTTTTTAACGAGCTTTTTTCGAGCCGGGCTTTTTTCGAGCGAGCTTCGAGCCGAGCTGCGAGCTTTTTGAACAGCCCTAGTACCAATTACCAATATCAATTTGAAAGTGATAATCCAATTGACATTCAATGTTTCACAATTGTAAACTGAAAAATGATGAACATTCAATCGAATCAGAAAAGTCAAATCGTTCGAATCAATACGAAAAACAACATACAAACAATTAAAAAGATAGAAACCCACTATTGTTTGTAGTCAAATACAATTGGAATCATCGAAATCCCTAAATCTAACTAACCATTCACCCATGCGTGATTTCAATGGAATTAGCCTTGCATCTTCATTCGACCACATGCTAACATCAATTCGGGAATCTCTGAGGTGTTTGGAATGATTAATTGATGAATTCCCAAGCCTTGGAAACCCCTTAGAACCTCCAAAAGTCGTCAAAGTCGAAGATAGGTCGAAACCCTAGGTTCTTGGTCTTAAATAGGTCACAAAACGGGAAAAAATCCGCAATTTGAGGTGCCCCCGGCGTATCATACGTCCCCTTCTGGCGTATGATACGCCACTTCAGTTCTCCGGGTTGTTTTTCCTCTGTGATACGCCACCAATACGCCATTTTGATACGCCACTTCATGGAAACCTTCATTTTCTGATCTTTTGGCCTTCCATACACAATTCCTCAGCCACCCTTTGACCCTTGGACATCAAACACTCATATTCTTCGCCCGAAAACCAGCAATACATCAAATCACACAAACAAATCACCACATTCCATGTATTTAACTCATAACAATGCATCATTACGCACCTAAATCACATGAAATTACCCAAACCATCACATCCCCACATTTGCCCTTTGCTTGCCCCAAGCAAAGTCTCGTGCACAATCCAACAATGATTATTCAACGAGTGGGTTATCCATAACCTCCCCAATAACCAAGAGATTCAAAAACCATGATCAATCTCCAAGACTTACAACGTGCAATAGATTTACATCTATCGAGCAATCCACAAGTTCCAACACACTACACAACTAAATTTATTCTATTTCAAATGAATCGTTACATGTGTTCACATCTCTCACAATGCACACTCCACTCTGTTGCATATATGGACTAGTAGCTGTCACTCCCCGACCGACGGCGGAATACGTCGGGGCGCGAGCTCGACTGTTCATTAGCTCATGGTGCTATTACAATGTTTCATGTTTAATGCATTCATTTAATAATAATCAATTCATTCAACCAACATTTAAATAGTCATTACAAGAATTCAAAATAAATAAACTATTACATTGAAAGACTATACAATTGTTTTAAAGTTTAAACTAGGTCACTAAGCCTATCTTATGTCTTCATTATGCTTCCTTATCCTGTTACACATGTAAAATAGAGTTTGTCAACTATTTGCATAGTTGGTGAGTTTTCACACTAAGTTTAAATAATAAGTGTAAAAAAAATGCAAACTATAGCCTAACTAGATATGTATTATAAGCATAGTATGAATACAAGTTTGAATAAATTGATTGAATGAATGAATGAATAACAATTGCTTGTGTCCAAACAAGTATCCTTACAACATGTTAATTCAAGTATGGACATACTATAAACTAACAGTTATAATTCAACAAGTTTGCTAGGTGAACTTTTCACCTTTTTCACACAAAGGCAAAAGCCTTTGCGAAGATAGCATCTAACCATCTTAGGCTACTAAGTACTAGATTGCTTGACTGGAAACACACATAGAATCAACACATTGTATAAGTCTAGCCTCTAACACATAAAGCTAACTAGTCTAAGGCTTGCATCATAAATATGAATGAATAATAGAATGAATAAAATTTTGAATAAGACATGTGTAACATCCCAAAAACAAAAGTAAAAGGGAGTGTGAAGAAACTCACTTGAATTAATCGCTTTTAACGATGTAGTAAACGTTATTGTTCGCAAGCCTCGGTGACCTATGCGATTTTAGGGGCCGTTTGGTTGAGTCTGAATCATTAAGTGCTGAATGGTTAAGAGGTCTGAATGGTTAAGAGGGTCTGAATGGTTAAGAGGTCTGAATGGTTAAGTGTTTGGTTGCATCTGAATGAAAAAAAAAAAAAACTTTTTTTTTCCTTATAAACCCTAGCTGTCGCCCCTTCAGCCGATCGCAGCACCTCCCTCCGCCTCTGCCCATCGCCGCCTCCGCCCGTCGCCTCCTCCACCTCCTCCGTCGAGCTTTCCCAGCCCTCGGTCCACCATCGCATCCAGCGGTCTCCTTCTCGTCGAATCCACCATCGCGATCTAGCATCTCGCACCTACGTCGCCCTCACCGCGGTCTACCATCACGGTCTAACCCTCACCGTCGCGGTCTACCGATCATGTGGTGCGAACCCCCTGTGGTGCGAACCACCGATCATGCCTAGTCGGCTCGAAGGTTAGCAACAGGTGTCGCGGTCAGGTGCAACAGGTGGTGCGGCGGTGCGGGGATGCTGTGCGACGGGTGCGGCGGTTGCGGCGGTATGACGGTTGTGGTGCGGCTGTGCGGTGTGTGGTGCGGCAGCTGTACGTTCAAGCGAGGGAAGGTTTGGTCGGCCAAGCCCCATCGCTCTCCCTTTCCTTCACGTCTGAATCATTCAGACACATCTTCAAGTCTGAATGGTTCAGACCTCCATTCAGACATTTGGTTCCATTCAGATGTGATTTTTTTTGCGAAACAAACGGTCTGAATCTGAACCATTCAGATTCAGACCCATTCAGACCCATTCAGATGCTACCAAACAGCCCCTTAGTTTCATATTTAACACATAATTTAATTATTATACTAAATAGCTACAATTAGATTCAACCGGTAGGAACGCATGTGAGTTTGACCGACCATAATATCTTCTAACTTGGCCTACTTATTCTCTACCCTTATTATTATTACTACATAATTAATCATATTGGAAACCAACCTCACCTGCTCATTAGTTCTTTGTATATGCATTATCTCATGCAAACATACATAGCCACATTCTTTAATCTCATGCATAAATTCACACACATTTACAAAATCCGTTTCACACATTCCTTACTCACAACAACTTAAGATGTTGTGTTTCTCTTTTTAGGTTTTCATACAAATCATGAGTGACGTAAAAACTATGGCCAAGATACTAGTCGGTCTCACACCTTCAACCAATCTAGAAATTATAATTGACTTTCTAAAGGATCCGAGTCAAACCCGTCACGTCCCTACTTCTTACACCCTTTTTTTTACATCAATTTCAAATGAAATCACATACCTGTATTTATTTCAGATTAACCCTTGATCTCTAGATCTAAGACCAGAAACTCTTTGCGATGAATGGAACTTGTTCAACTGGTAACAAGGATTTCTGATGCTAAAACGTAACTCTAGTTCTCCTTTGTGTTACCCTTGACAGTCTTGGTAAGGGTAGATCGTCGCTCGTGTATGAATCAAACAGGAAGTATATTGTCGTTTAAAGAAATATATGTGAATGTTGGACTAGACTCAAGAAATAAAGTTTGCTTTGTAATAATGAAAAAACAAAGTTGTCGCCTACCTATGTATATGGATAGATTATGGTGATCCTTCAAATAAATAAGAAACAAGTGGATTACAGTTGGATGCCATTTATGTGCAAATTAATTGTTTGCTATTTACAAATTAATCAATCGACCGGATTTTTTTTAAAATAATAATAATAATAATAATTATTATTATTATAATTATAATAATAATAGATTGTCATTTTTAAAATTTGGTAATTACGTAAAGTGAAAGAAAGAAAGAAAAATAAATAAATAAATAAATAAATAAATAAAAAAGCCTAGTTACATGTTCTTGAATTCATGATTAATTAAAATTTAGAGTTTAACTTATTAATGTTCATAATTTGTCATGTTTTTTATTCTTAAACATTTTAGTATTCATCGGATTTTCTCTTTAACGGAAAAATCCGGGGGGTTACAGTAGCTACAACTAGTATGTTTATAACACTCATTCCTATAGTGAAACACTCTTAGCATACGCTTGCAAGGTAATTTACTCTCCACCACTGCTTACTAAGGCATGCACATATCAAGAGGACTTTTCGGGTTGGCTATGGCTAGGGTAGGTATGGTTGTTTGTTGTGACGGGTGACAATGGGTGAATTGCCACACCCCGAGCCGGCGGGACGGATCGACTTCCCCGCCAGACGGAAGGTTCTCGGGGCGCGATATCGTGAGTGATAATCGTGATGATCAAATTATTTACATAGCATCAACATTGAGAATAACAAAAGCATAATATAGCATAACTAGGATTACAAAGTTAAATTACAACTGTTAATGTTTGATAATTTAACTAAGTAAACCTAATAAAAGAATCAAATGATTACTATCTTGTATCTGTACAAGATATCCGATTAGATTCACAACTTTCATCAAAACATGTGCTTTTCCAAAATCTACTATTTCCTCTAACAGGGCATCCTAGTATGCATCCCTGAGCCTTACCTTAATCCTGTACTTCACCTGAGATAGCATGTAAGAAAACAAAGTCAACACAATGGTTGGTGAGTTCATATAGTTTAGTAGTTGAGAAATAGCTTTAGCAAACCTCTTTTAGTAACAACCTTAACCTCATTAAATCACCTGTAATATCCAATTTAGTATGCTTATATATAGGGCATATGTAGGGTCGAACTTACCGCCCGCCCAGCCACCGTCCCACCACATACTAAATCACATATGACATTGTTGTTAATGATAATTAAGCATTTTACCTACAACCCAATCCCGTCTTCGTCATAGCTTTTGCATACTGTTTAAAAGTCTACAAGTTTATAGTATTCACATAGTTTAACCCTTAAGTATATTGTACAAGGATAATAGTTTCGCAACTAGTAGTTTAGCATTCACGAATCTCATGCATGGGTACAAGCTTTGCTCTAGCATAGTTTAGAATTTACGTAGCCCATGATTAGATACAAACTTTGCTCTAGCATAGTTTAGCCATTACGTATCTCATGAATTGATTCTAGAATTGCTTTAGAATAGTTTAGCATTCACGTATCTCATATATGTAGATACAACCCTTGCTCTAGCATAGTTTGGCATTCACGTATCTCATATATAGACACAAGCTTAGCATTCACATAGTTTAGCATTCACATATCTCATGCATAGATACCAGCTTGCAATAACATAGTTTGGCATTCACGTATCTCATGCATAGATACAAGCTTAGCATTTACATAGTTTAGCATTCACGTATCTCATGCATAGATACCAGCTTGCAATAGCATAGTTTGGCATTCACGTATCTGTAACGACCCGATTTAACTAATTATTAAAATAATCGATATGTGATTAAACATTAAGTTAAATTGTGTTGTTATGTGTTGACTAGTAGGTTAAATGACTAACTACTAGAAAATAACTAGTTAATTGAGTAAATAGAAAGTGGAGGGACTAAATTTGCCATAATGTGAAACTATAATTAAAAAGGGGGTTTATATGGGGGAACTTGGTCAATTAAGTCAAAAATTGGAATTTTTGGTGTGGGAAGTGTGGAGATCGACGACCAAAGAAGAGGAGAAGATAAGGGTTTGTAATTTTGACCAAATCAGTTATCAAATCTTGTTCTAATCGTTCCTACAAGCATAGATTTGAGTTCCTCTTGAGATTTCACAACTAAAGGTATGTGATTTCATTTGTGTGGGTGAATTTTCGTGGGTTTTATTAGGGGTGTGGTTAGATGGTGATAAAACTTGAATCTTGGATGTTTGATGGTAGTTTAGCACATGTATTGTGCTTAATGAAGTGATAATCAACTAATCTAACCATTATATATGTAATCTCTTGTAAAAACCTAGATGTGGGTTTTGGGGGATTTCATGGGTTTATGAGTTATTTGACTTTATTAAGTCAATATTGGGTGTATATGAATGGAAGTTGTTTGGTTTTAAATGTGCAATGATTTTGGATGAGAAACCATAAATAAGGGTTTCATGATTTGTATGGTATAAATGGGAATATTGGCATTTTAGAATGTTGATGATTGGGGTGATATACGATCATGCACATAAGGTGTTTGAAGAAATGCTTTTAACAACTTTATTACTCAAATGATTGGAGGTTTGGTTGAAATTGGGGGAAATGCTTCATAAACTCAACTAAAGGGTTGAATAGTGAAGTATAACTTAACTTTAATTGTTGAATGCAATTAAAATGTGAATTGGTGAAATGGGAGGGTTTGACTATCATAAAGTCAAAATATGTTGATAATGGGTCAAGGGGTTGTATGCTTGTTTCTTGTGTGTTATTCCTAGATTGAATGTGATAATATGATTTAGGAGGTGGAAGTACCAACCAAAGACCCGGTAAAGAGAAAGTTGAACCAAGTGGAACTAAGGACCAAGGTGAGTAACCTATCCATGAATAAGCAACCATAAGACTTATTCATGTTTGAAATGTTTGAATTGGTTGCATTACAAAATGTGTTGTTTTGTAGAAGTTGAATGTTATGTGGTGTGTATACATGAATGTAATTGATGTCAATTTATGATAGGAGTTAATTGACATGTTTCATGTTGGTGATCCACATTCGTGTGGAATATGAGGTAAAACCATTTGGTGATGGTATTTGGGTGATGATCCACATTCGTGTGGAAGAAATTATAAGTCCATGTTGAATGGCAAGGGAGATGATTCACATTCGTGTGAAAGTTGATGTAATATGACTATTGAATGTCATGGGGAATGATTTGCATTCGTGCGAAGGGAATTGATTAAAGATGGTAATGGTTTGGGAAAAACAAACCATTATGTAATTATGTTTGATTTATATGTTGGAAGTCACCAAGATATGTTTGGGACTTAAAGATATGTTATATTAGTGTGTTGGAGTTGAAATTAGTGAAAAAGAATGTCCGGAAATGATCTGGATTGAATCTGGAGACGAAAACGCAGAAATTTTATGTGCAGACCTGCACTGGGCGTATGATACGCCGGGTTTTTTACCCTACGGCCAGAAGTTTCTGCCAACGCTGGATTTTGGGCGTATGGTACGCCGAGGTTTTGGCCGTATGATACGCCGGGGGTGGGCGTATCATACGCCGGAAGAGGATTTTTAAAATTTATGTTTCTGTCGATTCGGTTAAGCATGGGGAGGTTAATGGGTTAACTCACTTAGTCTTTTTAGACTAACACTTGATTGCTTGTGGATGTTTCAGGTCAAAGGTAGTGTCGGCTACGAATCGGTGATGATCAGACGGTTAAAAAGGGATCGAACCATACTTTTGTGAAGATTAATTAGATGGGTTGTAAAGTTTTAAAACTACACTTTTAACGTATTTTGACATGTTTTGTAAGTAATGTAATTAACTTGTTATCCTTGTCAATGCGTTAAAAGTTTTTGAAGAATCTGGGACCTAAGTTTTGTAAATTCCGCAATTATGACGAATGTAATGTTTTGAGAATTGGGGTGTCACAAGTTGGTATCAGAGCCTTAGGTTTGAGTGAATCAAGTGTGTGATGACTCATTTGATCTCAAACTTTTGTGCTCTTGATATGGGGAGAAAGGTTCGATCCAAGGTCTGATCACGTAGCCGAAAACCTGAGGTTAGTAAGTGTGATTACATTTGATAAGTAAATGTAATTGAGGTATATGTGTGATTGAAATTGCAATTGATATGTAATTGTAATTGATGTAATAAAGATTTGATACATTCGATATGTGAATGCATGTGATAATATGTGATATGTGAACCGAAACTCTTAACCAAAGTTTTAGGCGATGAAGTTAATTTAATGAACATGTGATGAGGATATTATTATACCTGGCCAGTATAATCGTATTCAAGTGACATGGGCATGACCTTAACGAATTCATTTGGAATTTTGGAAAAGACTAGTAGGTAAGGTGGTAGGAGTGTTCTTTGTAAAGTGATCTCTAGGATCACCAATTGTGGTTTAACTAAGTATATTCAAGTAGTGATACTAATGAACCACTTAAACTATTTCAGTCATAAATGGCTGATGAACATGATACCGGGGAGGGTAGTCATGCAGTTGAACTCGCTCAAATACGAGAAATTGTGAAAGAAGAAGTGGCTAAAGCACTTCAAGCTACCATCCCTACTCACATGGACGGTATGCAAGCATCGTACTAGACTCTATTCGACAAGAGTTTGCTACACTTAAAGTAAGTGGTGATGTTGAACGACCTTCTAGAAAGGTGACCTACAAGGATTTTGTGGCATGTAAACCTGCAGAATTCAAAGGTGAAGTTGATCCACTACTAAGTCAAAGGTGGATAGCAGATATGGAAGGCACTTTCGAAACGTGTCATTGTGATGCGACAGATGAAGTCGTGTTTGCTGGGAATCAACTTAGGGAGAGAGCTAAAGACTGGTGGGAACTCCTACGTAAGGAGAAAGGGAGAGAGGGTGTCAAAAGTCTTACTTGGGCTGAATTTAAGGAGTTATTCCTTAAACGATTTTGCCCTCAAGCTGCTATCGATCGGATAACTGAGGAGTTCCTACATATGCGACACAAGGATGAGAGCATAGACACAATCACTGCGGTGTTCTTTGACAAGGCAAGGTTTTGCCCTGATCTCTTGCAAACAGAGAGGATGTGGATAAATAGATACCATAGCATGTTGAATGCTAAGTATAGGGAATTTCTCACACCGTCAAAATGTGAGACCCTATCAGAACTTATTGATTGTGCAAGGGAAAGAGAACTAGAGTTAAACCGACAAGAAGAAAGGGGGGAGAAGAGAAAAGCTGAAAAGGAAGGGGGGCCTTCCAAGAAACCAAAGTTTTCGAACTCACCAAAGAAGTTTGCGGGTAGTCGTGAAGTTCGTCATTGCACTACTTGTGGAAGAAATCATTTGGGCGAGTGTTATGCTAAGTCAATGAATTGCTATAAATGTGGGAAGCAAGGGCATCTTGCTACTCAATGCACAAGTCCACTAAATTTGTGTTACAACTGTTACAAGCCTGGTCACAAGAAAAGCGAATGTCCAGAACTGAAAGGAAATGCATCTAGTGGTGGTGGTTCTTTCAAGGGAAGCGGGAGTGGGAAGAAATTTGAAGTACCTAAACCTAAAGATCGAGCTTTTCAAATTACTGCTGATGAGGCCAAGGATGCGGGGGATGTTGTAACAGGTACTTTTCTAGTAAATTCTGTACCTGCTTATGTTTTGTTTGACTCGGGAGCTAGCAAATCTTTTATATCCACAAAATTTACTCATCATGCATCATTTGTATTAGAGAAACTAATTGCACCCTTAGAAATAGAAGTGGCAGATTCTAAGAGTTTCTTGGTGTTTGATGTATACCGGAATTGTAAGATCACCATAGAAGATGAGGAGTATACGATTGATCTAATACCTATGTTGTTAGGAGAATTTGACGTGGTAGTGGGAATGGATTGGTTGTCTTCAAACCAAGCCAATATAGTTTGTAATCGAAAAATAATTCAATTGTTGTCACCAAGTGGGAAAGAAGTAATCATACATGGAGAAAAGAAAGATGGGGTTGTGATATGCTCAATGATCAAAGCCTTAAAGTATATCAAACGTGGAGGTAAGTCTTATCTAGCTTACGTGGTGGATATGGAGAAAGAGATGAAGAAATTAGAAGATATTCCTATTGTTAGAGACTTTTCGGATGTCTTTCCGGATGACTTGCCTGGGGTTCCTCCGGAAAGAGAGGTTGAGTTCAGGATAGATTTGGTTCCTGGATCTAAGCCAATAGCTAAAACTCCTTATCGATTGGCACCAACAGAAATGCAGGAGTTAATGACTCAAATACAAGAACTTCTTGACAAAGGTTTCATCCGTCCTAGCATCTCACCTTGGGGTGCTCCGGTGCTCTTTGTTAAGAAGAAAGATGGGAGTATGAGAATGTGTATCGATTACCGGGAGTTGAACAAGTTAACTGTGAAGAACCGATATCCTCTACCTCGAATTGATGATCTTTTTGATCAGTTGCAAGGTGCCAAGTGGTTTTCTAAAATCGATCTTCGGTCGGGATACCATCAACTCAAGGTTAGGAATGAAGATGTGGAGAAGACAGCGTTTCGAACTCGATATGGGCATTACGAATTTCTCGTCATGTCTTTTGGTTTAACGAATGCACCGGCGGCATTCGTGGATCTAATGAATCGGGTGTGTAGACCAATGTTGGATAGATCAGTCATTGTATTCATTGATGACATTTTGGTCTATTCCAAAAATGAGGGTGATCACGCGTGTCATTTGCGTGAGGTGCTTGAAACACTCCGTAGGGAGAAATTATATGCAAAATTTTCCAAGTGTGCTTTCTGGTTACAAGAAGTACAATTTTTGGGGCATGTGGTGAACGCGGATGGAATTCATGTCAATCCATCTAAAATACAAGCTGTAGCAAAGTGGAGTCCGCCTAAGACTCCAACGGAGGTGAGAAGTTTTCTTGGCCTGGCAGGTTATTACAGGCGTTTTATACAGAATTTCTCCAAGATTGCCTCATCCTTGACTAAGCTAACAAGGAAAGGAGTGAAGTATGAATGGGGAGATGATCAAGAACGAGCTTTTCAGGAATTGAAGGTGAAATTGACCCAAGCTCCTGTATTGGCACTACCTGATGGACCCGAGGATTTTGTAGTTTATTCAGATGCATCATATTCGGGTTTGGGTTGTGTGTTAATGCAACGGGGAAGGGTGATTGCGTATGCTTCAAGACAATTGAAGGTGCACGAGGTGAATTACCCAACTCATGATCTTGAGCTTGCGGCTGTAGTTTTTGCATTGAAGATATGGAGGCACTATCTATACGGTGTGAAATGTACCATTTACACCGATCATAAGAGCCTTAAATATTTCTTTACTCAGAAAGAGTTGAACATGAGGCAGAGGCGGTGGTTAGAGTTAATCAAAGATTATGATTGTGAAATCCTCTACCACCCGGGAAAGGCAAACGTGGTTGCTGATGCTTTGAGTAGAAAGGATTATTCACCTATAAAGGTGAAGGTGATGAAAATTGTGGTTTCATCTGAAATCATAACTCAAATCAAAGAAGCACAGGTGGAGGCACTCAAGGAAGAAAATTGGAAGAGAGACCGAATAAAGGGGCAAATTCATAACTTGGATGAAGATGAGAGAGGCTTGAAGACAAGGTGGGGTCGGGTGTGGATACCTCCCACTTGTCCCTTCAAGTCGATTTTGTTGAATGAAGCTCATAAGTCTAAGTACTCTATTCATCCTGGTGCCACCAAGATGTATCGTGATCTCCGGAGAAATTATTGGTGGCCGGGAATGAAAAAAGATATTGTGAAGTATGTGGAGAAATGTTTGACTTGCATGCAGGTGAAGGCTGAGCACCAGAAACCGTATGGCAAGTTACAACCGTTGGAGATTCCTTTATGGAAGTGGGAACATGTCACAATGGATCTAATTACTAAACTCCCTAAGACCAAAAAGGGACATGATACGATTTGGGTCATTGTTGACAGGTTGACGAAAAGTGCTCATTTTATTCCGATACGGGAGACGTATTCGTCGGAGAAGATGGCAGAGGTATATATAAAGGAAGTGGTGTCACGACACGGGGTACCTGTATCTATTGTATCCGATAGAGACACTCGGTTTACCTAACACTTTTGGAGGAAATTTCAGGAGGAGTTAGGCACCAAACTCTTGCTGAGCACGGCGTATCATCCTCAAACGGATGGTCAAAGTGAAAGGACCATTCAAACTTTAGAGGATATGCTACGTGCGTGTATTATTGATTTTGGAGGAAGTTGGGATGACTATTTGCCGTTGGCAGAATTTTCATACAATAATAGTTATCATTCTAGTCTTGGAATGCCACCATATGAGATGCTTTATGGGAGGAAATGTCGTACTCCCGTTTGCTGGGATGAAGTCGGTCAACGAGAGATTGCAGAAAAAGAAGTGATTAAGGTGACTAATGCAAAGATTGATCAAATACGAGCTCATTTGAAAGCGGCTCAAGACCGACAGAAATCGTACGCTGATAAACGGAGAAGACCAATTGAATTCCAGGTGGGGGACTATGTGTTGTTGAAAGTCTCTCCGTGGAAGGGAGTAATTCGATTTCGTAAGCGCGGGAAGTTAAGTCCACGCTTCATTGGTCCTTTTAGGATCACAACTTTTAGGTCCGATTAGATTCACAACTTTCATCAAAACATGTGCTTTTCCAAAATCTACTATTTCCTCTAACAGGGCATCCTAGTATGCATCCCTGAGCCTTACCTTAATCCTGTACTTCACCTGAGATAGCATGTAAGAAAACAAAGTCAACACAATGGTTGGTGAGTTCATATAGTTTAGTAGTTGAGAAATAGCTTTAGCAAACCTCTTTTAGTAACAACCTTAACCTCATTAAATCACCTGTAATATCCAATTTAGTATGCTTATATATAGGGCATATGTAGGGTCGAACTTACCGCCCGCCCAGCCACCGTCCCACCACATACTAAATCACATATGACATTGTTGTTAATGATAATTAAGCATTTTACCTACAACCCAATCCCGTCTTCGTCATAGCTTTTGCATACTGTTTAAAAGTCTACAAGTTTATAGTATTCACATAGTTTAACCCTTAAGTATATTGTACAAGGATAATAGTTTCGCAACTAGTAGTTTAGCATTCACGAATCTCATGCATGGGTACAAGCTTTGCTCTAGCATAGTTTAGAATTTACGTAGCCCATGATTAGATACAAACTTTGCTCTAGCATAGTTTAGCCATTACGTATCTCATGAATTGATTCTAGAATTGCTTTAGAATAGTTTAGCATTCACGTATCTCATATATGTAGATACAACCCTTGCTCTAGCATAGTTTGGCATTCACGTATCTCATATATAGACACAAGCTTAGCATTCACATAGTTTAGCATTCACATATCTCATGCATAGATACCAGCTTGCAATAACATAGTTTGGCATTCACGTATCTCATGCATAGATACAAGCTTAGCATTTACATAGTTTAGCATTCACGTATCTCATGCATAGATACCAGCTTGCAATAGCATAGTTTGGCATTCACGTATCTGTAACGACCCGATTTAACTAATTATTAAAATAATCGATATGTGATTAAACATTAAGTTAAATTGTGTTGTTATGTGTTGACTAGTAGGTTAAATGACTAACTACTAGAAAATAACTAGTTAATTGAGTAAATAGAAAGTGGAGGGACTAAATTTGCCATAATGTGAAACTATAATTAAAAAGGGGGTTTATATGGGGGAACTTGGTCAATTAAGTCAAAAATTGGAATTTTTGGTGTGGGAAGTGTGGAGATCGACGACCAAAGAAGAGGAGAAGATAAGGGTTTGTAATTTTGACCAAATCAGTTATCAAATCTTGTTCTAATCGTTCCTACAAGCATAGATTTGAGTTCCTCTTGAGATTTCACAACTAAAGGTATGTGATTTCATTTGTGTGGGTGAATTTTCGTGGGTTTTATTAGGGGTGTGGTTAGATGGTGATAAAACTTGAATCTTGGATGTTTGATGGTAGTTTAGCACATGTATTGTGCTTAATGAAGTGATAATCAACTAATCTAACCATTATATATGTAATCTCTTGTAAAAAACCTAGATGTGGGTTTTGGGGGATTTCATGGGTTTATGAGTTATTTGACTTTATTAAGTCAATATTGGGTGTATATGAATGGAAGTTGTTTGGTTTTAAATGTGCAATGATTTTGGATGAGAAACCATAAATAAGGGTTTCATGATTTGTATGGTATAAATGGGAATATTGGCATTTTAGAATGTTGATGATTGGGGTGATATACGATCATGCACATAAGGTGTTTGAAGAAATGCTTTTAACAACTTTATTACTCAAATGATTGGAGGTTTGGTTGAAATTGGGGGAAATGATTCATAAACTCAACTAAAGGGTTGAATAGTGAAGTATAACTTAACTTTAATTGTTGAATGCAATTAAAATGTGAATTGGTGAAATGGGAGGGTTTGACTATCATAAAGTCAAAATATGTTGATAATGGGTCAAGGGGTTGTATGCTTGTTTCTTGTGTGTTATTCCTAGATTGAATGTGATAATATGATTTAAGAGGTGGAAGTACCAACCAAAGACCCGGTAAAGAGAAAGTTGAACCAAGTGGAACTAAGGACCAAGGTGAGTAACCTATCCATGAATAAGCAACCATAAGACTTATTCATGTTTGAAATGTTTGAATTGGTTGCATTACAAAATGTGTTGTTTTGTAGAAGTTGAATGTTATGTGGTGTGTATACATGAATGTAATTGATGTCAATTTATGATAGGAGTTAATTGACATGTTTCATGTTGGTGATCCACATTCGTGTGGAATATGAGGTAAAACCATTTGGTGATGGTATTTGGGTGATGATCCACATTCGTGTGGAAGAAATTATAAGTCCATGTTGAATGGCAAGGGAGATGATTCACATTCGTGTGAAAGTTGATGTAATATGACTATTGAATGTCATGGGGAATGATTTGCATTCGTGCGAAGGGAATTGATTAAAGATGGTAATGGTTTGGGAAAAACAAACCATTATGTAATTATGTTTGATTTATATGTTGGAAGTCACCAAGATATGTTTGGGACTTAAAGATATGTTATATTAGTGTGTTGAAGTTGAAATTAGTGAAAAAGAATGTCCGGAAATGATCTGGATTGAATCTGGAGACGAAAACGCAGAAATTTTATGTGCAGACCTGCACTGGGCGTATGATACGCCGGGATTGGGCGTATGATACGCCGGGTTTTTTACCCTACGGCCAGAAGCCAACGCTGGATTTTGGGCGTATGGTACGCCGAGGTTTTGGCCGTATGATACGCCGGGGTTGGGCGTATCATACGCCGGAAGAGGATTTTTAAAATTTATGTTTCTGTCGATTCGGTTAAGCATGGGGAGGTTAATGGGTTAACTCACTTAGTCTTTTTAGACTAACACTTGATTGCTTGTGGATGTTTCAGGTCAAAGGTAGTGTCGGCTACGAATCGGTGATGATCAGACGGTTAAAAAGGGATCGAACCATACTTTTGTGAAGATTAATTAGATGGGTTGTAAAGTTTTAAAACTACACTTTTAACGTATTTTGACATGTTTTGTAAGTAATGTAATTAACTTGTTATCCTTGTCAATGCGTTAAAAGTTTTTGAAGAATCTGGGACCTAAGTTTTGTAAATTCCGCAATTATGACGAATGTAATGTTTTGAGAATTGGGGTGTCACAGTATCTCATGCATAGATACACGCTTATCATTTAGCATATAATCATAGCTTGTAGCATTAGTATTAGCATTTGAGCATGTAGTTTGTAGCATTAGCCTTAACATATAGTTTGAGCATGTAATTTGTAGCATTAGCCTTAGCATTTAGTTTGAGCATGTAGCTTGTAGCATTAGCACATAGGTTAAAGTCTTAGCTTTTAGCTTTCAGAATAAGTGTAACAAGCATAAGCATTAGTACTAGCATTATGTATAAGTGTAAAAGCATTTATAAAACATTTCAATACTTGTTTAAAATGTATAACATGCTTCTCAGTCCCGAGGTAAAATAAATTGGTTTGAAAAGGGACAAATGAACTCACCTTGTTGTTGAAGTGGTTGACTAAGTATAAACAAGAAATGCACACGCTCTTTGTTGTACTTGTGATTGTTTTCAAGATCCTGTATTGATTTCACGTTGTATGTAACTCATAAGTATAAGTTGTAGTGATTCGCGTGTGTGTATGTGTTAACCCTAGAGTTGGCTAACACTCGGTGGAGTTGGTCATCATTCGGCCTCGTTTGCTAGTTAAAGATTGTATTCCCACTTAACCACTTAAGTTGTTATTATGACAAGCCTTTATGTTATATGTTTAGCTTTAAATCATTATTGAAATCTTAAACTTGTCATTGTGTGCTATTTGTTTTGATTGAGACTTAGTATGTAACCCAATCAATCCCACCACCTTTGTAGTTTTCATTTGTATATATCTCATGCATATTATCAATTGAAATGGGTTTCATGTGTTTATTTCAAGCTAGTCTATGTGGGCCAAGTTGTTTCATGTGGGCCGAATGATAATCTTGTCCAATTGAAATGTGGGCCGAACCAAGTGACTTTTGGGCCATTCTAATCGACTATGGGCCGAGGCACTCTGTTGGGCCAATAGGGTGTGAGTCTGGTTCTAATTTCCAGCGAACCTATTGGGCTAATTTGTCTAAGGTTCGGTCCAGTGAAGGCTCCAACGAACCTAATGGTTCGTTTAGATAAGGTTCGGCCCTGGGTTAGGTTCGCAAAGGAGGAAGGAAGGTTCGGATGAAGGGGAGGTTCGCCATGCAAGGGGTTCGACCTAGGTAGGTTCGTCCATGATGGTGAGAGGTTCGTGGCTCCTTGGGTTCGGTGAAGACAGCAGGTTCGGTGGTAGTGGTTGGCGAACCAAGGGTTCGTTGATGGTGCAAGGTTCGGCCAAGGTAGGTTCGTCCATGATGGTGAGAGGTTCGTGGCTCCTTGGGTTCGGTGAAGACAGCAGTTTCAGTGGTAGTGGTTGGCAAACCACGGGTTCGTTGATGGTGCAAGGTTCGGCCAGGGGTAATGGTTCGTGAAGTTGATAGGTTTGTCCTCATGAGGTTCGTGACTTCCATGCACACCTGGACAAGAAGAGGTTCGGCTCTACGCAGGTTCGTGACAATGTGGGTTCGCACCTCATGCATGAGACTCATCAGGGTGTAGGTTCGGTGAAGATGACTTGATGCAGAAGGTTCGGTGGTGCGGGGAGGTTCGGCCAGGGTACACAGGTTCGGCCACCTGTTGATCCCACGAACCCTGCACTCCGGCTAGCATCCACCATCATCCCCATCGAACCCTTTGATGTTGTCGGCTGTCCCCATGTTAGTGTTGTACAATAATGAGTTCCCGAGAGTATAGGGTTCGAAGAAAGTAGTTTAGAATCGGCTAGAGTTGGTGAGCTGAACTAGAGGGACGAAAACCCTAGTTTTCAAGACTTTAACCGTTGATTACCTTGATTTCGGGTGGACAACTCCTCAGATCGGTTGTACTTCTAGGTAGAGGATGTTTGTAGCTACGTGTGGACACCAAGAACGCGAGATTTCACCATGAATTGAGCTTGATCTTGAGGTTTGAAGATGATTCTTCTAGAGAGAGAGAAAAACGAGTTGGGAGATAGAGAGAGAGAGGGAAATGTAATAAATAAGGAAAAACCCTCATTTAGGGTTTTTTATACTCCGCACATGTTTCGGGTTCGTTTTTGTTGCTCGGTTCGTGTTTTCGTTGTGTTTCCGGAACGTAACGCGTATTTTTACATATTGAAATAAAAACAACTTTTCTTGAATTATTTTATCGAGATTGATTATTTTCAGCGTTTCATCAACTCGCGTCAACTTCGCGCATATTCTATGTATTTTAATCAAAATGAATTTATTATTAAAGTTTGTAAAATATTGTGATTCCTAATAAATGGTTAATATTAGATTTTCTTATATTATTATCGTTCGTTTTGTTCTTCGTTTCGTTTCGTCAGAACGTGTCATCATCGCGCGTATTCGTTCGACGAACACGACGTTGGTTTCACTTTCTGATTCTTGTTTTCTACTTTTCAGACATCATTTCAGAACATTAAACTTTCGTGTTTATTCGTATAGATCGTCACCTATACGAATAATTCGTCGGTTTAGCATTCTGTGACGACATCCGTTATGGTTTTGTTCTGTTTAGCCTCGCATACGTTTATACATAATAGCATTTAAATCAAGCATCTGTGTGTCAGTTCAGTGTTGTGTAATGTGTTTCCTGACTATTAAACCATGAGATTTAATCAGATTTCAGAAACAGTTGCATATTAGTTTAGTGTCAAGCATAAATATGTCAATAGCATACAATAGTTCACGTAGTTTGTACCTGAGTTACTGTGCAATTTACTGTTGAGATCATTGTTCCGGAAACGTTTCCGGCACTAATGTTACATGAATCCAATTAGATAGTCCAACACTTTAACATAAACAACTTGTGCACATGTTTTGGGATGGTGCTTGTCTCTCCTTTTATTCTTTCTTTTGCACAGTCTTTATTTATTTGCTTCCTTTTTCTTTTCAATAACTTTTTTTTGAATCATTAACACCTCTCTTGTTGGATTCACCTCGTGGGTTAAAATTGAACGGCTAAAAAGGCTAATTGTGGCTAAGGTCATGGGTTAACAATTGAATAGGGATTTGGCTCAACAGGGCGACTAAGGGATTTTGTTGTGGGTAGGTAAAACAAATAAAACAGGCTAACACAATTAGTTTTCCTAATGCCTCTATAATTTTTATGCGCATCTTAGGTTGTGGTCTAAAGCTGCATTAACACTGCAAGTTCTACCTTAGATGTTCATTATGGTCATCACACATCAAAGAAAATGAGCATGTATTATTGTTACGCTTCTTGTTCAACATAGGCTCAATTCCTCACGAAAACGGTGGTTAAAGGTTAACATATGACACATCTAACAACTCATTCTCCACTTCCTATCCTTAGTCATGTATTGCTACTAGCACTTACAGATTGCTTATCAAGAATACTTTATTCCGCAACTTAAAAGATTAATCACAACTTAAGAATTTGCTTCATTGATTGGTTTGCTCATGTTTTCCCATTTTGTTTTCAAATCGTGTTTTCATGCACATATTAACTTACATTGGAGATAATTTGCAAAATTTTTGAAAATTACCCTATTTTTCCCATCCCCACATTTAGGCTTACATTGTCCCCAATGTAATCATGTTTTCAGTCACAAGTGTAAGATGAGAGTTATGCACTACTATCCCCATTTCATTCCCATACCATAAGCATACCCATTCATTCCCTACTCAAACCAAGCCCATCACAACAGCAGTTTTAATGTTTAGTCCTACATCACATCACATTCTAGTTGTTTAAACATCATAACAGGTTTAGAGGAGAGAGCACATGGACCTGATCACATGCGATCAGTGAGTGCTATGGAATTCATCATCATATAGAGGTCCAGGCATTGGTGGCCCAAAGCATCTTCCCATCAGGCTTTCTTGGAGGGATTGCATGTTGAACGGATCAGTGCCTCCGGAAGTGCTGGAGCCTTGGTCCCCGGGTTGTTGATACGGAACCCATGGAGATGGGTTAAAGAGCTGTAGTACCTTGGGGGTTGATCTCCTTGCACATATGGCGGTAAGCTTGGGTAGTCCACTTGCATTGGTCGGACTTGATAGTTGTACCCTGCTTATAATCGGTGCGTTGGCGCACCGCTTCCTCCTGCAAAAAATAGTCATTAAGAAATTCTTCTAACATGTATGCCGCAGCTCTGGCATAAATCTCTGCTTGCTCTGCCTGATCCCTCCGTTCTCTTCTTAGCTCTTCTTCGTATTGTCTCCGTGCTTCCCTGCTTTGGATGTCTTCCTCTCTCCATCTTGTCATTTGGTCCCAACTGGCCCGTGCATCCTCGGGCAACCATGTGAATCCAGAGGGTCTCCCATGTAAAATGGACTCAGAATAACATGATGAGTCATGTGCAAACTGACGGGGTTGATGAGAGCCCCCTGCTCCTTCAGGCTCCCTTTGCTCGGTTTCCTCTTCCTCAGTCTGGGTTACTCCTTCCTTAGGCACAACCAGCTGCCTCTGTGTCTTATCATCTATCAAAATATGTTCGGTTGGTCTTTCCCGGTAGATCCAACCAAACGCAATTAATCGATCGAAGCGGAAGTGCCTTTGTGTCAGCTTCTCGAATGGGGTTGTAGCAGTGATAACCTTTTGTTTCAGCATCAAGCTAGATAACAACCTACAATGAGGCAATAGATACCTCATCCTGCTCACCCGACTTTCCCAGACATTCACCAAAACCAGATGACAGAAGGATAGCTTAGGCTGACCGGTCATTAGGGCATGTAGTACCCTAACCTCAAAATTTCTGATAAACAACTTATCCCTGAGCCTTGGTATCACATTGAATCCAGAAATTAATGAAAGTAGTTTTGGTAGAACTTTCGAATCACTTCTCAACAGCTTCTTTCCCATGGCCTCTGGTGGTTTGGCAAATAGTACTCGAACCATGTCTTTCCATTGATCATCCGCTGTGGATTCTCCTAAAATATGCTGCCTATCCGGATACACATATTCACGTTGTGGCTTCGTGTCAAACTTAACGACCTTTTTCATTGTTTCAAATGAGAGTATCATCTCCTTCCCATTTACTGTCCCAATGAGTCTGGTGGTCTTTGGTGGGTTGTTGCCTTCATATTTCCTTAGAGTGGCCATCCACTCTACAATCTCCTTCATGTAGACATTATCCAGATTGTTGTTGTTGAACTTTAATGCATTTTCCCAACCGAGGTTTTCGAAGCATTGAACAACCCCGAAGATTCTGAATTGTTCAATTTGTACCACCCTTTTATGAGAATGAGACCAGTTAATGATGTCCGCCATGAAGCATTCATCATTGACCAGATGGTTAGATGTATGTGAAAAAACATTCCACCTTAACCTTCTATTCCTAAAAGCCATATCCACCGTCCCAGTCATGCAATTTATCAAACATTGGGCCGTTTTCAAAAATGGTCTACCAAATATAACATTAGGTTGTGTGAAGCTAGTAGAAGATGCATAATCCAGTACTAAGAAATCAACTGGATAGTAAAAGTCTTCCACTTTTACAATGACATCGGTTAATATATCACGTGGAAGTTTTAGTGTCAAATCTGCTAAAACCACGGTGGTTTCGGCTTTTTGCAAAGGTACAAACTCGTATTGATCATATAAACTTCCCGGTAATATACTAACACTTGCCCCAAGATCAAGGAGCGCCTTATTTATTTTAAATTCCCCAATTTGAATTGAAATCAAAGGGGCTCCAGGATCTTGAAGTTTTGGTGGAAGGGCACCCGACAAAACAGCACTCATTTTGTCAGTCAAATCAAGTTTTTTAGGAATTTTGTGGTGTCATTTTTGAGTGCACATGTCTTTCAAATACCGAACATATGCGGGAACTTGTTTGATTGCATCAATTAAGGGTAAATTGATTTTAACTTGTTTAAAAATTTCCCACATCACATCTTGTTGTGGGCCCCTTTTAGTGATGTTAGACTTAGGTGAATTCAAAGTAGAAGGGTAAGGAATGGTGGTTTTATCCTCCACATCCTTTCCCTTGGATGTTTGTACATATGAGTTCAAAACTTTTTCAATTGACTCTTTAAAAGATACTTTCTTTTTAGACTCAGATGGAACAGGTTCCTGTTTGGTATCATTCTCCTCACTTTCATTCACATCTTCCACCACTCCTTCTATCAAGTGTGGTGGAAGGACAGCCTTGTTGTCATAAGATCTACCACTTCTTAAATTTGTTACATGACTTACCTGAGCATTCTTGCTCTTTGATCCTGATGGTTGATGTTGAGGATTGAGTGTGGTGTCACTTGGCAGTTTTCCTTTGTCTCTTGCAGCTAGTTGTTCAGCAAATTGTCCCTATTGCTTTGCATGGACTCATTTGTCTTCTGTTGGAGCTGTTGTTTCTGCACCACTCTAGTTAGCATTGGCCTCAACTTGTTGATTTGATTAGCTATGTCTTCCATTGAAACATTTGCTCCTTGTTGACCACCTTGAAATTGACTTTGACTTCCTTGATTTTGTTGGAAGTTCCTTAATTGTCCTTGATGGTATCCACCTTGTCCACCTCCTTGGCCACCTTGGTTGTAGTTTCCTCTTTGGTAGTTACCTTGATTGTAACTCTGTTGTCGATTCTGGTATGAAGACCCTCGATTTCCATCTTGTTGGCTGCTACCCTGAAAATTAGGATTCAATTGATTAGATGAATTACCATATCTAAAATTAGGGTGATTACGCAAACCCGGGTGATATGTATTGGAGTTCATATCATTGTTTCTCTTATCATTCTAGAACGAGCCTTGGACTTGGTTCACCTCCTCATTCCTACTCATGTTCATCATGCACTCCGACTCCAAATGACCTATATCACCACAAAAATTGCAAACATTATAAACATTAGCAACATTAGAATTATTCTTGCCTGAGGCTCTGTTGAAGTTTGCTATTTTTCTCTCAAGGGCTTCAAATCGTTGTTTTGTCACATACTCCCCTCCTGGCTTCCCAATAACATGCTTTGTAATCCTGCTTGCTGAAGCTTGTGTCTTTGAGCCTTTACTTAACCTTTCAAGCAGCTCCCAATCATCATCTTCTGAATTGGTTAGGACGGTTCCATTACTGCTAGAGCTGACAAACTTCATATCTTCTGGTGTTAAGCCATCATAGAAAGCTTTAATCAACTCCCACTTTGGAATCTGGTGGTGTGGGCAAAATCCAAGCAACTCCTTGAACCGAGTGAATGCTTCATGTAGCAATTCACCCGATTGTTGTTGGAAGGTTCTGATTATAATCCCTAGGGTTTGTTTCAAAAATTTATTAAATGTAATCGTGACTAAATTATAATAAAGCAAAGTATGAGGTATTTGTTTGTTTTTATGTAATTTATAAACACAAAGTTATATGACAATTAGTACATAAAAATATATATATATAGGTATTATTCTAAACATTTAATTAATAAAATATTAGAAATAAAATAATGATGTTCAATTTATAAAGTTATGTCAAAAATAAATAAGTTAGTAATAACAATTACTAATAGATGATATAAACTTTTTAAACAATTGATATAAAACCATAAAGCTTTAAAAAAATAAAAATAAAATAAAATAAATAAACGTTTTATAATCTTTAATATATATATATATATATAATATAATATAATATATATTTTTAAGCTTTAAGAATAAAATAAAATAATAAGGCATTATGTTTATAAAAGGTTTTTTTTTATAAAATTTTATGTCTTATAAAGTCTAAATTTCTAAACGTATATAAAATATTTTATAAGTTTTGAAATACAGTTAAACTTGAGGGACTAAACATGACCCTTCATAAAACCTAGTTTGTGACAGAAAAGAATTAAAAACATGAAAAGACAAAAAAGGAAAGCATGAGGGACTGAATTGTAACTAACCCAAACCACCCATCCCCTTTACCCGATCTGGATACCCACGACCCGCAAAGCCCGGTTGCGACCCGGTGCTCAATCCCACTCAAACCCGGTCGTTTACAGCTCATCATCAGTCGAAATGGAATGGATTCGAACACGTTAACAGCTGGAAATCCTCATTTAAACGAAAATCAATCGAATTAAACTCGAAATCTCATTCCAAAAATACACACTTCGGCCGCAATTCAAATTCCATCGAAATCTCTATAAAAACCCAATCAAATGGTACCCTTAGAACTGTAACACTCTCACGAACCTGTCTGGGCTAAAAACAAGGACATAAAACAAGCTTTGATTCGCGATTGGAACCAAGAACCAGCCGAAGCTTCTGCAAATTCGAAACCATATCAAACACGCATCAATCCAGGTAATACCTACCTCTCTAGGATCGTATCGTTGTAAGGACCAAAAGCCCTATGCTTTTGATCCCTCACAAACAACGATTGAACGGATTGCAAATTCGATTGGATTAGGGTTCTTATGGTTTGAAAAATCAATTCTTAAGAGTGAATAATTATAAATCGAATCCGTTCTGTTCAGACAAAACCGAAGCTAGCCCACTGGTTGGGCGCCCCGCATACGCTCTAAGGGTCGGGGGTTCGAGCCCCACCCGGAACCCTTGAATCCATTTTTTTTCCTTTAACCCACTTTAAATGCTATTTTTTTAAGAAAAATTGTTATAAATTCACAACGTTAATAACAGTTTATTTAAAACTGTTTTTTATTAAAAAAAGATATAATAAATAAACAAATAAATAAAAATTTAAACTAAGTTTTCTTATTATTATTATTATAAAAAAAATACAATTCTTACATTTACAATATTTTATTTAAACTATAATAAAACTTTTGTTTATACATATATTTCAAACTTGATGAAACAAATATCATTTTAAACTTTAAAACATTATCTAAAGATTTAAAATACATCTAGCACATTTTCTACTCAATACAAGTTATATGATTTCATAATTTATTAAAAAGCTATAAAACATTATTTTAAAGGTCTTTATTGAATAAAATTATTTTAGAAAATCAAAACCTTTTAGACAATAAGTATAAATTCTTTTTAACTCTAAAATATGATTCTTTGAGGCACGACCTTAAATTCATAGACTTGTGTAATAGATAATTTGAAATGCTTTTACATTTCATTTTATTTATTATATACAAATAAGAATATTTAATTGAATATTCTCAAAACAATTATTCTTAGACTTTTGTAATAAATAAATAGAATATTGAAAGTATTCTAATTTATTTATAAAGTGGAGAATATTTAATTATAATAGATAATTAAATATACCCAAAAACAGTTATTCCCAGACTTTTAAAATAAATAAAGGGGATATTAAAAGTAGTCCAATTTATTTATTATGATTGAGAATGTTAAATTATACTAGATAATTAAATATTCCTCAAACTATTATTTTAAGTCTAGCACACACTCTCAATACTAGAACATTAGGAATTCCATAGAAGCCATAGATCTAAAACAAAACATTTGCACTCTAGGCAATCATTGAACATAGACTAAGACATGTGCTATTCACTAACATTAGGAGAAGGTTGCTAGCCTTTCCTCATACAAACACAAGAACCATTTGATCGAAGATTAGACATAAAACAAGTGAGTTAATTCTTACTCCCTTTTACTTTTGTAAACTTTTTGGGATGTTACATATGTCATATACACAAACATGTTCTTAGAGTCAAAACATATACATGATGTAAACCTTTAAGCTTAATAGACATGATTTAGAGGCTATGTGAACTTATGTGTTAATTGCTATGTGGGATTTAGGTTAGAAGATGTTTCATACAAAAACAAAATAGTATCTAGTAGCCTAAGAATGTAGCGACGTTCTTCGCATTGACTTATGTCATGTGTGAAAAATACACATACATAAACATTATGATTTACAAATGTTTAAGTTAGGACCTAGCTAGTCTTGATTTAAACTTTGTAAGATCATTTGGATTCTTGCTTTGTGCTACTTGCAAATTTACATATGTTTTAAATCTATTCTATTTAGTTTAATAGTTTTGCATCCTTTTTATACGTATTATATTAAACTGTTTTGAATTTGCTCAGCAACAGTGCAAATAGTTGACCCTTTATTTTACATATGTAACAGGTTAAGTTGAAGACATATAATGAAGACGTAGATTAGGTTTAGAGGACCTAGTTAATTAAAACAATGTTTAGAAGATCATTTGTAATTTGTTTTGAACACTTGTATGTTATTTAATGACATTGAATGTTTTTGTTTGATTAAATTAATGTTGATGTTTTAAATATTGAAACTTTAACATAGAACCATGAGCTTTTGAACAGTCAAACTCGCGCCCTGACGTATTTCGCTGTCGGTCGGGGTGTGACACTGATGGCATTCCTGGCTTCACTTGTCTTGCTCATGGGCTAATACTCATCTGAAAATAGTTTTTTCATTTCCTCCCATGTATAGATACTACCAAATAGTAGTGTGTGAAACCATTGCTTGGCTCTCTCCTTTAAGGAAAACTGGAATATATTCAACTTGACCTCATCCGGGGTGAATCATTGGCCACCAATGGTGCTGCAGATGGCACCAAACTCAGATAGATGGACATATGGCTCTCTGGTTGCTGTCCCTCTAAAATTTGGAATAATGGCCAAATATTGTGGCCTTATCTCGAATGATCTTCCCCTTAGCATTGGAGGCACAATGGGTGAAGGATTTTGAGTCACCGTTGGTCTAAAGTGACTATCAACTCCTTGAACAGGAGCCCTGTGATGCCATCCTTGACCGGGGTTGTTGTAGCCCCATCTCCCATTGTAGTTGTTCATGGGTGTTTCCTATTCCACCCCTTGTCCATTCCATCCACCTTGCCCATAATGGTTGTGATTTGGATGATTTGGTGGGCCTTGTGGTTGCCAATTCTCATCATGGTATTCCCTATGAGGTGGGTAATTGTTGTTGTCTTCCTCTTCGTGCAGTTCCTCATGCCAAGATCCTTGTTCCCCCGAATTGCTCCCGCCACCTGAGATGTGATCTTTCTCATGAAGGTTATTTCCTGGATTGACTCCCTGGTTTGGATTGTTGAACAGTGGGTTTTGTGCCATTCTAAGGTTAGGCATGGCATTAGGTGGTATGTTTGGTGGTGGCATGTGAGCATATTGATTAAATAGTGGAATTGGTGGTGGTGGTGGTGGGTTTTGGTAGTTCTGATCAGTCATAGGGACATACTGATTTGAACTCTCTTCGGTTTGATTGGTGTTTCTCGAACCCGGAGTAACTATTCAGTCTAGTGTTTGTAATGTCCGATTTATCCTCACAGTTTTCTCGATCTTTGGATCAAATTCCAATGGCGAGTCACGACCTGAAAACCGAGTATGCATGCAATCAACCTGTTACCTGCACACTAACAAACCTAGTGTAACAAGGAAAAGACAAGAAATAAACAAAATTGAACAAAACCTAATAAATCAATTAACAAACACCAAGCGCACTAACTCCCCGGCAACGACGCCAAAATTTGACCGACGTTGAAGTACCGATCAAATAAGAGTTAATGAGAGTGTTCCTAGCTACCTTAACTAGTATGGTAAGTAGGGTGTCGAACCACGAAGAGTTTAGGTGGATGGTGTATCGTTATTTGATTTAACCTAACTTAACTAGACGAAAGATTGTAAAATCAAATGATGGTTGCTTGAACTTTAGTAAGAAAATGATCTTGTAACAATTTAACAATGAAAGCAAATGATTTGTAATTTAATTATGTAAACGAATCACACCCGAGATTTGAATTAGAAGGAAAGTAGGAATCTTTATGATTCAATTGTCAAGACAATCACATTGACATAACTTGTGACCTTTCGCATGAACGGACATTCATAATTGAAAAACCTAATTTTAGAAATTAATTGATGAAAACCAATTAATGTTAATCCTAGGGTACCAATTACCAATATCAATTTGAAAGTGATAATCCAATTGACATTCAATGTTTCACAATTGTAAACTAGAAAAATGATGAACATTCAATTGAATCAGAAAAGTCAAATCGTTCGAATCAATACGAAAAGCAACATACAAACAATTAAAAAGATAGAAACCCACTATTGTTTGTAGTCAAATACAATTGGAATCATAGAAATCCCTAAATCTAACTAACCATTCACCCGGGCGTGATTTCAACGAAATTAGCCTTGCATCTTCATTCGGTCACGTGCTAACATCAATTCGGGAATCTCTGAGGTGTTTGGAATGATTAATTAATGAATTCCTAAGCCTTGGAAACCCCCTAGAACCTCCAAAAGTCGTCAAAGTCGAAGATAGGTCGAAACCCTATGTTCTTGGGCTTAAATAGGTGGCAAAATGGGAAAAATCCGCAATTTGGGGTGCCCCTGGCGTATCATACTCCCCCTTCTTGCGTATGATACGCCATTTCAGTTCTCCGGGTTGTTTTTCCTCTATGATACGCCACCAATACGCTATTTTGATACGCCACTTCATGGAAACCTTCATTTTCTGATCTTTTGGCCTTCCAAACACAATTCTTCAGCCACCCTTTGATCCTTGGACATCAAACACTCATATTCTTCGCCTGAAAACCTGCAATTCATCAAAACACACAAACAATCTCCGCATTCCATGTATTTAACTCATAAAAATGCATCATTACGCACCTAAATCACATGAAATTACCCAAACCATCAACCGTTTTACATGGTAGTATTTTTTAAATAATGCTGCCGTTATAAACCATTTAATTATTTACATTCTTATAAACTATCAACATTTAAATTAGTCGAGTTGGGTTGGAGCTCAAATAAACTAAAATAAGCTGTTTAACGTGTAAAAAAAATTCATTTTTGGTTTTGTCTATGTACACTTTCAACTAAACTTGACTAATTTTACATGTTCAGGTAGGCTAAGCTCGGCTCTTTCATTCTGTCCATAATGAATTAAATAAAATTGTTGAAGCCCATGCTGATTTAAAGTTGGGGCCCAAATAAATTTATTTTTATGTTTTTTATTATATTTTAACAAGTTTAACCGGCATATATCTTTTCTAAATATATATAGATATAAAAAAAAATGAAGCTTTCATTTGGTTACCTCAATCACGAAACTCAATGTATTCAAACGAATCTAAAAATGGAAGCTCACGTCAGTGGTGTTGGAGTTATTCGATGCTTCTGGTGGTAGGAGAAGGATGAACACGGTGAAGATAGCGAGTAGTGGTGCCAACATGGTTTAGAACGAGGCGAAAGGAGTCGTCAGAGGTGTCGAGTCTTCATCGGAAAACCGGTATATCACAGTTTGCATGGACGGTTTCTTTTATAGTGGTCAAATGAGTCTGTTAAACGTTGGAGATAAGTAAGTGATGATGGTGGTTTCAAGCTTCCTCGTTTCTTTTCGTCACCGGAGTTTCAGTTCTACGCCAAATGAAAACAAAAATCGGGAGAGAAAGAGAGAGAGGGTGAAGGGTTTGTGATATGGTCACCTCAAGCGTTTTGAAGGCCCAAATCATGTAATAAAATTAGGCCTTTCATTAAAAAAAATATTTTTCTTTTGATTCTAATAAATGTTAACAACATACTTAACATATTAATATTTTTATAATACTATAACAATTATCTAATAACCTCATTGCAAACAGAAGTATTAAAATTTATTAAACATGACCAAATAATTGCAACTAAAAATTTATCATGTATATCGTATCAACTAAGAATTGAAAGTTTTAACAAAACATACGTTCATAAACAATTTTAGAAGCCTATGTACGATAAATATTCAAAAAATAAAATAATTATTTAATAAAATTGAGCTTTTTTAACAAACTATCGCCTCATAAAGTATAGAATTTTAGTATAAAATCTAGAATTATTGTATTGTTAACTCTTATTTTTTACATTTTGATCAATTTAACAAAAGGTCAATATATATAAATGTTTTTTTTTTTTTAAATCAGATCCCTATGATTTTAAAAGCACTAAGCCTTAGGCCCTAGTTTTACTATTTAAGCATGTCGGGCACCTATGGATTGTGAAATCTGTTGGTGAAGTTCTTCATTTAAAAACGAGCTCGCGATAGGGTAGTCAAGGTGAAGAAGCATTGTCGGGAGATTAGGCCAACTGGCCGCCTCACCGGCGGCTTTGTCCGGCAGGTAACAGACTGAATTGCTAAAGCTGCGTTTTCTGTTCATACATATGTGATTATATGTGTTTTGCTTGTTTGTTTTTTTTCATTCTATCTGCATGCCCAACATCATCATATTAAGTACTATTTATTATATTTAATAATAATATTAACTAGGTTGATTCTCTGGCATGTTGCGGCGGATTATCATATTACACTCTCGAGAACGAGTAATATTATATATCATTTGCAAAAATAAAAGTTACATAACAAAATCAAATCTCTTATCGTAAACTCTATACAATTTTTTCATAAAAAGATAAAATCATACAAATTAAAATCCTCAAAAATATATTATAAAAATAATGAAAAAAATTGCTCACAAAATCTGTCTCACCGACAACCAATCTTTTGATTTAAAACAAAAACCCAAATCATTAATCACATTTCTCAAATTTAATACCCTTATATCATTTTACTACTTTTAGAAGTTAAAAAAATAACATTGGTGGCCAAAAATAACAACAAACATCCCTAAAAATTTATATTTATTACTATTAATTTAGTTAATCTATTAAATTGTATTTAAGTTATTAAAATTATAAAATTATGTGCGCTCTACGTTTGTAGATTAGTCTCTTGCTATTATATAACTTTTAATTCATGGTGCCTGCGTATATTAACTAGGGCAGGCCTGACTCCAGCTCGATCAGCTCGTGGATTTTCGATCCGGGCCAAATTTCTTTAGAGCCAAAAATTCAAGCTCAAGCTCGTAAGAAAACCTCAAGTCATGAGCTGCCTTGTTTTTTTTATCTTGCTCTGTTTGCGGTCACGCTTTGCCTGTTCATCTAGATAAGTCGGGTATTAAGAGATACCTAAGGATTACCATGTAAGTGGCTTCACAGGATAATAATAAACAAAAAAATAAATAAAAATAAAAAACCATGTGAATGACTGGTTAGGGCATGGGTTTTTATTGTTGTTGGTATCGCTGGTTCAAGTTTTTTAAAGAGCAAATTAAATGTAAATCAACATAATAACTGAAGGTAGCATGAAAATACTCTTTCGTTGAAAAAAATCTATTTGACTTTGAAATATAATGCATTGAATGAATATGTTAGTAATAACTAATCATGCAAACGCGTGAACATACTTTCTCTTTCAGCAATTATGATGTATTTCAGTGTTATCTTTACCATATGTGTGATTGGTGTTTTGACGAGAGCTTGAGTGCGTGACTACGTGTCACGCAATCCTGTGGTAGTTGAAAGCATGCGGAATAATAGATCGTGAGTAAAAAACCCCAAACTGGAAGCGACAACTCGAACTGGAACCGGTCGTATCCGAATCGGTGGGTACATGCGTATCCAGATTCTCAGAGAAATCGGAATCGGAACCGAAAAACGGAATCAGTTCCACCTTTACCAAACCAGAACCCGACAAAACCCGAACCAAAACCAGCCAAAAAGCGGTTTGAACCGGTCAAATACCAGAATCGGTTATTGACTTTGTTGACCAGAACCGGTTTCAAAAAAACCCTGTTTGCCCACCTCTAGTGAGTACCAATGGAAAATGTATATATTCTGAGCCGTATCCGAGATTTTGATTACCCTGTGCTAGTATTAAAATGAACTCTTATACATATATAAAATATTCATAAATTCATGATAGTTGACATAAAAAATAAACTAATATATATAATAAAATAAAATTATCGTAGCAAAATCATGTTTTTACATGATAGGTGCAACAAAAATATATAAAAAAATTCGGAATTTGGGGCCCTTTAAAAAACAGGCTCGGTATAATTGCACCTCCGGCGCCTCCTCAAAGCCGGTCCTGATCAATGTACATATAAAGTAATATCTAGTGATGTTCAAAATGCATATGTGTGTGTGTTGAGTGAATTTTATTTCTCTTGGTTAGATCTTGGTATCAGGACAATAATCGCTTTTGAGAACATAAGAAGAAAAATGGCCCAGATTTAAATCAAATTTCCTTAATTGGTTCCTTCATGTTGAACCAATGTTTCCTGAAAAGACCCACGCAAGTTTGAAACAAAATTTACATCAATCAAATTTTTATTTGGTTGTATTTTACTTGGACGAAAAGGGGCGATCCAATTCAAACACCAACAAAATAATCAAATTGTATTAGAGATAAAAACAAATAAAGAAAAAGACAAGAGGTCGAAATTTCGATCCAAGAAGACTTGATCAAAAGTAGTTTGGCATAAATTTGATTATTTTCTGGTGGTAATTTAAAACTTTATTTATTTATTTAACTTCTATGATAAATGGGTTTTAACCTGGTTGAGAAATAGAAGAAAAAACCAAAAAAAATACGAACATTATGAGATCATAAAGATAAAAAGAAAAAGAATAAGGCAGAAACAAAAAAAAATGTTAAGGAATTCCTTGACAAAGAAGCAGTACTAGAAAAACGCAAATTTGCGACACAGTTGTGACCTATATCCGGCGAAAAATTAAGCCATATTTTTATGACAAATTTTGCGACAAAAACAAAAAATAATTGATTTTTGTCACAAATTAGTAGCAAAATTCGACGCATTTCCGACATAAAAAAATATAAATTTGAATAATCAAATATTGTGTCGAACTTCCGACCAATTTATGACAAAAGAATGGGTAAAAAGTAAAAACTTTAATTAGTGGTAGTTAGTGAATTTAGTTGACTTCATTAGACATTATTTAGAATTATGTTTGTTTTGTAACATATGATTTACAAATTTGGTTTTTCGGTTATATTGCTTTGGATATTATATTTAAATTATGCTATTTTGATTTTGGTTTGTAAAGCGGTTTTTGGTTCTTTTTTTTATTTTTTTAACAGGAAAAAATATGAATTATTTAGAAGTATTGTTTTTTTTAATTTATGTTACAAATGCGTCACAAATTTTTAAACTCGTTTGTCACAAATGTGGCGCAAAGTAGAAGAAGCAAAAAAATTTCGTTTGTCTCAAATGTGTCGGAAAAGCAAAAAAATAACATGCATTGCAAATGTGTTGCAAACAATTGTGTCAAAAATGCGTCGCAAAGTTGGTAAAGCAAAAAATAACATGCGTTGCAAAAAAACTTGTGTCGGAAATGCGTCGCAAAGAATTGTGTTGGAAATGCGTCGTAAAATTTAAAAAAAAAGTGTATACGGTTTTGACAGAAATGCATCGTAAAATTAAAAAAACTTGTGTCGGAAATGCGTCGCAAAGAATTAGTCAGACGCAAACCCCTACCGAGACATTCAAGATAAATTAAAGCTTGTTTAATCAATTTCAACTAAAAGAAGAGCACATCCAATTCATTCGCTATATAATAAATAAATTAATATTGTCTAATTTCTTAGTTTTTCTTACATATTTACAATAACATTACAACATTAACGATTGATTAACTAAGATAAAGTTTGAGTCCATTTCTTACAATTTTTTAGGAGTTAATGATTTTGTATTTAAACTTTATGTTATTTTATATATAACATATTTTTTTACTTTTCATCTATGTTTAATAACATATTTGAATTGATTTAAAAAATAAATGATTTAATATTTGATTTGATTTGAAAATAAATGGTTCGGCACGTCTTATTTATTACACTGACTCGTTTTACCAAAGACCGGCATACAATATTATAGGCCGGTTCACGGGTTTCATTTTCTCAATTTAACGATTCCTGTCCGGGTCTGTTCCGGTCCGATCCGGGTATACTCTAGTTTGGTTCGGGTTTAGCTCGATGAACACCCTTGTTACCATGTACATGTTTTGCAGCTCTAGATCATGTGGTCAAACCTAACTTAATTTTTTTTAGCGTCAAATGTCCTGTCGTGCTAACTTCAATTATTCTAGCAGTTGGTAATTAAGATCGATTCATCGATCGCTGATCGTGAGACAATTCCACCTCATGCGCGGAAACCCTGTGGAACAGGTAAACCCTCACCCACCCATTGGTTCAGAACCCGAAATTAAGTTCAAGATTATTCCTCTTACCTAGTATTCATTAAAGTGTCACCAGTGAGACTTAAACTTTAAAAAAATAACAAATATTAACCACTAAGCTAACTTTGTTGGATCAAACCTAACTTAATTAGGAAACGATCACTACAAGAAAAGAAACATGTTGCGCTGATAGCTATAGCGACGAAAAATGTCGTTGCTACATCGTTACTTTTAGCGACGACATGTCGTCGCTAAATAGCAAATTTATTCATATTTATGATTTTCTTTTAATCAGTGAAAAAAGATAACTCAACGACCATTATTTCACGAATACATGTCGCCGTTATTTTTTTCAGTTCCTCTGCCAAAAAAAATTATTTTCCCCGCCCATTTATATTCAATTAAAAAGAAGAATATTAATTGACACGTATTTTAGAGTCCCACGTTTTTATTGCTTTAGTCGCCGTTTAGTGTAGTGGGTAATCTCTTTTGCCTCTACAAAATCCATAAACACTCGTTCAAACTAAAACCACACCCAAAATGAAGAAATCAATCTTCATCATCTTCACCATCATCATCTTCCTCTCTCTCCCCACACCCTCCCTCTCACAACGCTGCAACAAAAACGATGAAAAGGTCCTCTTTCAGATCAAGAAATCTTTCGGAAACCCATACATTTTAGCCTCGTGGCAAAAGAATGTAGATTGCTGTGAATGGTACAGTATTGAATGCCACCCAAAAACTGGCCGTATCATCTCCCTCGACATCTCAACCGGCAACATTTCCGGCCAAATCCCACGTCAAGTCGGTGACCTCCCGTACCTCAAATCGCTGACGTTTCATAAACTCCCCAACCTCACAGGAGGAATCCCCTTGGAGATTACTAAACTCACCCACCTCATCTTTCTCAGACTCGACTGGAACAACTTGTCCGGTCCGGTCCCGTCGTTCCTCAGCCAGCTCACTAACTTAGATTTCCTCGATTTGGCATTCAACAGTTTCACCGGATCTATTCCGCCGGAGCTTGGGGCGTTGACGTTAGTTACTGGAATACGTCTCGACAGGAACAACCTCACCGGACCCATCCCTGAATCATTCGGGAAGCTCACCAACCTCCAGTATCTTTACCTTTCACATAACCAGCTAACCGGAGATATACCCAGATCTTTAGGGCACTTAATTAATTTAACGTGGATAGACTTATCAAGAAACCAACTAACCGGTGATTTAAGCACGTTTTTTGGAACAAACAAGATGATTCAGGTAGCTGATTTTTCTAGGAACAGTTTGAAGTTTAACCTCTCGAAAGTTGAACTTCCGGCGAGTTTGATATTTTTCGATTTGAATCACAACAAGATTTATGGAAGTCTTCCGGCGACGTTGAGGGGATTAAGTTTGCAGCACTTGAACGTGAGTTACAACAGGCTGTGTGGGAAGATTCCTCAAGGTGGAGACCTGCAGAGGTTTAGTAAAACTGAATATTTTCATAACCGGTGTTTATGCGGATCGCCGTTGCCGGCGTGTTCCTGAAGGTCGACAAGATAATGTGTATCAGTATATGTAATGTATTGCAATGTTGACCGGCGAAAGTGATGGTTTAAATAAAGAAAAATTACTAAAATAGCAATTGAAAATTGAAATATCAAATAAAGAAGGTTATGGTCGTTTAATAATTAACCAATGTCTTAAAATATTAATTTATGTACATGCGTTTGTGTACTGCTGGCAATTTCAGACACGAACACGTTAACACGACACGACACGAATTTAACATATTTCGTGTTTACCCTTAACATGTTTCGTGTCTAAAACATGTCGACACATTAAAGCATGTTTATTTTTCGTGTTTAAACAGGTAAAACCTGCTAAGACTCGTTAAGATCTATTAAGATCCATTAAGAGTTGTTAAGATCCGTTAAGACCTGTTAAGACATGTTAAGACAACCTACTAAGAATTTAAAATTTAAAATAAATAATATAATAAAATATGTGGGTAACTGATTATTTTCAAAAAATTTCTAATTGTCTAAACTTAGTTCTTTAACGGGTTCCTTAGCATGTCATTTATAGTGTTAAATGTTTACATGTTCCTTAACGGGTCATTTCGTGTTTACGTGTTTTTAACGGGTAACGAGTCGTGTTCGTGTTTGAAAAAACAGACACAATAAGAACTCGTGTCGTGTTCTTGTCTAACCAGTTCGTGTTTCGTGTCTTAACGTGTCATGTCTGACCCGTTATGACAGGCCTACGTTTGTGTATAAACTTCAAGTTAAATATTATCAATCAGGAAATGTATGGATGGTGATGTGTGTACACTCTTGCAAGACACATATTTAAGCAATAGACACATGTGTAAGCATAGGTAACACCCGTAAAGTATGATGATGTGCTCGTAAAGTTGGACGTCTATAAATGTAATAAATGATTTATGGTTAGACACCCGTAAAGTACGGTTTAACTGTAAAGCCACACATAAACATGAATGCAAATCCGGTTCAAAAGGCTGACCGGTTTACGGTCGAACCATGTTTGAATAAAACCGTCCGATTCAAAAGCAAATGATTCAATTAATAGCGGTCTGACTGCAATTGATATTGGTTCCCGGTCCGACCGATCTAACCGGTTTTAAAAACACTGTTTATTTTAAAACGCCTCGGATCGATTGAGCAAATAAGACAAGACAACCCAAGACATGTTCCAGGCTTTATAATAATTATTGTTTTATTTACGTTTTGTTTAGATAACATGTGTTTAAACTTATTCACATGGCATGATGAAGTGGGGCATGCCTATTTCTTTTCTTTTTCTTTATTTTTTTTGTGGGACATGTCTAAAGAAATAAATTAAATAAACTTACATGATTTATGTATTTATTATTAAGTTTAACGAGTGATACGACCCGCGCTTCGCGGCGGGACGGATCGAATTTTAGTGAAATTTTCCGTTATTTTGATTATCCTTTAAAATATCTTTGCAAAGACATAATGTTCTTTAGTTGTTACCAGTCTCATTCTATAAGCATATTATCATCAGTCCATACTACCATGATTATTATTATTTAAAAACAACAACAAATGAAATTTATTGAGGAAAAAAAGACAGATTATATTATAAACCTGAGAAGTCAAAGTGATATTTACAGATTAAGGGGTGACTTTCGAAAACTTTTAACCCACAATCGTGTACCATGACACAAGAAAGGATGATGTGAAAACGAAGGAACCTTGTCGAGAAATCCAAAGAGAAGAAAAGACGGGAAGGACACACAGGAGGCACATGGAGCACAAGTGGAGATTAAGCACACCGAGACGTTGGGAAGGAACAAAGAAATATAGTGTTGCCATAGCATAACCAAAAGAAAAAGAAAGAAGAATAAAAAATAAAATAAAAGGGAGTAAATATGACAACAACACGACTTGAACCTAAAGTGATAGGAGGTTTGGATTTTAAGAGAATCAAGAATAACCACTCAACCAAAGTATAATTTGGTTTTACTTTTGACTCAGTAAAGTATTTATATTGGTTTTTTTACATTAAATGATCCCACCGACACTCTAAATTAAGATATCTATATAGCAAATTTATCCACGCGTTGCGACGGGACGTTACAATTAAAATTCACGTGCTTTAGTTGAAACGTAGACATAACACTAACAACACAATGTATATTTTTATAAATAAGCAAACCAAATAGTTAATAATTATTAAAAAAAGTTTGTTGAGAAAGAGGAGCGAATTAGAGTATAACCAAAAGAAAAAGAAAGGAGAATAAGAAATAAAATAAAAGGGAGTAAATATGACAACAACAGGACTCGAACCTGAAGTGCCAGGAGGTTTGGATTTTAAGAGAATCAAGAATAACCACTCAACCAAAGTATCATTTGGTTTTACTTTTGACTCAGTAAAGTATTTATATTGGTTTTTTTTACATTAAATGATCCCACCGACATTTAAATTAAGATATATATATATATATATATATATATATATATATATATCAAATTTATCCATGCGTTGCGACGGGATGTAATGATTAAAATTCACGTGCTTTAGTTGAAACGTAGACATAACACTAACAACACAATGTATATGTACTACAAGTGATAAATTATATATATATGAAACTCAATTAGATTAGAGTGATTTTTTTTTCACATGAATGGGTCAGCAAATAAACAGAAGCCACAAGAAGGGGTCAACAAATAAAGGCGAAAAAAAAAGGAAAACAAAAAAGTTAATCAGTAGAAAAAAAAAGGAAAAATAAAACAAAATGTTAGGATTGAGATTCGAACCCACGCCTTTTATGTCTAGAGCTTCAAAGAAAACCTAAAGGACCACTACACCAAAACCCTTCTAGTAAGATACGCTTTCTTATGAAAATATATATACACAAAAGCTAAGAGGCTATGTTAAAAGAACATTACACTGACATTGTCATTTAAGATATATATATATATATATATATATATATATATATATATATATATATAATCAAAGCCATCATTATCAGCAAGTTCTTCTTCAAGTTCTCCATTACCTATTCACAATAGTTTTACTCCATTATCTCCATTTCCAAGATTTAGACCATCTTCACCTGTTCCTATATCTTCCAGACCACCATATTCTTCTATTGTTCAAACAACTAGAATTCTACCCCAATCAATTATTCGCCCCAATATATCTCCTACAACAGATTCTAGTTTATATTCTATAAATCCTCATCATAAAATTATCAAGATTTTAGAACCTATCGAAGAAGAAAAAGTTTCTCAAAGCTTTTTAACCCTTATAAATTATTTATATCCAAGAAATTGTCATTTTTATGATTCTGATCAAAAGAATATTGATTATTACCAGGCTATATTAGTTGATACCGGTTCTGTTGATATTCAACATATTCTCAATCCTCAAATCCCATCAAAAATTGACTATTCCAAAATAAAAATTAAAAAGATTATAAGTCTTGAAGAATGGAAATCTAAACCATTTGTTCAAAAAACTCTTTCAAATTTCAATTCATATTCTCAATATAATTATTACGATTATCAAGAAGCTTGGGAAAAGGCTCTTTTATTTAGAAATTTTAATCATTCCTGGTTTATATACTATGATGAACAATTCTCAAACAATTATCCAAGATGGTTTGTTAAATGGTTTAAGTATATTGGAATCATTCCAAATGCTTTTCCTAAACAAATTCTTGAGGCCTATAATAAGTTTATAGACTATTTTAAGCAAGATGGAATCCCCGATTTTGAATACACTCTTCAATTTATGACTGTATTTCAAATTCCTTGGATTTTCTCCTGGACTTATCATTATCAAGTTAAACAAGATATATCTCCTCCTCTTCTCCTAAGACATTATAGGAGTAAATGGTGGAATAAATTTTCAATTGAAAAAGCCAATATTGCTTCTGTGCAAAAATATTATATGTCTATATCCAGTCAATATGAAAGATCTGTAAAGACTCCTATTATTCAAAATCTAAATTCTTTTCAAGATCAAGACTATATAATTCGACTACAGTCTTGTTCTACCCCTGAAGAAATGCAGAAAATTATTAATGAGATTAAGCAATCTCCTTCGGGGTCAAAGCGTTCTACCAATGAAGAAGATTTACAAGATTCTCAAGATCCGTATGAAGATATTGGACCCATATAAGTTATCCATGGGTTGATCCGTTTTTAATATGGGTTAATATCAATTATTGTCAAGAAGATAAGATTTTCAAAAGAAGATAAGATTTTCAAGATGTGACAACTTTTATTAAAGTAGCTGCAACAATTTGTCAGAGATAAGATTTTCAAAGTTGAACTTTATGTCAAGGAGGCTAGCTACTCTGCCAACTTTAATAAAGGAAGACAATTTACTTTGCCGACAATGTTGAATTATTTTCCAATTTAATTCGGATAAAGATGACAATGTTCAATTGGATAAGGCTGACGATGTTCAACTAGATAGGGTTGGAGGCTCTATAAATAAAAGCCTCGATTGCATTGTAAAGCATTCGAAAATTTACTTAGAATTAAATGTATGAAAAAACCCTCTCCTCAAAAACTTGTATTATCAACCACCCAATGTTCAAAATCTTTAGATTTTCAAGTTATTATTGCTCCATCCAATTGTAAGGAAATCATTTGTAATTCAGATATTCAAGAAATAAATCAAGGTATTATTTAAATATGAGTTGTTTAATTTATGTTTCTGCCATATTGCTATATTGTTTTAAATTTAAATCTTCATGCTCTCTATATTGTTTTAAATTTAAATCTTCATGCTCTCGATCCTTAACCAAACCAAATGGTATCAGAGCCATGATTCAAGTGATATTATGTCTAAATACTCTAATTAATTATTTGTAAATGTTATAATGGAAAAATTTATTGAAAAAACAACGTCATATTTTGAATATTTAGAACTATGCTGTGTTGGCAAGTCCTATCGGCTAGACGGTTGGATTAGCGTAAGACTCCAAGATAGAGAGCAGCCGGACCACGTCTTGGGCTTTGGGGATGTTCCCTCAGTATAATCTGAGTATTTCAAAATATTGATTAAGTTAATTCAAAAAATTTTATCATTAAAACAAATACAAATAATGAATCAGATATCTAGATTATTATCACGAAGAGATCATAGCTCAAATACTTTAGCTAATGATCAAGAGGAAGATTTAAACAACAATATGAATTCTTTGGAAATAAGTATTTCTCAAATTGAAAATAATTTATTAAATTGGAATATACCTAAACAAGATGTAAAAACTATATATAAAATAGGAACTTTTGATTTCTTACAAGATTACTCAATCAAAATGACTGAACAAACTATTCCTATAAATAAAGATCATCAAAATTTACAATTATTATCTAAAGAAGCTATATTAAACCATAGAAAAAATTATAAATTTTTACATATAGGATTAGTACAGGTAGCAATAAAACCTATGTTCAGATTAGGAATAGATGCTCCCATATTAACTATATTAAGAGATGCTAGACACACTAATTTCAATAATTCATTATTAGCTATGGCTGAATCAAATATAGCCAATGGTCCAATATATTTTAATTGTTATCCTAATTTTTCTATAGGATTATTTGATCCAAACATTCTTGATACTTTAACTTTAACAATAAAAACAAGAAATTTAGAATTTAAAGAAAAAACTAATGCTGCAGTCGTAATATATAGAGTTTATTATAAAACTATGACTACTACTATAGAGCCAAAAACTAAATTATCATCTCCAAGAGATGAAACTATATTATTTGAAGCAAATACTATGCATGCAAAAGTATAACACCAAAAAGATTAAAATGGAATGAAATTACACAGTCTTTATCATGGAATTTACAAGATATAAATCCACCAAAACCCATAGATACAGAAAATCAAACATCAAATATAATAGAAAATTCTGATGGATCAATAGAAATAATTTTTAATAATAATAGTACTTCTGCTAGATATTCAACATCAAGTAGTAGTATAAATAGTATAAATAATATACAAAGAAATAATTTAATGAGATCACAATCAATGAAAATAGCAGGAATAGATTATTCTAATTCTATACCTAAGGCTTTTTATGAACAAGAAGAAGATAATAAATCTGATAAGTCATATAATCCCAGTAAATCTGATATGGATTTTTTAAAACAATTATGAGTGATACTAGAATTCAAAGAAGGAATCCTCAAGTTCAATTTTATGTTTCAGCATTAAAAGAATTTCATAAAAAATCAAAAATATATAAAATAGAATTAGAAAAAACAAATCAATATTTAGAAGAAAATAAATATAATGATAAAATACAAAAATTTCATCATATGAATTTTAAATATTTTTTACAAGATAAAATAAAAATTAATAAAGAACTTATAAAAATCTGTTCTACAAATATATCAAAATATACTTGTTAATATGAGTGATACAAAAATTCAGTGTAGAAATTCTCAAATGAGACTTCTTAAATTCTTAATAAAAGAATGGTATGAAAAATTATATAAATATCAAAATGAATTATTAAAAATAGATAATTATTTTAATAATGAAATAGAAGAAGAAAATATAGAAGATCGAGTAAATAAATTATATTATTATACAAATCGTCAATTTCATTTAAGTGAAGAAATAGAATATCAATTTAAAAGGATAAGAATAATTTCTACTGAAATAACCAAATTTACTTGTTAAAATGAATAAAGAAATGATGAATTTTTTAAGATGTGAAATATTAAATAAATATAATTTAGATAATCTAATATGGTATCATAAAACATTTAATCAAGAATCTAGATTACTACATAGAGAAGAATGGGAAAATTATATTATTAACAATAATGAAAATATTACTTTCTTTACTTGGTTACCTATATATTGTAAGAATAATAATATCAAATATCCTACTATAGAACAAATATCTGTTAATAATAAAATTACAAAAAATTATACATTAATAAAAAAACAATGAAGAATTAGTTAGTATTCATCCTCCTCATGAGAACATAAAATTATAAAAGAAAGAAGAGAATATATAGGAGTACCTTTAGCAAATCTTAATGACGATAATACAAAAAATTTAAATACAATTATTTGTCAGAATAATTATACAAATGAAAAATTAAATACTATAGGAGAACAATTAGAAAGAATTGAAAATGAAAAAACGGAATTAGAAGCAAAAGAAAAAATTAAAGGAAAAGAAATTAAAATAGAAAATCCTATATTCAAACCTTTTACTATAGATACTCCTATAATTTTAAATAAAAAAGAAAAAAATTTAAATCTAATGAAAGAACAATTAGAAACATTAGAAAAATTAAAAAATTTAAGTCTAAATACTATAAATGATGGAGATGATGAATCTTATAATTCAGATTCCTCTTATAACAAATTAGAATCTCAATTTAATAATATGAAAAATGAAACAATAAATAAATTAAAGAATTTTACTTTAAAACCAGATACCAGGAATTGGTATTATAAACCAACTCCTCCTGATGTACAAATTGAAGAAGGTAGTAATAGAGTTTATACTGCATATGATGGTAAATCTATATATGAATGGAATATAGACGGGCAATCTGAATTTCAAATTTTAAATATATTACAAGAAATGACTATGGCATCTAATGCATATAAACAAATAGGAAATAATGAAATACAAATTTTCAAAATGATTGTTTCTGGTTTTTCCGGAAATTTAAAAGGATGGTGGGATAATTATGTAACAGATTTTGATAAACAATTTATGCAAATGCTAAAAAGGTGAAATTAGAAAATGGAATACAAGTCCAAACTGAACAAAGAATATAATATTCTATTATATAAAAATTATAAAAAATTATACAAATCCTTCAAGGAAAGAAAGGAGATTAAACTTTAAATTACGTTAGTAACAAGATTATATTATAATATAAGGAGTTTTTATATCTAAAGTTATGATGAGAAGTGATTGTAAACAATCATATTGGAAAGAAAGATTTATTGCAGGATTACCAAAATTATTTGCAGAAAGAGTTAGAGAGAAAATTAAAAGAGAAAAAATAATTATAACCATAGACGAATTGAAATACAAATAATAAATTCAGAAAAATTCAAATATTTTTACACAAGGAATTTAAATTAGGACAGATTGTGAAGCTATAGTAAAATTTATAAAAAATGACCAAAGTAAAAAAGTAATATACCCGATGGTAATTTAAAAAAATATTCAAGGAAAAGGGTATATAATAAATTTTGAAATATTAAAGGAAAAAATTATGATAAAATATAAGATAGTATCTAGAAATATAAACAAACTTTTTGTGTAGATGGACAGGAGACATAAAGGAAAAGGAAAGCTTATACAGTCAAAAAGAAGCTCATCTCCAATAAATATATCAGATGATAAATGAACAAAATAACAGTTTAGTACAAAGTCATAGAAAGGTTATGATAGTATCTATAACTGGGCAACCGATTACAGCAGTAAAATGATGAAGAATTTCATTGGGCAGAGTTCGAAACACAGATTACATAACTCTTTTAAAACCTAGTGATTTTATACCTAGTATACAAAATAATACAATTTCCTTTGGAAATTATATTCTACAAAGATGCGATGAACAGCATAAGAAATTCCGTCCAATGGAAAGTATAAAATTGACGGAAAAACAACAATGCCTGTTAGATAACCTATGGCATATACAAACATTTCCACAGGCTACAAGTTCAAAATACAAATCCTAAATGCTCTAGTATATATTTCTCAGAGCAAACAAGGATAATCCCTGAAAAAATGCAAAATAAACCTAAATATACACATTATGTGATATTTAGGGGTACACAGCTTGGTGTCTATAATAAATGGGAACAGTAGCTAAATATATACAATGTTTACATCCACTCTATAAAGGTTTTTGTTCTTTCGATGAAGCGTTAAGAGTAGCAAGAGAAAGTTTGGGTTTAAAATTTTACATAGAACCCGAAATAGTACAAACGTTCTCGGATAAAGCAAAAATTGATCCAGAACAAGTTATACAAAGCCAGCAGGAGGAGATGCCAAATTAAAAGAAGAATTATTGGCAAGAAAAGATGATACACAGTATACACATTGGCTATACAAAATACAGTGTTGAAACAAAATAAAAAAATTTTAGAAGCAAAAAATGTACAGATTATACAGAAATATGAGAAGAAAAATATAGAATCCCGAAATTGGTATTCTCGTGATTTTCAATCCTTGCGGTGTAGAATGATTGATACACCCTGGAAATCAATAATTTAACAGAAAAATTCCCAGAATTTGAGAATCTGGTTTCTCAAAAATTTGTATGGAATATCCATTGATTCTATTCAAATTACAACAAAAGTTACTAGATATTGCTTTTATGCCAGATAGAACAATTTTGGTGTAAAAATAATAGAAAGATTGGATGAAGAAGGAGATCCTACAGGTTTATTATTAGCACAAATTTATCATCCAACAAAAATGACAGATAATGAGATAATGGAATTATATCATAATGGTATGATTGATTATCTCGAAATAAGTTTAATCGAAGAACAGAAAGTTTAATGCAAAGATTTGGAGATAAATTTATTGAAATTATTGGAAACATCTCTACTCATTCAAAGATCCAATAATTGGATGCAAAATATTCTCATCCTTTCCATATATGGATGAGAATACTTATACACCTGCTAAAAAGAGAATCTTTGTATCACATAGAACATATTTACACAATTATTTACAAGACTTAGCAATTAATATTGAGATCGATTATGGAAACCTCCCATGGGTGAATAGTTTATTCATGGAAGAAGAACCCTATTATGAAGAAAGTTTAAAGAAGTTCACAGAATTTTACAGGAAGCACAGATGTACTCCTAAATTGCCAGAAAGATTTAGATGGCAAAATTATGTCTTATTAGGAGAAGGTCATTATATACAGATCTATGCACACGAAAATTGGAAGATGCTTCTACCATTTATTGGGGATGAAGATGATGAAATCAAATTAGAACACATTATAAACAGAGAAGATGATAACAGTTCACCACACTCGCCACAATCAGCTGGTAGTATTCCAGAAACTCACAGAGATTTCTAAGAAATCGTCATGGCTGACGATTACACAGAAAAAGACAATACACAGCAGATGGCCGACAGAATATTTTTTCTTTTACTTTTTTGAATAATGCGTCTAATGCGCTTTGTACTTTTAATCTTAGCCGTTCTTTTAGAGATTAAATCTAGATCGTTAATTGTAAATGATTAGGTTACTTTGTACGCCTATTTAAGGCATTCATTTCTTCAGTTGTAAACACACCGAAAATTTCAATAAACTCTCTTTGAAATCTTCAAAACCTAATGGCACACTAAATTCTTTCTTCCATTTTCTAATCCAACTTCCAAGAACACCTTCCTATTCCACTCTTCATATTATATCTTGATCATAAAAAAAAAAAAAAAAAAAAAAAAAAAAAATCTTCCGCTTCCCACATACTCTGATTTCAAGTAAGTTTTATATTGTTATAATGTTTTAATTACTTTAATGCTCATGCCGCAAAAAATAAAAAATATTGGTATCAGAGCATAGACGATTCAAAATCTAAAAGACTGAGACAAGCTCTATGTGAAAGGCAGCTTGAATTGCTTAAGTCCTTTGTTAGAGAACTCTCTCAGGTGAAGATTAGGGATTGTTGAGTGCTTTGACATTAATATTTGATCAGTTGTTATTGTGAATTATTTTTGTAAATTATTTCAAGATATAAGAAAATCTTAAGAGATAGGAAAGTAAAAACTGGAAGGAAGAAAGGAAAATGGACGATTTCTCAAAAATTGATAAAAACCTCTTAAATTTAGAATTTGCTGAAAAAGGTGAAACTAAAATCACTGGTAGTTTTCATAAACATATCTGTCGAATAAAAGAAAAACATAATCATAGTATACACACAGATAACGCACATCTGAATAGTTTAACAGATTTAGTTATAAATCTAGGATATAATCTACAAATAGAAGCTATAAATAATAGACAATTAACACATAAAATAAATAAACAAGCAGAGGAAATTAATAAATTAACAGAAAATCTAGCATATATTAAAGAACAAAATAATCAAATAATAAGAGAATTTAAAAATAAAAACAAGGAAGTAATAAATAATCAAGAAGAATTAGATAAAATAACAGACGCTTTAAATAAATTAAATATAAACGAAATTAAAATTGAAAAGAAACAGAAACCATATAAACATTGGATACCAAGAAAATGAATAGATCTATACTAGAGGCAAGAAAATCTACTAGTAATATAAATGATATAATTAGTTCTGAGTCCTTTATAAATAAAATAATAAGGAAAGGATCAGGATCTAAAAGTTCAAAAAGTATACAGCTTGAAGAGGAAATTGATGTAAACAAAAATATAGATTTATACAATAAAAACAAAATAGAAATATTAAATCCAAAAATATTATATCAAACAAACACATTTAATATAAATACTACGTTAATAAGAAGTAGTAGAGAAGAAATATTAAGAGTAATAAACAAAACAGTAATGATAGAATTATTTTCTCCAGATACTATAAAGAAAATAAAAAATTCAGGAAAAAACTTCGTACATACAGGATTAATAGTAATAGGAATAAAAGCCTTAGGAAGAAAAAATTTAGGAACAAAATTATTAGCATTAATATTAGATAAATGCTGGAAAACAGAATTAAACAAAGCAATAATTTCTGGAATGGAAATAGATCTTAGTCAAAACACAGCCTTATTTTACTGTACACCAGGAATTTTAAAAGATATAAATGATCTTAAACATCTAAAGATAGCATTACAAACAAAAGGATACGAAAAATATGAGGGAAATAATATAGTAATAAGTATTGGAGTACTAGGAAGAGCTAGTAACAGATCAGGAATGAATTTTAGGGTAAATATAGAGGGTATAGTAAAAACAATAGCATCAAAATCAATACAGATGATAGAACCTATAAAAATAGATCCTGAGAAATTAGCAGGATTAGAATGGAAAATAGAGGATATTAAGGAAGAAGAAGAAACAGTATTAATACCAAAGAAAAGCTATTTATACGAAGGAATAGACGGAACCCAAAGTCTAAGATTTACAAATTATAAAGAAGAGAATAAATCTGAAGAAAGTAATAGTGAAACTAGTGAAATACAGTTTAATTATATGAACATAGAATATGATGAATCAGATACAGAAACACTACCAATATATGATACAGAAGATGAATTAGAAGAAGAAGAAATAAATATAGAATTCTTAAAATTCGAACAGGAAGAAATAGATTATAGTTTATTTGAAGATGAACAGATAGATGAACCAATATTCAAAAACGAAGAAACAAATAAAACCATAGAACAAATAATAAATAGAAAATTTACAGAAGCAAATATACAAGAGGAAGTAGATGATATGATAATAGAATGCATGATGGATTTAAAAATGACATACGAAGAAAGTTATAAAATTTTACAAGAATATTTTAATTTACCTTTAATAGAAGATATAGTAAAAGGAAAAACAATGATCTCAGATTTCTATAAAGAACAAGAAACAATAGAGCATACATTCATGGATACCAATTATGAAAGAAAAAGAGGTAGGCCAGAATGGAGTAGAACAGGATTCGATACAGAAGAAAATGTAGGAAGAGAACCATGGGGCAAACCATCGGTTAATTACTACCAAGAAGATACTAGTATAGGTAGAGGAAATAGATTACCAATAGGTAATATACATAGTCATAGTATGTTAATATTAGAATCACAAAAACCACAATTATGGATTGATGAAATCCTAGTTTGGGAACAAAATGTAGTAAGAATGTGGGAAACAAATAAAAGAGAAAGTATGGATATGTTTTCATATTTAGAAACTACATTAGGACCAACAGCTCTAGGTATTTGGCAAAGTAAAAAACTCAAGATCCAGAAGAAGTAAATAGATTAAAATCATTAGGAGACAATCCTTATAACTTTACATCACAAATTAGAACTCTTATTATAGGAGTAGATCCAGCAAAAAACAATACATTAATACAAGATACTGCAATCAGAAACTTAGAACAATTAAGTATAGCAAACATGAAATACATAAACGAATTTACAGTTGATTTCACACGATTATTAGCACAAACAGGACAAGCTATGGAGGATGAATTATGTGATAAATATTTTATAAAATTACCAGGAGATTTAGGAAAAATTATACATGAATCATGGAAACAATATTATGGTCAACAGAAAAATCTAGGAATAGGACCTAGAATAACATATACATTTCAAGTCTTAGAAGAAAAATGTAAAGAAGTAGCATTACAAGAACAATTAAAAAGAAATGCATACGCATTTTGTAAAACAGCAATATATACACCACAAGCTTACGGGTATTATGATAAAAAGAAAAAACTAAGAAAAAGTAACACATATAAAAAAGAAAACAGACCGTATTATAAAAACAAATACAAATATGTTAATAAACCAAAAACAAGAAAATGTAAATGTTTTATATGTGGGGATGAAAAACATCTGGCGAATAAATGTCCAAATAAAAGTAAAAATACAGAAAGAAGTACTTTAATAGAACAATTAAATGAATATGAAATAGAAACATTAAGAACAGATAATTCAGATAATGAATCCATATACAGTGTATATAGTGAAGAAGATAAACCAATAACAAAAATAACATACACTTATATGAATAAGGAAGAAGAATGCGAACATAATTGGAACCATAAAAAAGGGAATAATTATTTAAAATGCTTTAATTGTGGATATTTTCCCAGTATAGAAAAAAGATCCCAATGTAATATATGTTTTAGAGAAATATGTTGTTTATGTATAAAAGAACTATATAATATAGAAAGTGACAAAGAAACACAAGAAATAAAAGATAACAATATAGAAAACAAAGAATTGGAAAAAATAGAATTAATAATAAAATTACATAAAATCCAAATACAAGAAGTGGAAAATAAAATAGAAAACCTAGAGGAAAAATCAAAAGCATTAGAGAATAGAATTAACAATATTGAAGATATAGTATTCAAGAAAAAAGAAATAGAAATAAGTAAAATGTTGATAGAAAATAATACGGAAAAAGAAATAACATATATTCAAACACAAGTACAAACACAAGGATCAGTTAATATGATAAATCTACAATGTAGATTATGGTTGGACACAAACAAATTTATAGATTTAAATGCGTTAGTAGATACAGGGGCAACAAAAAGTTTAATATCATATAGTTTAGCACCCATAGAATACCATAGAAAATTGACATATAAACTTATAACAAGAACCGCAGAAGATCGATTAATAAATATAACACATTATCTGGAACCAACAGGAATACAATTTCTAGATTTTTCAGGTAATTATAGTATAAAATATGATATTCCACAAATAAATATAAATCCACAACATATTAAATCAAAAGATTTTGTCATTGGATTAAATTTTATTTTAGGATTAAATGGAGCGATGACAATAACAAAAAATTTTATAACAATAAGTAAACAAATATATAGTTTTCCAACATCAAGATATACAAAAACATCTACATTTGCTGAAAAAAGAGGGGAAAAAGGGAGATTGGAATTTTTAAAAACAGATAAAAGACAAGAAACATTACAAAATGAAACAATAAAATTATTAACAGATTTCTTAAGTAATGAATTAGAAAAAGGACAAGATATAAAGAAAAGTATAAATCACCCAATAATTTTACATCTAGAAAAAATAGGATTAATAGGAGAAGATATAAAACAATCCAAGGTTACTTATATTTGTAAATTTAAAATAAAAAATCCAGATATAACAATAAGAACAGCAAATATAGAATATAGTCCCTTAGATAAGGAAGAATTTAAAAAACAAATACCAGAGATGATTGAACAGGGATTAATTAGAAAATCAGAAAGTCCACATAGATCAGCAGCATTTATAGTAAGAAACCATGGAGAAATAAAACGGGGGAAAGCAAGAATAGTATATAATTATAAAAGATTAAATGATAACACGGAAGATGATGGTTACAATATACCTAACAAAGATAATTTAATACAATTAATACAAAAGAAAAGGATATTTTCAAAGTTTGACTTAAAATCAGGATATAATCAATTAAAATTAGAAGAGGATTTTAAAAAATGGACAGCTTTTACATGTTCAGAAGGACAATTCGAATGGAATGTTCTTAGTTTTGGGTTAAAGAATGCTCCTTCGATATTTCAAAGATTTATGGATAATATTTTCTTGAAATATGATTTTTGTCTTGTATACATTGATGATATTTTAGTTGCAAGTGAAAATATACAGGAACATGAGAAACATCTGAAACAGGTATTTGAAGAGATAAAAAGAAATGGTATAGTAATATCAAAAAGAAAAATGGAATTATTTAAAAAGAAAATTTCTTTTTTAGGGTTAGAAATTGGAAATGGAAAAATTGAATTACAATCACATATTTCTACAAAGATTTTAAAATTTCCAGAAAAATTTGAAAATTTGAAACAAATACAAGCCTTTCTAGGACTAGTAAATTATGCTAGAAAATTTATACCTAATTTGTCAAAACTAGTAGGACCCTTATATAGTAAAACTACAAAGAATGGTCAAAGATTCTTTAATAAGGAAGATATGAAAATAATACAAACGATTAAGGAAAAAATAAGGGAGATAAAACCTTTGGAATTACCATTAGTAACAGATTATATTATAATAGAAACAGACGGATGCAAAGATGGATGGGGAGCAGTATTGCTTAGTAAGCCTAATAAATACAGTGTTAAATCAGAAGAAAAAGTTTGTGCTTATACCAGTGGAAACTTTAAATCAAAAAATAACTGGACAAGCATAGATTTTGAAATACAAGCCTTAATAAATTCTTTAGAAAAATTCAAAATATTTTTACACAAGGAATTTACAGTTAGGACAGATTGTGAAGCTATAGTAAAATTTATAAAAAATGACCAAAGTAAAAAAGTAAATAGAACCCGATGGGTAAATTTACAAAACATTATTCAAGGACAAGGGTATATAATAAATTTTGAACATATTAAAGGAAAAAATAATGGGATAGCAGATATGTTATCTAGAAATATAAACAAACTCTTTTGTGTAGATGGACAGGAGACATAAAGGAAAAGGAAAGCTTATACAGTCTAAAAGAAGCTCATCTCCAATGGAGATATCATCTGATGATGAACAAAAACAGTTTGTACAAAGTCATAGAAGGTTACCAGTATCTATAACTGGGCAACCGATTACACAGCCAAAGGTTACAAATTTCACAGGGCAGAGTTCGAAACCACAGATTACACAGACTCTTTTAAGACCTAGTGATTTTATACCTAGTATACAAAATAATACAATTTCCTTTGGAAATTATATTCTACAAAGATGCGATGAACAGCATAAGAAATTCCGTCCAATGGAAAGTATAAAATTGACGGAAAAACAACAATGCCTGTTAGATAACCTATGGCATATACAAACATTTCCACAGGCTACAAAGTTCAAAATACAAATCCTAAATGCTCTTAGTATATATTTCTCAGAGCAAACAAGGATAATCCCTGAAAAAATGCAAAATAAACCTAAATATACACATTATGTGATATTTAGGGGTACACAGCTTGGTGTCTATAATAAATGGGAAACAGTAGCTAAATATATACAATGTTTACATCCACTCTATAAAGGTTTTTGTTCTTTCGATGAAGCGTTAAGAGTAGCAAGAGAAAGTTTGGGTTTAAAATTTTACATAGAACCCGAAATAGTACAAACGTTCTCGGATAAAGCAAAAATTGATCCAGAACAAGTTATACAAAGCCAGCAGGAGGAGATTGCCAAATTAAAAGAAGAATTATTGGCAAGAAAAGATGATACACAGTATACACATTTGGCTATACAAAATACAGTGTTGAAACAAAATATAAAAATTTTAGAAGCAAAAAATGTACAGATTATACAGAAATATGAGAAGAAAAATATAGAATCCCGAAATTGGTATTCTCGTGATTTTCAATCCTTGCGGTGTAGAATGATTGATACACCCTGGAAATCAATATTAAAGCCTTTAACAGAAAAATTCCCAGAATTTGAGAATCTGGTTTCTCAAAAAATTTGTATGGAATATCCATTGATTCTATTCAAATTACAACAAAAGTTACTAGATATTGCTTTTATGCCAGATAGAGACAATTTTGGTGTAAAAATAATAGAAAGATTGGATGAAGAAGGAGATCCTACAGGTTTATTATTAGCACAAATTTATCATCCAACAAAAATGACAGATAATGAGATAATGGAATTATATCATAATGGTATGATTGATTATCTCGAAATAAAGTTTAATCGAAGAACAGAAAGTTTAATGCAAAGATTTGGAGATAAATTTATTGAAATTATTGGAAACATCTCTACTCATTCAAAGGATCCAATAATTGGATGCAAAATATTCTCATCCTTTCCATATATGGATGAGAATACTTATACACCTGCTAAAAAGAGAATCTTTGTATCACATAGAACATATTTACACAATTATTTACAAGACTTAGCAATTAATATTGAGATCGATTATGGAAACCTCCCATGGGTGAATAGTTTATTCATGGAAGAAGAACCCTATTATGAAGAAAGTTTAAAGAAGTTCACAGAATTTTACAGGAAGCACAGATGTACTCCTAAATTGCCAGAAAGATTTAGATGGCAAAATTATGTCTTATTAGGAGAAGGTCATTATATACAGATCTATGCACACGAAAATTGGAAGATGCTTCTACCATTTATTGGGGATGAAGATGATGAAATCAAATTAGAACACATTATAAACAGAGAAGATGATAACAGTTCACCACACTCGCCACAATCAGCTGGTAGTATTCCAGAAACTCACAGAGATTTCTAAGAAATCGTCATGGCTGACGATTACACAGAAAAAGACAATACACAGCAGATGGCCGACAGAATATTTTTTCTTTTACTTTTTTGAATAATGCGTCTAATGCGCTTTGTACTTTTTAATCTTAGCCGTTCTTTTAGAGATTAAATCTAGATCGTTAATTGTAAATGATTAGGTTACTTTGTACGCCTATTTAAGGCATTCATTTCTTCAGTTGTAAACACACCGAAAATTTCAATAAACTCTCTTTGAAATCTTCAAAACCTAATGGCACACTAAATTCTTTCTTCCATTTTCTAATCCAACTTCCAAGAACACCTTCCTATTCCACTCTTCATATTATATCTTGATCATAAAAAAAAAAAAAAAAAAAAAAAAAAGGATTTCTGCTGCAAATACTCATCAAGAAATTCTTCCGCTTCCCACATACTCTGATTTCAAGTAAGTTTTATATTGTTATAATGTTTTAATTACTTTAATGCTCATGCCGCAAAAAATAAAAAATATTTTTTTATTTTTTGCGGCATGAGCATTAAAGTAATTAAAACATTATAACAATATAAAACTTACTTGAAATCAGAGTATGTGGGAAGCGGAAGAATTTCTTGATGAGTATTTGCAGCAGAAATCCTTTTTTTTTTTTTTTTTTTTTTTTTTTTTATGATCAAGATATAATATGAAGAGTGGAATAGGAAGGTGTTCTTGGAAGTTGGATTAGAAAATGGAAGAAAGAATTTAGTGTGCCATTAGGTTTTGAAGATTTCAAAGAGAGTTTATTGAAATTTTCGGTGTGTTTACAACTGAAGAAATGAATGCCTTAAATAGGCGTACAAAGTAACCTAATCATTTACAATTAACGATCTAGATTTAATCTCTAAAAGAACGGCTAAGATTAAAAAGTACAAAGCGCATTAGACGCATTATTCAAAAAAGTAAAAGAAAAATATTCTGTCGGCCATCTGCTGTGTATTGTCTTTTTCTGTGTAATCGTCAGCCATGACGATTTCTTAGAAATCTCTGTGAGTTTCTGGAATACTACCAGCTGATTGTGGCGAGTGTGGTGAACTGTTATCATCTTCTCTGTTTATAATGTGTTCTAATTTGATTTCATCATCTTCATCCCCAATAAATGGTAGAAGCATCTTCCAATTTTCGTGTGCATAGATCTGTATATAATGACCTTCTCCTAATAAGACATAATTTTGCCATCTAAATCTTTCTGGCAATTTAGGAGTACATCTGTGCTTCCTGTAAAATTCTGTGAACTTCTTTAAACTTTCTTCATAATAGGGTTCTTCTTCCATGAATAAACTATTCACCCATGGGAGGTTTCCATAATCGATCTCAATATTAATTGCTAAGTCTTGTAAATAATTGTGTAAATATGTTCTATGTGATACAAAGATTCTCTTTTTAGCAGGTGTATAAGTATTCTCATCCATATATGGAAAGGATGAGAATATTTTGCATCCAATTATTGGATCCTTTGAATGAGTAGAGATGTTTCCAATAATTTCAATAAATTTATCTCCAAATCTTTGCATTAAACTTTCTGTTCTTCGATTAAACTTTATTTCGAGATAATCAATCATACCATTATGATATAATTCCATTATCTCATTATCTGTCATTTTTGTTGGATGATAAATTTGTGCTAATAATAAACCTGTAGGATCTCCTTCTTCATCCAATCTTTCTATTATTTTTACACCAAAATTGTCTCTATCTGGCATAAAAGCAATATCTAGTAACTTTTGTTGTAATTTGAATAGAATCAATGGATATTCCATACAAATTTTTTGAGAAACCAGATTCTCAAATTCTGGGAATTTTTCTGTTAAAGGCTTTAATATTGATTTCCAGGGTGTATCAATCATTCTACACCGCAAGGATTGAAAATCACGAGAATACCAATTTCGGGATTCTATATTTTTCTTCTCATATTTCTGTATAATCTGTACATTTTTTGCTTCTAAAATTTTTATATTTTGTTTCAACACTGTATTTTGTATAGCCAAATGTGTATACTGTGTATCATCTTTTCTTGCCAATAATTCTTCTTTTAATTTGGCAATCTCCTCCTGCTGGCTTTGTATAACTTGTTCTGGATCAATTTTTGCTTTATCCGAGAACGTTTGTACTATTTCGGGTTCTATGTAAAATTTTAAACCCAAACTTTCTCTTGCTACTCTTAACGCTTCATCGAAAGAACAAAAACCTTTATAGAGTGGATGTAAACATTGTATATATTTAGCTACTGTTTCCCATTTATTATAGACACCAAGCTGTGTACCCCTAAATATCACATAATGTGTATATTTAGGTTTATTTTGCATTTTTTCAGGGATTATCCTTGTTTGCTCTGAGAAATATATACTAAGAGCATTTAGGATTTGTATTTTGAACTTTGTAGCCTGTGGAAATGTTTGTATATGCCATAGGTTATCTAACAGGCATTGTTGTTTTTCCGTCAATTTTATACTTTCCATTGGACGGAATTTCTTATGCTGTTCATCGCATCTTTGTAGAATATAATTTCCAAAGGAAATTGTATTATTTTGTATACTAGGTATAAAATCACTAGGTCTTAAAAGAGTCTGTGTAATCTGTGGTTTCGAACTCTGCCCTGTGAAATTTGTAACCTTTGGCTGTGTAATCGGTTGCCCAGTTATAGATACTGGTAACCTTCTATGACTTTGTACAAACTGTTTTTGTTCATCATCAGATGATATCTCCATTGGAGATGAGCTTCTTTTAGACTGTATAAGCTTTCCTTTTCCTTTATGTCTCCTGTCCATCTACACAAAAGAGTTTGTTTATATTTCTAGATAACATATCTGCTATCCCATTATTTTTTCCTTTAATATGTTCAAAATTTATTATATACCCTTGTCCTTGAATAATGTTTTGTAAATTTACCCATCGGGTTCTATTTACTTTTTTACTTTGGTCATTTTTTATAAATTTTACTATAGCTTCACAATCTGTCCTAACTGTAAATTCCTTGTGTAAAAATATTTTGAATTTTTCTAAAGAATTTATTAAGGCTTGTATTTCAAAATCTATGCTTGTCCAGTTATTTTTTGATTTAAAGTTTCCACTGGTATAAGCACAAACTTTTTCTTCTGATTTAACACTGTATTTATTAGGCTTACTAAGCAATACTGCTCCCCATCCATCTTTGCATCCGTCTGTTTCTATTATAATATAATCTGTTACTAATGGTAATTCCAAAGGTTTTATCTCCCTTATTTTTTCCTTAATCGTTTGTATTATTTTCATATCTTCCTTATTAAAGAATCTTTGACCATTCTTTGTAGTTTTACTATATAAGGGTCCTACTAGTTTTGACAAATTAGGTATAAATTTTCTAGCATAATTTACTAGTCCTAGAAAGGCTTGTATTTGTTTCAAATTTTCAAATTTTTCTGGAAATTTTAAAATCTTTGTAGAAATATGTGATTGTAATTCAATTTTTCCATTTCCAATTTCTAACCCTAAAAAAGAAATTTTCTTTTTAAATAATTCCATTTTTCTTTTTGATATTACTATACCATTTCTTTTTATCTCTTCAAATACCTGTTTCAGATGTTTCTCATGTTCCTGTATATTTTCACTTGCAACTAAAATATCATCAATGTATACAAGACAAAAATCATATTTCAAGAAAATATTATCCATAAATCTTTGAAATATCGAAGGAGCATTCTTTAACCCAAAACTAAGAACATTCCATTCGAATTGTCCTTCTGAACATGTAAAAGCTGTCCATTTTTTAAAATCCTCTTCTAATTTTAATTGATTATATCCTGATTTTAAGTCAAACTTTGAAAATATCCTTTTCTTTTGTATTAATTGTATTAAATTATCTTTGTTAGGTATATTGTAACCATCATCTTCCGTGTTATCATTTAATCTTTTATAATTATATACTATTCTTGCTTTCCCCCGTTTTATTTCTCCATGGTTTCTTACTATAAATGCTGCTGATCTATGTGGACTTTCTGATTTTCTAATTAATCCCTGTTCAATCATCTCTGGTATTTGTTTTTTAAATTCTTCCTTATCTAAGGGACTATATTCTATATTTGCTGTTCTTATTGTTATATCTGGATTTTTTATTTTAAATTTACAAATATAAGTAACCTTGGATTGTTTTATATCTTCTCCTATTAATCCTATTTTTTCTAGATGTAAAATTATTGGGTGATTTATACTTTTCTTTATATCTTGTCCTTTTTCTAATTCATTACTTAAGAAATCTGTTAATAATTTTATTGTTTCATTTTGTAATGTTTCTTGTCTTTTATCTGTTTTTAAAAATTCCAATCTCCCTTTTTCCCCTCTTTTTTCAGCAAATGTAGATGTTTTTGTATATCTTGATGTTGGAAAACTATATATTTGTTTACTTATTGTTATAAAATTTTTTGTTATTGTCATCGCTCCATTTAATCCTAAAATAAAATTTAATCCAATGACAAAATCTTTTGATTTAATATGTTGTGGATTTATATTTATTTGTGGAATATCATATTTTATACTATAATTACCTGAAAAATCTAGAAATTGTATTCCTGTTGGTTCCAGATAATGTGTTATATTTATTAATCGATCTTCTGCGGTTCTTGTTATAAGTTTATATGTCAATTTTCTATGGTATTCTATGGGTGCTAAACTATATGATATTAAACTTTTTGTTGCCCCTGTATCTACTAACGCATTTAAATCTATAAATTTGTTTGTGTCCAACCATAATCTACATTGTAGATTTATCATATTAACTGATCCTTGTGTTTGTACTTGTGTTTGAATATATGTTATTTCTTTTTCCGTATTATTTTCTATCAACATTTTACTTATTTCTATTTCTTTTTTCTTGAATACTATATCTTCAATATTGTTAATTCTATTCTCTAATGCTTTTGATTTTTCCTCTAGGTTTTCTATTTTATTTTCCACTTCTTGTATTTGGATTTTATGTAATTTTATTATTAATTCTATTTTTTCCAATTCTTTGTTTTCTATATTGTTATCTTTTATTTCTTGTGTTTCTTTGTCACTTTCTATATTATATAGTTCTTTTATACATAAACAACATATTTCTCTAAAACATATATTACATTGGGATCTTTTTTCTATACTGGGAAAATATCCACAATTAAAGCATTTTAAATAATTATTCCCTTTTTTATGGTTCCAATTATGTTCGCATTCTTCTTCCTTATTCATATAAGTGTATGTTATTTTTGTTATTGGTTTATCTTCTTCACTATATACACTGTATATGGATTCATTATCTGAATTATCTGTTCTTAATGTTTCTATTTCATATTCATTTAATTGTTCTATTAAAGTACTTCTTTCTGTATTTTTACTTTTATTTGGACATTTATTCGCCAGATGTTTTTCATCCCCACATATAAAACATTTACATTTTCTTGTTTTTGGTTTATTAACATATTTGTATTTGTTTTTATAATACGGTCTGTTTTCTTTTTTATATGTGTTACTTTTTCTTAGTTTTTTCTTTTTATCATAATACCCGTAAGCTTGTGGTGTATATATTGCTGTTTTACAAAATGCGTATGCATTTCTTTTTAATTGTTCTTGTAATGCTACTTCTTTACATTTTTCTTCTAAGACTTGAAATGTATATGTTATTCTAGGTCCTATTCCTAGATTTTTCTGTTGACCATAATATTGTTTCCATGATTCATGTATAATTTTTCCTAAATCTCCTGGTAATTTTATAAAATATTTATCACATAATTCATCCTCCATAGCTTGTCCTGTTTGTGCTAATAATCGTGTGAAATCAACTGTAAATTCGTTTATGTATTTCATGTTTGCTATACTTAATTGTTCTAAGTTTCTGATTGCAGTATCTTGTATTAATGTATTGTTTTTTGCTGGATCTACTCCTATAATAAGAGTTCTAATTTGTGATGTAAAGTTATAAGGATTGTCTCCTAATGATTTTAATCTATTTACTTCTTCTGGATCTTGAGTTTTTTTACTTTGCCAAATACCTAGAGCTGTTGGTCCTAATGTAGTTTCTAAATATGAAAACATATCCATACTTTCTCTTTTATTTGTTTCCCACATTCTTACTACATTTTGTTCCCAAACTAGGATTTCATCAATCCATAATTGTGGTTTTTGTGATTCTAATATTAACATACTATGACTATGTATATTACCTATTGGTAATCTATTTCCTCTACCTATACTAGTATCTTCTTGGTAGTAATTAACCGATGGTTTGCCCCATGGTTCTCTTCCTACATTTTCTTCTGTATCGAATCCTGTTCTACTCCATTCTGGCCTACCTCTTTTTCTTTCATAATTGGTATCCATGAATGTATGCTCTATTGTTTCTTGTTCTTTATAGAAATCTGAGATCATTGTTTTTCCTTTTACTATATCTTCTATTAAAGGTAAATTAAAATATTCTTGTAAAATTTTATAACTTTCTTCGTATGTCATTTTTAAATCCATCATGCATTCTATTATCATATCATCTACTTCCTCTTGTATATTTGCTTCTGTAAATTTTCTATTTATTATTTGTTCTATGGTTTTATTTGTTTCTTCGTTTTTGAATATTGGTTCATCTATCTGTTCATCTTCAAATAAACTATAATCTATTTCTTCCTGTTCGAATTTTAAGAATTCTATATTTATTTCTTCTTCTTCTAATTCATCTTCTGTATCATATATTGGTAGTGTTTCTGTATCTGATTCATCATATTCTATGTTCATATAATTAAACTGTATTTCACTAGTTTCACTATTACTTTCTTCAGATTTATTCTCTTCTTTATAATTTGTAAATCTTAGACTTTGGGTTCCGTCTATTCCTTCGTATAATAGCTTTTCTTTGGTATTAATACTGTTTCTTCTTCTTCCTTAATATCCTCTATTTTCCATTCTAATCCTGCTAATTTCTCAGGATCTATTTTTATAGGTTCTATCATCTGTATTGATTTTGATGCTATTGTTTTTACTATACCCTCTATATTTACCCTAAAATTCATTCCTGATCTGTTACTAGCTCTTCCTAGTACTCCAATACTTATTACTATATTATTTCCCTCATATTTTTCGTATCCTTTTGTTTGTAATGCTATCTTTAGATGTTTAAGATCATTTATATCTTTTAAAATTCCTGGTGTACAGTAAAATAAGGCTGTGTTTTGACTAAGATCTATTTCCATTCCAGAAATTATTGCTTTGTTTAATTCTGTTTTCCAGCATTTATCTAATATTAATGCTAATAATTTTGTTCCTAAATTTTTTCTTCCTAAGGCTTTTATTCCTATTACTATTAATCCTGTATGTACGAAGTTTTTTCCTGAATTTTTTATTTTCTTTATAGTATCTGGAGAAAATAATTCTATCATTACTGTTTTGTTTATTACTCTTAATATTTCTTCTCTACTACTTCTTATTAACGTAGTATTTATATTAAATGTGTTTGTTTGATATAATATTTTTGGATTTAATATTTCTATTTTGTTTTTATTGTATAAATCTATATTTTTGTTTACATCAATTTCCTCTTCAAGCTGTATACTTTTTGAACTTTTAGATCCTGATCCTTTCCTTATTATTTTATTTATAAAGGACTCAGAACTAATTATATCATTTATATTACTAGTAGATTTTCTTGCCTCTAGTATAGATCTATTCATTTTCTTGGTATCCAATGTTTATATGGTTTCTGTTTCTTTTCAATTTTAATTTCGTTTATATTTAATTTATTTAAAGCGTCTGTTATTTTATCTAATTCTTCTTGATTATTTATTACTTCCTTGTTTTTATTTTTAAATTCTCTTATTATTTGATTATTTTGTTCTTTAATATATGCTAGATTTTCTGTTAATTTATTAATTTCCTCTGCTTGTTTATTTATTTTATGTGTTAATTGTCTATTATTTATAGCTTCTATTTGTAGATTATATCCTAGATTTATAACTAAATCTGTTAAACTATTCAGATGTGCGTTATCTGTGTGTATACTATGATTATGTTTTTCTTTTATTCGACAGATATGTTTATGAAAACTACCAGTGATTTTAGTTTCACCTTTTTCAGCGAATTCTAAATTTAAGAGGTTTTTATCAATTTTTGAGAAATCGTCCATTTTCCTTTCTTCCTTCCAGTTTTTACTTTCCTATCTCTTAAGATTTTCTTATATCTTGAAATAATTTACAAAAATAATTCACAATAACAACTGATCAAATATTAATGTCAAAGCACTCAACAATCCCTAATCTTCACCTGAGAGAGTTCTCTAACAAAGGACTTAAGCAATTCAAGCTGCCTTTCACATAGAGCTTGTCTCAGTCTTTTAGATTTTGAATCGTCTATGCTCTGATACCAATATTTTTTATAACAAAAAAATTTTATAACAATAATATTTCTAGGACTAGTAAATTATGCTAGAAAATTTATACCTAATTTGTCAAAACTAGTAGGACCCTTATATAGTAAAACTACAAAAAATGGTCAAAGATTCTTTAATAAGGAAGATATGAAAATAATACAAACGATTAAGGAAAAAATAAGGGAGATAAAACCTTTGGAATTACCATTAGTAACAGATTATATTATAATAGAAACAGACGGATGCAAAGATGGATGGGGAGCAGTATTGCTTAGTAAGCCTAATAAATACAGTGTTAAATCAGAAGAAAAAGTTTGTGCTTATACCAGTGGAAACTTTAAATCAAAAAATAACTGGACAAGCATAGATTTTGAAATACAAGCCTTAATAAATTCTTTAGAAAAATTCAAAATATTTTTACACAAGGAATTTACAGTTAGGACAGATTGTGAAGCTATAGTAAAATTTATAAAAAATGACCAAAGTAAAAAAGTAAATAGAACCCGATGGGTAAATTTACAAAACATTATTCAAGGACAAGGGTATATAATAAATTTTGAACATATTAAAGGAAAAAATAATGGGATAGCAGATATGTTATCTAGAAATATAAACAAACTCTTTTGTGTAGATGGACAGGAGACATAAAGGAAAAGGAAAGCTTATACAGTCTAAAAGAAGCTCATCTCCAATGGAGATATCATCTGATGATGAACAAAAACAGTTTGTACAAAGTCATAGAAGGTTACCAGTATCTATAACTGGGCAACCGATTACACAGCCAAAGGTTACAAATTTCACAGGGCAGAGTTCGAAACCACAGATTACACAGACTCTTTTAAGACCTAGTGATTTTATACCTAGTATACAAAATAATACAATTTCCTTTGGAAATTATATTCTACAAAGATGCGATGAACAGCATAAGAAATTCCGTCCAATGGAAAGTATAAAATTGACGGAAAAACAACAATGCCTGTTAGATAACCTATGGCATATACAAACATTTCCACAGGCTACAAAGTTCAAAATACAAATCCTAAATGCTCTTAGTATATATTTCTCAGAGCAAACAAGGATAATCCCTGAAAAAATGCAAAATAAACCTAAATATACACATTATGTGATATTTAGGGGTACACAGCTTGGTGTCTATAATAAATGGGAAACAGTAGCTAAATATATACAATGTTTACATCCACTCTATAAGGTTTTGTTCTTTCGATGAAGCGTTAAGAGTAGCAAGAGAAAGTTTGGGTTTAAAATTTTACATAGAACCCGAAATAGTACAAACGTTCTCGGATAAAGCAAAAATTGATCCAGAACAAGTTATACAAAGCCAGCAGGAGGAGATTGCCAAATTAAAAGAAGAATTATTGGCAAGAAAAGATGATACACAGTATACACATTTGGCTATACAAATACAGTGTTGAAACAAAATATAAAAATTTTAGAAGCAAAAAATGTACAGATTATACAGAAATATGAGAAGAAAAATATAGAATCCCGAAATTGGTATTCTCGTGATTTTCAATCCTTGCGGTGTAGAATGATTGATACACCCTGGAAATCAATATTAAAGCCTTTAACAGAAAAATTCCCAGAATTTGAGAATCTGGTTTCTCAAAAAATTTGTATGGAATATCCATTGATTCTATTCAAATTACAACAAAAGTTACTAGATATTGCTTTTATGCCAGATAGAGACAATTTTGGTGTAAAAATAATAGAAAGATTGGATGAAGAAGGAGATCCTACAGGTTTATTATTAGCACAAATTTATCATCCAACAAAAATGACAGATAATGAGATAATGGAATTATATCATAATGGTATGATTGATTATCTCGAAATAAAGTTTAATCGAAGAACAGAAAGTTTAATGCAAAGATTTGGAGATAAATTTATTGAAATTATTGGAAACATCTCTACTCATTCAAAGGATCCAATAATTGGATGCAAAATATTCTCATCCTTTCCATATATGGATGAGAATACTTATACACCTGCTAAAAAGAGAATCTTTGTATCACATAGAACATATTTACACAATTATTTACAAGACTTAGCAATTAATATTGAGATCGATTATGGAAACCTCCCATGGGTGAATAGTTTATTCATGGAAGAAGAACCCTATTATGAAGAAAGTTTAAAGAAGTTCACAGAATTTTACAGGAAGCACAGATGTACTCCTAAATTGCCAGAAAGATTTAGATGGCAAAATTATGTCTTATTAGGAGAAGGTCATTATATACAGATCTATGCACACGAAAATTGGAAGATGCTTCTACCATTTATTGGGGATGAAGATGATGAAATCAAATTAGAACACATTATAAACAGAGAAGATGATAACAGTTCACCACTCGCCACAATCAGCTGGTAGTATTCCAGAAACTCACAGAGATTTCTAAGAAATCGTCATGGCTGACGATTACACAGAAAAAGACAATACACAGCAGATGGCCGACAGAATATTTTTTCTTTTACTTTTTTGAATAATGCGTCTAATGCGCTTTGTACTTTTTAATCTTAGCCGTTCTTTTAGAGATTAAATCTAGATCGTTAATTGTAAATGATTAGGTTACTTTGTACGCCTATTTAAGGCATTCATTTCTTCAGTTGTAAACACACCGAAAATTTCAATAAACTCTCTTTGAAATCTTCAAAACCTAATGGCACACTAAATTCTTTCTTCCATTTTCTAATCCAACTTCCAAGAAACTTCCTATTCCACTCTTCATATTATATCTTGATCAAAAAAAAAAAAAAAAAAAAAAAAAAAAAAAAAAGGATTTCTGCTGCAAATACTCATCAAGAAATTCTTCCGCTTCCCACATACTCTGATTTCAAGTAAGTTTTATATTGTTATAATGTTTTAATACTTTAATGCTCATGCCGCAAAAAAAAAAATATTTTTTATTTTTTGCGGCATGAGCATTAAAGTAATTAAAACATATAACAATATAAACTTACTTGAAATCAGAGTATGTGGGAAGCGGAAGAATTTCTTGATGAGTATTTGCAGCAGAAAATCCTTTTTTTTTTTTTTTTTTTTTTTTTTTTTTTTTTTTTATGATCAGATATAATATGAAGAGTGGAATAGGAAGGTGTTCTTGGAAGTTGGATTAGAAAATGGAAGAAAGAATTTAGTGTGCCATTAGGTTTTTAAGATTTCAAAGAGAGTTTATTGAAATTTTCGGTGTGTTTACAACTGAAGAAATGAATGCCTTAAATAGGCGTACAAAGTAACCTAATCATTTACAATTAACGATCTAGATTTAATCTCTAAAAGAACGGCTAAGATTAAAAAGTACAAAGCGCATTAGACGCATTATTCAAAAAAGTAAAAAAAAAATATTCTGTCGGCCATCTGCTGTGTATTGTCTTTTTCTGTGTAATCGTCAGCCATGACGATTTCTTAGAAATCTCTGTGAGTTTCTGGAATACTACCAGCTGATTGTGGCGAGTGTGGTGAACTGTTATCATCTTCTCTGTTTATAATGTGTTCTAATTTGATTTCATCATCTTCATCCCCAATAAATGGTAGAAGCATCTTCCAATTTTCGTGTGCATAGATCTGTATATAATGACCTTCTCCTAATAAGACATAATTTTGCCATCTAAATCTTTCTGGCAATTTAGGAGTACATCTGTGCTTCCTGTAAAATTCTGTGAACTTCTTTAAACTTTCTTCATAATAGGGTTCTTCTTCCATGAATAAACTATTCACCCATGGGAGGTTTCCATAATCGATCTCAATATTAATTGCTAAGTCTTGTAAATAATTGTGTAAATATGTTCTATGTGATACAAAGATTCTCTTTTTAGCAGGTGTATAAGTATTCTCATCCATATATGGAAAGGATGAGAATATTTTGCATCCAATTATTGGATCCTTTGAATGAAGTAGAGATGTTTCAATAATTTCAATAAATTTATCTCCAAATCTTTGCATTAAACTTTCTGTTCTTCGATTAAACTTTATTTCGAGATAATCAATCATACCATTATGATAATTCCATTATCTCATTATCTGTCATTTTTGTTGGATGATAAATTTGTGCTAATAATAAACCTGTAGGATCTCCTTCTTCATCCAATCTTTCTATTATTTTTACACCAAATTGTCTCTATCTGGCATAAAAGCAATATCTAGTAACTTTTGTTGTAATTTGAATAGAATCAATGGATATTCCATACAAATTTTTTGAGAAACCAGATTCTCAAATTCTGGGAATTTTTCTGTTAAAGGCTTTAATATTGATTTCCAGGGTGTATCAATCATTCTACACCGCAAGGATTGAAAATCACGAGAATACCAATTTCGGGATTCTATATTTTTCTTCTCATATTTCTGTATAATCTGTACATTTTTTGCTTCTAAAATTTTTATATTTTGTTTCAACACTGTATTTTGTATAGCCAAATGTGTATACTGTGTATCATCTTTTCTTGCCAATAATTCTTCTTTTAATTTGGCAATCTCCTCCTGCTGGCTTTGTATAACTTGTTCTGGATCAATTTTTGCTTTATCCGAGAACGTTTGTACTATTTCGGGTTCTATGTAAAATTTTAAACCCAAACTTTCTCTTGCTACTCTTAACGCTTCATCGAAAGAACAAAAACCTTTATAGAGTGGATGTAAACATTGTATATATTTAGCTACTGTTTCCCATTTATTATAGACACCAGCTGTGTACCCCTAAATATCACATAATGTGTATATTTAGGTTTATTTTGCATTTTTTCAGGGATTATCCTTGTTTGCTCTGAGAAATATATACTAAGAGCATTTAGGATTTGTATTTTGAACTTTGTAGCCTGTGGAAATGTTTGTATATGCCATAGGTTATCTAACAGGCATTGTTGTTTTTCCGTCAATTTTATACTTTCCATTGGACGGAATTTCTTATGCTGTTCATCGCATCTTTGTAGAATATAATTTCCAAAGGAAATTGTATTATTTTGTATACTAGGTATAAAATCACTAGGTCTTAAAAGAGTCTGTGTAATCTGTGGTTTCGAACTCTGCCCTGTGAAATTTGTAACCTTTGGCTGTGTAATCGGTTGCCCAGTTATAGATACTGGTAACCTTCTATGACTTTGTACAAACTGTTTTTGTTCATCATCAGATGATATCTCCATTGGAGATGAGCTTCTTTTAGACTGTATAAGCTTTCCTTTTCCTTTATGTCTCCTGTCCATCTACACAAAAGAGTTTGTTTATATTTCTAGATAACATATCTGCTATCCCATTATTTTTTCCTTTAATATGTTCAAAATTTATTATATACCCTTGTCCTTGAATAATGTTTTGTAAATTTACCCATCGGGTTCTATTTACTTTTTTACTTTGGTCATTTTTTATAAATTTTACTATAGCTTCACAATCTGTCCTAACTGTAAATTCCTTGTGTAAAAATATTTTGAATTTTTCTAAAGAATTTATTAAGGCTTGTATTTCAAAATCTATGCTTGTCCAGTTATTTTTTGATTTAAAGTTTCCACTGGTATAAGCACAAACTTTTTCTTCTGATTTAACACTGTATTTATTAGGCTTACTAAGCAATACTGCTCCCCATCCATCTTTGCATCCGTCTGTTTCTATTATAATATAATCTGTTACTAATGGTAATTCCAAAGGTTTTATCTCCCTTATTTTTTCCTTAATCGTTTGTATTATTTTCATATCTTCCTTATTAAAGAATCTTTGACCATTCTTTGTAGTTTTACTATATAAGGGTCCTACTAGTTTTGACAAATTAGGTATAAATTTTCTAGCATAATTTACTAGTCCTAGAAAGGCTTGTATTTGTTTCAAATTTTCAAATTTTTCTGGAAATTTTAAAATCTTTGTAGAAATATGTGATTGTAATTCAATTTTTCCATTTCCAATTTCTAACCCTAAAAAAGAATTTTCTTTTTAAATAATTCCATTTTTCTTTTTGATATTACTATACCATTTCTTTTTATCTCTTCAAATACCTGTTTCAGATGTTTCTCATGTTCCTGTATATTTTCACTTGCAACTAAAATATCATCAATGTATACAAGACAAAAATCATATTTCAAGAAAATATTATCCATAAATCTTTGAAATATCGAAGGAGCATTCTTTAACCCAAAACTAAGAACATTCCATTCGAATTGTCCTTCTGAACATGTAAAAGCTGTCCATTTTTTAAAATCCTCTTCTAATTTTAATTGATTATATCCTGATTTTAAGTCAAACTTTGAAAATATCCTTTTCTTTTGTATTAATTGTATTAAATTATCTTTGTTAGGTATATTGTAACCATCATCTTCCGTGTTATCATTTAATCTTTATAATTATATACTATTCTTGCTTTCCCCCGTTTTATTTCTCCATGGTTTCTTACTATAAATGCTGCTGATCTATGTGGACTTTCTGATTTTCTAATTAATCCCTGTTCAATCATCTCTGGTATTTGTTTTTTAAATTCTTCCTTATCTAAGGGACTATATTCTATATTTGCTGTTCTTATTGTTATATCTGGATTTTTTATTTTAAATTTACAAATATAAGTAACCTTGGATTGTTTTATATCTTCTCCTATTAATCCTATTTTTTCTAGATGTAAAATTATTGGGTGATTTATACTTTTCTTTATATCTTGTCCTTTTTCTAATTCATTACTTAAGAAATCTGTTAATAATTTTATTGTTTCATTTTGTAATGTTTCTTGTCTTTTATCTGTTTTTAAAAATTCCAATCTCCTTTTTTCCCCTCTTTTTTCAGCAAATGTAGATGTTTTTGTATATCTTGATGTTGGAAAACTATATATTTGTTTACTTATTGTTATAAAATTTTTTGTTATTGTCATCGCTCCATTTAATCCTAAAATAAAATTTAATCCAATGACAAAATCTTTTGATTTAATATGTTGTGGATTTATATTTATTTGTGGAATATCATATTTTATACTATAATTACCTGAAAAATCTAGAAATTGTATTCCTGTTGGTTCCAGATAATGTGTTATATTTATTAATCGATCTTCTGCGGTTCTTGTTATAAGTTTATATGTCAATTTTCTATGGTATTCTATGGGTGCTAAACTATATGATATTAAACTTTTTGTTGCCCCTGTATCTACTAACGCATTTAAATCTATAAATTTGTTTTGTGTCCAACCATAATCTACATTGTAGATTTATCATATTAACTGATCCTTGTGTTTGTACTTGTGTTTGAATATATGTTATTTCTTTTCCGTATTATTTTCTATCACATTTTACTTATTTCTATTTCTTTTCTTGAATACTAATCTTCAATATTGTTAATTCTATTCTCTAATGCTTTTGATTTTTCCTCTAGGTTTTCTATTTTATTTTCCACTTCTTGTATTTGGATTTTATGTAATTTTATTATTAATTCTATTTTTTCCAATTCTTTGTTTTCTATATTGTTATCTTTTATTTCTTGTGTTTCTTTGTCACTTTCTATATTATATAGTTCTTTTATACATAAACAACATATTTCTCTAAAACATAATATTACATTGGGATCTTTTTTCTATACTGGGAAAATATCCACAATTAGCATTTTTAAATAATTATTCCCTTTTTTATGGTTCCAATTATGTTCGCATTCTTCTTCCTTATTCATATAAGTGTATGTTATTTTTGTTATTGGTTTATCTTCTTCACTATATACACTGTATATGGATTCATTATCTGAATTATCTGTTCTTAATTTTCTATTTCATATTCATTAATTGTTCTATTAAAGTACTTCTTTCTGTATTTTACTTTTATTTGGACATTTATTCGCCAGATGTTTTTCATCCCCACATATAAAACATTTACATTTTCTGTTTTTGGTTTATTAACATATTTGTATTTGTTTTTATAATACGGTCTGTTTTCTTTTTTATATGTGTTACTTTTTCTTAGTTTTTCTTTTTATCATAATACCCGTAAGCTTGTGGTGTATATATTGCTGTTTTACAAAATGCGTATGCATTTCTTTTTAATTGTTCTTGTAATGCTACTTCTTTACATTTTTCTTCTTCTAAGACTTGAATGTATATGTTATTCTAGGTCCTATTCCTAGATTTTTCTGTTGACCAAATATTGTTTCCATGATTCATGTATAATTTTTCCTAAATCTCCTGGTAATTTATAAATATTTATCACATAATTCATCCTCCATAGCTTGTCCTGTTGTGCTAATAATCGTGTGAAATCAACTGTAAATTCGTTTATGTATTTCATGTTTGCTATACTTAATTGTTCTAAGTTTCTGATTGCAGTATCTTGTATTAATGTATTGTTTTTTCTGGATCTACTCCTATAATAAGAGTTCTAATTTGTGATGTAAAGTTATAAGGATTGTCTCCTAATGATTTTAATCTATTTACTTCTTCTGGATCTTGAGTTTTTTTACTTTGCCAAATACCTAGAGCTGTTGGTCCTAATGTAGTTTCTAAATATGAAAACATATCCATACTTTCTTTTTATTTGTTTCCCACATTCTTACTACATTTTGTTCCCAACTAGGATTTCATCAATCCATATTGTGGTTTTTGTGATTCTAATATTAACATACTATGACTATGTATATTACCTATTGGTAATCTATTTCCTCTACCTATACTAGTATCTTCTTGGTAGTAATTAACGATGGTTTTGCCCCATGGTTCTCTTCCTACATTTTCTTCTGTATCGAATCCTGTTCTACTCCATTCTGCCTACCTCTTTTTCTTTCATAATTGGTATCCATGAATGTATGCTCTATTGTTTCTTGTTCTTTATAGAAATCTGAGATCATTGTTTTTCCTTTTACTATATCTTCTATTAAAGGTAAATTAAAATATTCTTGTAAAATTTTATAACTTTCTTCGTATGTCATTTTTAAATCCATCATGCATTCTATTATCATATCATCTACTTCCTCTTGTATATTTGCTTCTGTAAATTTTCTATTTATATTTGTTCTATGTGTTTTTGTGTTTTTCTTTCTTCTTCGTTTTTGAATATTGTTCATCTATCTGTTCATCTTCAAATAAACTATAATCTATTTCTTCCTGTTCGATTTTAAGAATTCTATATTTATTTCTTCTTCTTCTAATTCATCTTCTGTATCATATATTGGTAGTGTTTCTTATCTGATTCATCATATTCTATGTTCATATAATTAAACTGTATTTCACTAGTTTCACTATTACTTTCTTCAGATTTATTCTCTTCTTATAATTTGTAAATCTTAGACTTTGGGTTCCGTCTATTCCTTCGTATAAATAGCTTTTCTTTGGTATTAATACTGTTTCTTCTTCTTCTTTAATATCCTCTATTTTCCATTCTAATCCTGCTAATTTCTCAGGATCTATTTTTATAGGTTCTATCATCTGTATTGATTTTGATGCTATTGTTTTTACTATACCCTCTATATTTACCCTAAAATTCATTCCTGATCTGTTACTAGCTCTTCTAGTACTCCAATACTTATTACTATATTATTTCCCTCATATTTTTCGTATCCTTTTGTTTGTAATGCTATCTTTAGATGTTTAAGATCATTTATATCTTTTAAAATTCCTGGTGTACAGTAAAATAAGCTGTGTTTTGACTAAGATCTATTTCCATTCCAGAAATTATTGCTTTGTTTAATTCTGTTTTCCAGCATTTATCTAATATTAATGCTAATAATTTTGTTCCTAAATTTTTTCTTCCTAAGGCTTTTATTCCCTATTACTATTAATCCTGTATGTACGAAGTTTTTTCCTGAATTTTTATTTTCTTTATAGTATCTGGAGAAAATAATTCTATCATTACTGTTTTGTATTACTCTTAATATTTCTTCTCTACTACTTCTTATTAACGTAGTATTTATATTAA